>OX465284.1:78734976-78953850 GCA_949987705.1 Thereva unica | reverse complement strand
AAATCGATGAGAGAAATATTTTTGGATTAAGGTCCCCCGCCTAAATATTAAATTACCACCAGCATAACTTTCTCATAAGCACATAATTTAAATCACAACAAATGATGATCACCCGTCGCCGTTTACATTCAACCATAAAATTGCATTTGCCTCGAATCTCATGAAGTCCTGCCATACTTGGAATCGATTTGAAATGAGGTCTAAATATTTTGCCCACATTCCCATCGTTAAGTGGCAATCATTGCCCAGGACCCTCATCTCTAGATATGGACACGTGACCCGTACAAGTTGTACTCAGTTTCCTCAAACTGTGAAACCAGATGAAGACCGAGTCCATAATCCCGACACTCAAATCCATCACTGACTCCCGACTACATAAAAGTGGGAAAATTATGCAAAACACTAGCGCAAAGGATGTCACAAAGATATAGATAGCGACTGTTCGGGCTGCAGCGGGCTTGAGGAATGTTAAAGGACGATGCGCCGTGCTAGTTCTTAACTGGGATATGCCGATTGGTATGGCGGTGTAGTGGTGACAGTTTAGAGGGTGAACAATTTTCCTCCACTTTTAAAAATCGGCTTAGCAGCACGTGTCTGATCTCATCTGAAAAGGAGCCCATTGGCAGTTACATACTTGCCGAAGTCACTTCATATAAGAGACAAAGGGGGTGGTGCACTCGAGGGCGGTTGGGTATTGAATGGTTGCAAAAACGATGATAAAGGAAGGACCGTTGTGCCACAAAGGCGAGAAGTGTGAGAGGAGTGCTCTTTAAATTGTTAATGCACGTGATCTTATTCGAATTATCTGTCCTTATTCCTCAATGGATCTGACATTGCAGATAGGAGACCAACCCCATTTCCTGAAGTCATATACAGTTGCCTAACCGTCTGTCTGTCTTGGCAGTGTCAGGTAAAAGGGGTGAGCAACAGCATCGTCATCTGCCATGAAATCAGTAAACAGTAGGAAGATGCCATCGGTGAGGCTGCCAGCCTCATCACATAATTTCCTAATAGAGTTCATATGCGGCAATTGTGTTTGCTGATCTGATCTCCAAAGCGCCGCTCAAAAGGGTATCTGATGTTTATGTCTCCGGCTCAAGGAGCGGAAATTGAGACAGCTTAAGACACTCTTGTTTTTGTCAGATGACGTCTTTGCGGGCTGTGTTATTTGCCACTCCAAAGCTCAACATGATACTGCATCGCCGACATTTTCGGAGACAGATGAACTTTGAAATTACCTCGTGCTGCTCCTTAAGGACTCCAGCCCGACCCACCCGTACCGTGTCATTGTCGTTGGGGGGCGGACTGACTTTTCCATGCCAGATTGAACGAAGCTCATATTCTTTTCTAGGCTGCTGCGATGTCGCTCAAGATTCCTTTGAGGTTGAGAATATTTTGTAAGGTGAATGACAAGGAAATTAAATTGTGACATCAAAGATTTTTTACCCCGAAAACAAGTATGAGGAATTGTGTGCGACGGAAAGGTTGCCGCGCAATTAAAGACGCACGGAATTTCCGGGTTACTTCCTTTTTTCCATAAAGAAAAGAAATTCTTTTGGGAAAATATTTTTTTTTGTTCTTTTATGTTGGGAGTAAACATGTTTCCTTTTATCTCCAGCATGGGATCAGCGAATACAATTTCAAGACCCTCCAGCTCAAGTGGCGGTGAGAATCTCTTCCTTACTTCATTTGGCTCGATTTTACAATTGAACTGCCAAAAAGAATCCAAACAAGAACAAAGTCAAAAGCTGGAGAAAACCGGTTATTAACCTACTCACCTACTCAAATACGAATGAAAACTTCGGCAGCAGAGGAACAATCTGTGCCATCACATCGAATATGACTGGGTATTTAAAAAGAGTCCTTAATACAGTTCAAAGTTTTACTATACCAGAAACAAGGGTCGCTGGGCATGAATGGATGTTAGTGGGAACCTAGCTTCGGTTGCATTATTATAATAAGGACTAAAAGCCCACGTATACGCCACCACCCGCCTTGGCTGGGCTGCCGTGCAGACTCACATTATTCTATGCAACCGCAATAATAATAACCCTGACGTGCTTGCATGAGCCATTTGGCAAAATTAGAAGAGCTGCAATTTTCCAGTGCTTATTTGGAGGAATTCTCATTTGCAAAACACACTGCAAAAGCCCAAATGAAGTAGGGGAAAAAACTAATATCCCTAGAATAAAACGAAGTATTTTTAGAGGAGGAGAATTCAGACTTCCTCCACAAGGAAACAAGTGCATGACTATGTATGACTTGAAGGCATCTAGATGTTGCACGAAAAAAGTGGATGGAAATTTTTCTATAAATAGGAATAAAGGACTTAAAAGTGCACATACCCACACAAACAGGAGTGTAACAATAGAGTTCGTGCTGAATTGTGATTTTTCTTGTTCAGTTTGCATCTGGTATGGATTATTTTTAGCAAACGTGTTTACGCTAAGGAAGGGAGTCAGTTCTAAAATTATGGTTTTGGGGTCATCGGTCCTCTAGAAGGTTGATATGGCTATTTCCGAAAAGTGATATTTTTAACTTCGGTAACAGTAAGGGGTCGTCCATAAATTACGTGAAGCGATTTTTGCGATTTTTACCCCCCCCCCCCTCCTTCTTTGGTGAGATGTAGTCAGATTGGCTCCAGCCCCCCCCCCCCTCCCTTAATCACACGTGAGATTTTTCAAATTTACGTTCATACCTAGTCAAATCTGGGTCATTCGACTGTCAAATTGGGATAGTTAACGGTCAAATTCGATCTATAGTATACTTTGTTTACATTAAGTGACTCAAGGTGACATGAACTGTTATGAGCTCGTACCCTGCAGCTTTTGCTTGTTTGGCTGGCCGGTGACGGCTACATAATCGAAGGGCTACTATGCTGCTTTCTATCATTCGCATAACCGCCACGAACACTCACACATAGGTCACCGACAGGCCTGAAAGTTTTCGCCTTGAAGCCAAGTATCACCACACACTTACCGGTCGCCAGGTTGGGGCCTGCAGTCCAAGAAAACTGACAAAAATCTTTATGGGAATTCGGGCCTGAGGATCTCAACTTCTATTCCGAAAGAATTCACGCCGCATCCACTGGAAATAGAAAGCAAGGCGCCCATCCACATTCGCGTTCGCACTAGTCGCGTGTGTTCACGGAGTGAGGCTGGAGCCGCCTTGAAGTTTTCGTTGAGGCCATGAACATTTTTGCACTTGAATTAACAACCTACTATACATACTGAACTGTCGTCTTCGCCTGTGTGTCTGCCGAGAGTCAGACTGAGGAATGTGTGGGCTCTATCGGGCCTAGCCTGCCGACCTGGCCTTAACTTGCCAGCGGCCGATAAGTGAAGTGGACTGAAACATGTTTACTTAATTTAATCCATTAATATTACACTGTTTCTTGAGGGAAAACAACTACCTGATATTTTCCGAGACCCCCCTCTCCACCACATGAGATTGGGTGAGATTCGGTTCGTCCCCTCTCTCCCTGAACGCCTCAATTAATTTTCAAGTTTTGGTAAAACAGCAATCAGCTTTCGATGCTGTTTTCGGAAAAGTTAAGCTCTTTCAGAACCAGTTATACAGCGACTCGTTTCATGTCCAAAATAACACTCATAATATAATAATAGACTAATGCCAAAACGAATTTAAATGCCGAACCAGCAACGATATGTTGTAAAGGTTATATCTGAAAAAAAATTTCAACCTGAAATAAGATGAAAAGGTAAAATGGGAATGATTGTTAGGGTTTGAATTCGTTTTTTTTTATTTGCGGTGAAACATGACCTCCTAGTGGAAAATGTTTACAACTTTTGTAGTAGATAATGAAAAATCTAAATATTTGGTATTTACATATTTTGACATATTTGATTTATCAGTTTTTAATTTTTTTCTCGCGTAAACATAGTTCAATTTCCATTAAAATTTGTAAGAGTATACCTTGTATTGCGTTAAATAGGCATGATTTCGTTTTGTTTGGAAAATGGATAGCTTCCTAGATATTAATATTTATCGAAAAAAAAAAAATACCCAACTCTGGCATGGACAACTTTTTTTTTTTTTTTTCGTATTTTGATGTTCAAATAAGTTAACTGCTAAAATGTCTAGTTTCAATTGGTCTATATCAGTGATTCCCAAAGTGGGTTCCGCGGAACCTTAAGGTTCCACGAAAAAATTTTAGGGTTCCGTGTCACCAGCACCGAAGCGCAAATACATTCGCAGACTCACTGGCGCTGCGCCGGCCGTTTAACGCGTTCTTGCTAATCAGAAAGTGTGAGTGGCCCTTTTTCCTTGAAATTTGGTCTACGTCATGCCGCGTAACATTTTGGCCGCCATTCCATATTCCCATGTCCAGGGGTTTGTGAAGACAATGGTAATCCGCCCTCTTGAAATGGCCGCCATGGGCCAAACGATATATTGAGTATACTATATTGCTTATGGTGTTCTACTTATCATACCCTTTCATTTGATACCCATGTCGAAGGGGTTGTGAAGAATATTTCAATCCGCCCTCCTGAGACTGCCGCCATGGATCTAAAGGTATATTGAGTATACCATATTGCATTGTCATCGGAGCTAAAGCTGTATGCATTTCAGCATGATAGGATATCCGGAAGTATTCGAAAAATTGATTGCAAAATTTGTTCCGTGAAGAAAACAGTAATTCGTCCTCTTGAGACGGCCGCCATAGATCTAACGGTATAATGAGTATACTATATTGTCATCGGAGTTGAAGTTGTGTGCAAAATTTCAGGGAGATCGGGGGCAACCGGAAGTATTCAAAAAATCGATTGCAAGATATGTACCGGACAAGCAGACAGACAAGAAAGCGAGCTAATAAAAACGTTTTAAAATATAATAAAGGGTAAATATATACATATATAATATATTATTGTATTTTTTCATCGTAGGGTTCCGCCAAATTTTATACATCGTAGAAAGGTTCCGAACAAAATAAAGTTTGGGAACCACTGATCTATATACATATGTTAATACCTTATTCTTCATTAAACCTCTTAAAATCGGAAAAGCGAAATCCTGGAGCAAATTTTTTAATTGAAATTTTATAAAATTTTTCTAAATATTTCCGTTAATGAGGGATGATATTTTATTGACAGAACTTATTGTCATATAATATTACTTAAATAAATTTAATTACAGAGTCTACTGAACATGTTAAATAAAGAAGAAATAAAAAATAGAGGTGTCGCGGACATCCGACAGAAGCGAAGCTTTTATGCATTTTTCGGTGTAAGTATGTAAATAATGCAAGGATACTAATATTTAACAATGTGCACAAATATTTTTATTTTGTTTGTATATATAAATTATATGTTTCTTAAAGGGTCTGTTTTTACAGGTTCCAGTAGTTACTATAACGCCCAACCCCCTACCAGAAAGACCGCATCCGTGAATTTTACCTCATCGGATAGGGTAGCCCAGCTATACCACGGACACTAGGTACCCCGTTGACGGTTGGTTCTCCAGGAGGCACCAGCATCTTTTATTTATATATTTTATAGTATTTACAGAGTATTTACAAAGCATTCACCAATCATCATCGAGTTGTTCATCAGAATTTCATTAAGTTAAATGCTTCCTTTATCAAATTGCGAAGTTTGCTTTGTGCACGCACAGTGAGAAAGAATTAATTTTCGAACTTAATTTGGTAAATTTCACTAACATCTGTCAAATGCATAATAATATACATATCACTTAGTCGGGCCGTATACCAAAGTTTCACAATTCAATTCAATTCAATAAAAAATTTATTAGCTTCATCATTTTACAATAGTTCTTATAACGCTAGGAAATTGCTGATTTAAAGAATTATATCTGAGCTTACAAATTTCTTAACGTCTAAATGGACCTTGGTCCGCCATCTTAAAATATCAAGTCTACTAATAATTCGCATATACACATTGGCACTATGGCTGCTCCGCCACTGCCACAATCGCTTTGCTTCAAGGCAAAATAAAAATTATATATAACGGGGAAAATAACAATAATAAAAAAAAAATATAATATATAAAATAATAACGCTATACGAAGTACAGGATGGCATAATTATAATTTCTAACTCGCCTGTGGGGGCTTTACTTTACTTAATAATATAACATAAACCGAAGAAAACAAAATAATTTTAATTCAACTTACATTACTGATTCTCATTTATATTAATATTCCTTATGTGACTAGGTGTGTAAATATACATATTAAACGGATAAATACTAGGAATTTACTTAACAACTACCGTAAAGACTATCATTGCTAAAGCTCATTATAGTAAAAAAAGAGAAATAGTAAACAAAATTATTACTAGATCAGTGAAGGTAACTATTGAATGTAATAATTATCACTTAAATCAAATTTACAATACAAAATGCAATTTTTCCGAAGGAAGAAGAATACTACTTAATATCTACTGGATGAAGTGTAACAGAACTTCAAGAAGGCACTAGCATTATACTTAACTAAAGTTAAATTTAAGGTGCTTATTTTGGTATTAAATGAGCTCAACTCGATTTAATTACGGATTAAATTGAGAGAGAAAAAACAACAAAAATAATATTAAATTGCCTCTTGGAAAGGAGATTAATTTAAAAGTATAGTTAGCTTATACAGGTTTAGTCGCCTTCAAACATCAGAGGAAAGTTATTCGAGGTCCAAATCATTAGGGACGAGACTCTTGAGAGGGAATTCAATAAAAGTTAAGAATTTGAACAGCTCACGAGAGGCCAGTTCGTATATGGAGCCGACAATAGCTGCTAGCTACTTAACCCCTTTCGTTAGGGGCGGTTTTATTTTTATAGAAGTGTGGAAGGAAGGTTATTTCGTCAGAGGTTTCCAGTTGTGGAAGGGAGATGTGATGTAACATATTAAAAGGAGAGAGGTACGTCTGGCCTATAATGGAAGTTAAGCAATTGTCAGCCGCCATTGTCCTCACCTCAATATTAGGGTGATCAAGAAGATTGGCAAGCCTCTTGCGCATAGCTTCCAGAAGATATAGCATTATAGGGGTAACTTTAGATTGTGAATAGATAGTCTTATTCGGAAACCATTTGGTGTTTTCCCTCATATACAAAGATAAGCAATGCCTCAGCACTTTTCTTTCAAATATCTGAACTTCATTAGCCGTGGTCGGTGAAATTGAGAACCACACGGGGAAGGCGTATGCCAGAACCGGCCGTATAATGGTCTTATACATTAATAACTTAGTGTTGCTCCAAACAGCTTTAGAATTTATCAGTGGCTTCAGACTCGCCAGCACTGAACCGGCTTTGTTTATTTTCATCTTGACGTGAGGATTCCATTTAAGCCTGTGGTGCATACTCACTCCCAGATATTTGAATTTGTCCTTAGGGGCTAACACGGTTTCCCCAATTCTAATTCTTACCTCCTTAGACTCTCTAGGAGTAGCTCTTCGCCCTTTCCCAGCGGGGTTCCTAAAGCAAATCAGCTCACATTTATCACGGTTCACTTCTATTCTCCATTTTTTAAGAAATTCTATTATTTTATCTACATGATGTTGAAGAGCAGCTCCAGCTCTCAGTGGAGAAGCCGCGTGAGCCATAACAACAGTATCATCTGCGTATTGGATAGCGCTAGAAGAATCGGTCCTGAGTGGAAAGTCATGCAAGAACAGATTAAAGAGTTTGGGGCCAAGAATGGACCCTTGTGGAACGCCTGTCTCCATACTAAGAGGTAGCGAGGAAAGATCTCCACTTTGAAAGGTTCCAGTTCTCTCTCTAAGGAAGCTATGTATGATTTTGATTAAGGAAAATGGACAGCCCAATGTGTTAAGCTTCAGAAGTAGACCGTCGTGCCATACTCGGTCGAAGGCCTTACTCAAATCAATGGAGCATGCTAATGTACATCTATTAGCTCTCAAATTACAGGAAATCTTATCGTGAAACAACAGTAGTGCCTGCTCCGTGGAATGCTTTCTCTCAAAGCCAAATTGTAAATCTGGGATACAACGCTCAGTCCTACAGAATTCCTCGAGCCTGGCCAAGATCAATTTTTCCAGTAATTTTCCCAAATTTGAAAGCATCGCGATGGGCCTGAAATCATCAATTTTAGAAGGCCTCGAAGATTTCGGAATGGGAATTATTTTAGCAATCTTCCAGCATTTAGGAAAATAGCAATTGTTTAAGCAATTGTTAAATAACGGTGTCAAGTGAGACGAGAGGGTCCCCAAACATTTTTTTAAGACATAATTCGAGACTCCATCCGGACCGGCAGATTTTTTGGCTTTCAGGGTATCGCCCAATGCTATAGTGTTTCCATATGTCGTAAAGTGCCCCCCTATCGCAGACGGGCTGCAAGCCTGGTTTGTTGGTGAGAACGGGTAGCAAGGGACCGGGGGGTTTTGTTCAATCATGGAAATAGTATCCTTTACTTGCATTTCAATCTGGCGGTCATAAAAGTATGGCTCTTTTCGAAAAATTCTTTCGTAGTTATCCCTAAAAGCGTTTAGTTTACTCTCCAGGTTAGCTATAATATTGCCATTAACGGTTAAATTGGAATTACTGATACTGGCCTTGCAGCGCTTTCTACCTGTCAGTCGGTCGATCTCTTTAAATGCCTGTGGAGATGGCCTAATTTTCCTTAGTTCCCTTCTGTACCAGGAATTCACATCCAGCCTAATCCTTTCCCTGATCAGTCTGTCTAGGCATCTTATTCTACTTGAGAGTTCCACGTATTCCTCATTCTGTCTGTTCCCAGAACTGTAAAGAATTCTTTTAAGGGCCCTTAACCAACCTCTTCTAACCTTCACTAGTTTCAGGCCTAGCTGTGAAATACCCTTATATTTAAAGGTGAGGGTTTTGCGTTCAACATGCTCATTTACGATTTCCATTATAATCCTCGGGATTTTGTCCGCCAGCATTTCAATTTCCTCATTCGTTAAACTTCTATCAATCTCTATTGGGACTCTCGAGAGGCTACTGTGGAGGTCTTGGTTAAAAACAGTCCAGTCAACATTTTTAAACGAGGTGACAAGTTTTGGGTCACGTTTCACTAGCTCCCAATTAGCCAGGCTAATTTTAAGAGCCACCCCATAATGGTCGGAGGGATATGCAAAAGTGTTACATTCAACATTATTATTGCCCGTAAGAGAGGTCGAAACCCAAAAGAAATCTAAATGTGAGGATCCCCTTGGAAACGTGGGGGTGCCCGGATATACGAGCTCAGAGTACAGAAAGGCCTGAGTTTCAAACCATCTACACAGAACCCTACCCTGCGTAGACGTTTCGGAGTCCCCCCATTGGGGATGCCTAGCATTAAAGTCTCCACCGATGATGAAACCATCGTATCTCCGTACCATATTCTCGAGGCCCTCCAGCTCGTCGACCCAAGCCCCACTCACTTTGCACGGGATGTAAATGGCCCCTATTAAAATTTTAAAACACCTGCCGTTCTTACGAATCGGCCAGGTTATGAAGCAGCTGCTGAAACAGGTTGTGGAATATTCCACTGATTGAAACATTAAGGAGTCCCAGATAGCTATGGCTGTACCTCTACCTCCATCATTTCTAACTAGCTTATAACCTTCCAGGCGTGGGTTGCTCCTCGCACCCAGCCTAGTCTCAACAATCAAGGCCACGTTAGGTTTACGAATCTTGAGTTCGTTAGATAGGAAAATTGCTCTCTCCCTCGAGAGGAGCGAATTCACGTTGATGTTCAAAATGGTTAGTTCTGTAATGACGGTGGTTTTGGGAAGAGAAAAGGCCGCCGCCTTATTTCCTCCCAACCGCTTGTAGAAGACCAGCCAGAAGGCCAGTAATTTCCTTTACCGCGTCCCTAAGGGCATTAATCAGTTTCGCTGATTCCTCAGCAAAATCTCCAAACGAAGCAGAGTTCGAATTCTGGACACCGGAGACAACATTGGCATATGAAACACCAGCTTTTACAGATTGGTAAGAAGGGTTGGTCGTGAACACATTTCTTTCCTCTTTTTTTCTTCTAATATTCAGAATATTCTCCCTTCTTCTATTAACGTAGGCAATAAAATTGGGACAGCCCCTGAAGTTAGCCGGGTGCTCCCCTCCGCAGTTGGCACATTTTGCTTTGGTGTTCTCCTTTTCACCTTTCCTTGGACATGAGTCTCCACAGTTAGACCCGCACCTAACGCACTTGCAATTATTTGCGCAATTCACGCTAATGTGCCCGAAGGCCTGGCACCTAAAACACTGAATGAATTCTTTTTTCATTGGTTTTTCGAATTTAATAACGTGATATGCAATAGTTCTTATTTTGAGCAGCTCCTTTCCCGAGGAACCAGGTTCTAATTTAATTAAGAAGTTGTCCACAAAATTTAAGTGTGCTTTTTTTGAAACTATGGGTTTAACCCACTGGATTTTTAATGCTTTATTGCGAGCCTCTAATTCAACTCGAACCTCATCTGCTGAGAGATTCCCTGTAAGTCCTTTCAGCACCCATGTTTCACCTTTAGCCTGTTTTGGCGTGAAGGTAAACGCATCTGCCTTGGTTTCCCTCAATAATTCTATAATTTTGGTATGCATCATAGGTTGATCCACAAAGAACTTAGCTTTATTGTGACTAAGCTTTTGAATTCGGTAATTAACTTCATTATTCTGCTGCGACCTACAAAATTCCAACACCGTAGTGGGTTTAACTCCCGAAAGAAAGATAGGAGGGCACCATTTAATTTTATTATTGTTTGGGGCCGGAATCGACTCCGATTGTGTGGCAGTAGAGGGAAGTTGAACTTCTTCCGTCTGAAGGGGACTGAACCTATTCTTAGTGGTCACTTTGGGATTATCCTCAGTTCTCAAAGGAACCTTCGCACCTTTTTTAACTAATGTGAAATTTAAGTCTTTATTTATTCTATCTACGAAATCAGTCACTTCTACACTATTTGTGTCCATATCAATTGAATTGTGGCAATCGCCACCAACCTGGGAATTATGAATTTCAACATTAACAATGTTTTGATAATCAGTATTATCAATAATATTTAGATTAACCGACTTATCTTTATTACTAATAGTTTTTTCTTTGCCGGTAGAGTCCAACGCCGATTGTGCCGCGTCTGCTTCCTTGGAGTCACACTTATCAGGGCTATCCTTGATCTCCTTCATAAAGTCTGGGTCCTCCGCCGGGGCCTTAAGGCTTTCATCCTTAGTAGCATTCACCTTACGTGGCTTCTTTCTAATAGTTCTTTTAGGCTGGGGGCCAGGGGCGCCCCCACCTTCAGGCATTTCCACTGATACACTTCTTTTCAGCGTCCGAAAGTCAGTCGCACGCCACAGAAAACAAGAATTAAACAGCTCCGACTTGAGTACTGCTATTTGTTAATTTACTTCTACTGCACAGTACTGTTATAGCTGATGCGGGCGAGCGCTTCAAGAAAACGTCTGAACACGATCGCTGCCAGATCGAAACTCCAAAGTTTCACATGCTTATGCTCCACTGTCTAAAAGGGCCCATACACGAGCGAACAATTAGAGAAAATTTGTGTTTGTCGAGAAATACATACATAATATTATGTGATTGACCATACACTACGCAACGAGTTACACAAACTTCAGTTCCGTTTATGTTTTCATGCAGAAAACCTGTATGAAGCTGCGGTTTTGGTTATTATAATTGTAAGTTTTGCAGAAAGTGAGGCAAATTTCAATGAATTCCTTCCAAAATTCTTCATCTGCTTTCCTCACTTAATTTGGCCATAATATTTAAGCAATTAATATGACTTTAAATGCATCCACCAAGGACGTAGCCAGGATTTTGCTTCGGGAGGGGTTTTTGTAGGTTAGGTTGAAATGGCACGCTATTGGGCCCATTGTGATGCCATTAGCCATTCTAGTGTTGGAACAAAGTGCAGGCCATTTCAAGCCATTTGGAGCTTTTGATAAAGCGACAGAGTTCAGGGACCCCAGTATTTTGCAGCTCGCTCAATGCATCAAGGAAGGGTGAGCCAAGGAAGGTCCCTCTTTCCTTGCGAGGGCGGGACATGTACAGAGAAGATGTGAGACAGTTTCTTCCTCTTCTTCATTACCACAACATCAGCATAAGTCGTTGTGGGAAAGTCTTAATCTTTCGGCGTGCCGGCCAAAGGGGCAGTGACCGATCAGAGCATTTACTACATGGGTTATCTCCTTTATGTTTAACAAAACTAGAAATTTTGAACGCTTTGCGTCCAAAGTTGGCCAGATTGCATGAAGAGTGCGGAACACCGTTGCTGTGGTCCATCTCAACCCATCTCGAGCTAAGCTGATTTTCCTCCAAGCTAGTTTGTAGGTCATTCCTATCCGGGTTAAGTGGGGTGTCCTTTCCACTTCGGTTCCCTGTCTAGCAAGCTCATCTGCCCTACGGTTCCCCTAATCCTATTATGTCTAGGAATTCAACAAAGTTTAATATGAAACTGAATGGCAATCTCACACAGTTGTGAGGATGTTGTGACAGCAGAATGGGTTTTTGTAAGAATCATAATAATGATCTGTGTAAATGAGACCTCCCCTTCCCCCTATACTTTTTTACTTTTTTTACAGTCATCTAGATATTTTTCGTTTCTTCGGAAATGCAAATTACACACCAATAAACATTGCGCACATATGAAGACATTCGCTTATGTATTTTCAAATTTCCGCTTCGAAATGTACGAAAAATGCTACTGCGCATGGAAAATAGCCTTTTGAAAAACCTCACCTCGTTTGGTTCGCGCTATACATAGCTGTCGCCAAACGTATTTCAAAGAAGAAAAAATGCGATTTGAATGGTGTTCTGCCTATCTCAAATTTAGTATACAATTGAAGAAAAACTATTTATTATTATTTAATTTTTCATGCTATCTGCGATGTCTTTTTTCATTCGGGGGGGGTTTGAACCCCCAAAACCCCTCCCCTGGCTACGTCCTTATCCACATCGCCATACATGAGAAAACAGCTTGCGCAACGCTGCCCGTTGCACAAAATTTCTCAAACGCGTTTTATTTTCAGCAAACTGACCCATGCACGGGGAAAATGTTAGCACAACGGGCTGCGTTGCGCAAATTGCTCGACCGTGTATTTGTCCCTTAAGAGCTTGTCTTACTTGAAACTCTTCTATTACTTTATTTTGTATCCCTACTTTCGCCAATGAAATATTCGCTGCGCATTAGATCGGTCGCACCACCTTTGAGGGTACTTAACTCAACATTAATTTTGCATGAAATTGAAGGTTTTATTTAGCATAGTTATAATGATGCCATTTAGGTGAAATATGCGCCGTTTTGTTCTATAATTTGTTGCCAAATTGAAGGTGATTTCATTATGCCTCTCTCATAAAAGACCTCGTACCTATTGGCCAAAAGCTACAATTGCAGACTCTCACAACGCCATGGCCAGAAACAGGTGGTAATCACTTGGTACCTGGTCCGGACTATAAGGCTGGTCGTCTACTGGAAGCGTATTCGAGCGGCTACGCGCTTCGGAGACATAAGCGGCTACAGGCGGCTACAAGCGGCTCTGAGATACGCGGCTACACACTACAGGGGTCGTCCACTGCAAGCTTTTCATGCTGCTCAGTTTGTAGTGAACTTTAACGTAATAGTATTGTAATGGAAGAAGAGGATAAATATGTTTTGGAAAATTCTACCTCGATGAGGCGTAGAATCAATAAAAAAGACGAACATATTGGGTTAGCCCTATTTAAGAAAAGAGGATGTGCCTTGGGGAGTTCCATCATCTACACGGCGAATTGGAGGAAAATCCCCTTAAATTCTTCGACTATCATCATATGAACCACAATACATTCCAATATATTTTGGATGCCATAGTACCAATTATCAGCAGGGATTCTAACTTCAGACAGACTATTCCTCCTGCGGAACATCTCAGTGTGACTCTGCTAAAAGTTTATTCAAAAAAATCTAAAAGGGCCATACAATTGAAGAATGTGGACGCACTTTATCTTTATGGCACTGAATCGACTTGCTATTTCTTTTTTGAAGTAAAGTTTCTTTTAAATATATTCCTATTAACTAAACTAGCTGCAACATTCATATCTCAGAAGATGTTTAGTAGTGGTGGGCAAGATGGCTCTTTTAAGTTCCGTTCACTAAAAATAACCATTCAAAAGATCCGTTCATTCGGTCCATTTGGTTTATTGCCCTAAAATATGGTTAAAACGTCAAAACATGAAGTGCCCGTAAATACAACTACAAATAAACACCTGAATTTCAATTAAACACTAAACACAATTTTTGCTACTAATAAGAATCAATGAATTTACTATGAAATTCATTATGTTGGATCTGTCGCGCATAGCCGCGTGTAGCCGCTCATGTAGCCGAAGCTCGTAGCCGCTCGAATACGCTGCCAGTGGACGACCAGCCGAAGGTGTAGGCATAAGAACCTCCCAACCAAGCTCCCGGAGCTTCTGGCTATTCACTATCGATGTGTGTTGCCTGGCGTTGTCCTGAAGGAACACAATTCCTCTCCTATTGGCCAAAGCTGGCCGTTTCTGTGCGATAGCTTCCTTCAGACGGTCCAATTGTTGACAATACAGGTCCGAATTAAGATTTATGCCTGCTAATTCCACCAAATACATAGCAAAACCTTCCTGGCCGTCAATCCTCGCTTGGCCTCCGTTTTGCGCCAGCTCACCGCGATTAGACCACGATTGTTTTCGCTTGACGTTGTCGTAACTGACCCACTGTTCATGACCAGTCACCCGGCTGTTTTCACGAGCTAAGAACTGACTAACTTCTGAGCAGAAAAGTGTTCACGTCAATAATCTGCGCAGAAGTAGCGTGTACACGCACCTTGTCTGCACAGCTGAAGTATTTTCATCCCGTCAGTTCTTCAGCATAAACTGACTATGCAGGGAACAAAATGTCACTGCCCATGCAGCTGAATAAAGTTGGTAAGCTTGCATTTGACACAAACAAATAGCAAAATGGCTTTAGAAGAAAGTGGTGACAGGTAAATAATATTAAAATAATATTTTATTGATATTTTGTTGTTATTAATTATTTTATTTTAGCATATTGTTGGAACATGAAGTTCAAAATAAATGGACTGACAAAAATACGCGATTGTTATTGGATGAAAGGCTAAAACTAGAAAGTGAGTTTAGACAAGGAAAAAGGAAGAAAAGTACATTATGGAGTATTGTCTTAAGGAACATAAAACAAATAGATCTTGCATTTCCATTTAGTAAGGAAGAAATTCAAAAGAAGTTTAACAACATGTTTACAACATTCACTAGAATAAAAAAACGTAACAAAGAAAGTGGTCGTGAGGCAACGTTTTGGATTTATTTTGGCCAATTCAATGAAGTCTACGGTACTTCATACACAATAGATCCTTCAAGCAATACTATTATACAGTCATTCACCCCAGAAAAAAATGACTCTTGCGAGGAGATTGAAAGTTCACAAAAAAGAAACAAGAAGTCAAGGTATGAAGATGGTGTAATGAAATTTCTGAAAGAAGAGTCAGAAAAAGATGATAAAAGATTCGACAAACTGATTGAGATAGAAAAAGAAAGCTTAGAAGTCGAGAAAGGAAAAGTTAAGGAGCTCGTAGAGTTGAAAGAAATTTTATTGAAATTATTGGACGACTGAAGAAGACTGTACTTAATGTGATTTGAATTATTTTAATTTTTTTATGTATAGTAGAAGTGCCTTTTAATTTGTGATTACCGATATAGATTTAAATGAAAATATTTAATGAATAGAATAAATAAACTGTGTATATTAAATGAATTACAAATACAATAAAATAAATGTTAAAAGAGTAAACTTATGTTTCTAAAAATATTGTTTTCTTTACGATGATAGAATTGCGCATATATTATCTCTTTTAAGCTTTGCCTCGTCCGAAGGATGCAATTCAGTTTCTCCGCTTGTTTCATAATTTGTGTCCTGGTACTCAGGGAAATCATTTTCACTCATATTTACACTAGATTCATTTTTCATTATGAAATTGTATAAACATACAGAAGCGAGTACTGTGTATTTTGCATGTTGTATATTTTTTGTTTCTATATATTTCAGATTCCTAAATTTAGATTTAAGCATACCAAATGTTTGTTCAATAAAAACTCTGGAGCTATTTAATATCTGGTTATGACGTTTTTGCTCCGGCGTTAGGAATCCATTGTCCCGATAGTTTGTCATTAGATATGGCAGCAATTTGTAGGCTGAATCCCCAATTAAATGGGAATTGTTTGGTAAAGATAAATTCCCTTCTTTTAAATTTTTTCCTATCGGGCTGTTATCCCATACATGGGAATCATGTGATCGCCCTGGCCATCCAAAGAAAGCATCGAGGAAGACGTAGTCGCTGTCTCAAATTCCCTAAAGGAGTATAAAAATTTAGATGAGGTTAAGAAATTGATTCATCTCAAACTACCTGAAGAATCATTGAGTGAAAGCCTTTCCTATTATAATAGTCATTTCCATGCTCCTTGGGGGCTTTAATTGGGATATGCGTAGAATCTACACACCCCACTACTGCTGGAAAACTATTCGGTCCACGCAAATTATCAAATTTTTTCGTGATCATCGAAATTTCTTCCTGCCCAGGCCATTTTACGAAAAGAGACACTTTTTTAGAAATTGTTTGGCAGGTCTCTGCCACAATTTTGTACGCGTATCCTAAAGATATATTAAACCGGTCACTTATTTGCCTAAATGTTTCTTGGTTTCCCAGTTTCCACATCGTAACTAAGAGAGCCTTTTCGATTGGCAGCTTTGTCCGAGGTAATATATGTACGCCATTCTCATTTAAAGTACACACCAATTTCTAAGAAGAAACTTATATTGGTAATATCTACAAAACAACAAAATTTAGACAATATTAATACCTTAAATGTTGATCGAGCCATTCGAAAATGATTATAGAAGGTCTCGTCATCATAGTTATTAATAACTTCAAAGTAGCCTTTTATTTTTAACACAGGTTTTTTTACCAAACGTTTTTTTAACAAAAACCAATAATTTTTCCTTTTTTTTTTTAAATGTTTTAATATAATTTCTTTTCTATAATCTTTTTTCTTTCGAATATTGTCTATTAAAGATTTTGTTATAACATTTAAAATTGTTTTATTCATCTTTATAGAAACTTAAGGCTCAAGCAGAACCAATCCATCCGTCCGTTTTTAAAAGTTGGAAATTTGACATTTCCATAAACTTTCCATGAGACGAACGGAACGGTAGCCACAATCAAGCGGACGGAATGTCAAAAAGAACAAAGGAAAAACGTGCGGAGCGGACGGAACGGATTGGTTGTGCTTCAGCCTTTAAACTTCACAACAGATTGGTGTTCACGAAAATTTCTGACGTTAGCTTTATTGCAGTATTTATCTCTGCAGTTGGTAGTAAAGGCTGCAGAGCTAAGAACTGCTGAAAGTATTTTTCTTCTTAGTCAGTCAGTACTGCGTGCGTGAAAACAGCCACCATCCACTTCAGAAAAGGGTCGACCATGTTGAGATCCAGCAGGGATTCGCAGATGGACATTCAGTCCATGAGGCTTTTTAGTGGCACCCCTACACACAGTTTCTTTTTGTATCCTAGCCTTATGCAAATGATTCCAATCCGTTTTCTGTGCAATGTTCAACTCTAGTGTGATACACTCATTCCCATTATACATTTTCATATTTCTCAAATCACATTTTTTTTCACCTTAGGTAAATATTTTTAACGGGTCACACACAAGAGTTTTTTTTGTACAAATCATGCAGACTGAACGTTGCAATTTTTCCCCGATTAAGTAAAAACGTAAATAGGTCACACGGGTGCATCAAATTCTTGAGGCCCGGTGCGTGCAAATTGCTGACCCAAGGCAATTTACCTAAGGTGGGAATAATGATAATTATAGTTAGAGTAGAATAGATGTATAAGACAATTTTATATAAATAGAGCGTATTAATTAAATAAAATTCAGTCGTTGTAAAACTGACGTTTGAGTGGGAAGCCAAAAACTTCCCTAAGCCCGGGAGTTAAGCTCTTCAATAGCTGCTTCACTTACTAATCGGAGTTAATGCTTCTATAGCTGCTCCATAGGAGTTAATGCCTTCGGGCTGCTCCAGGCATTTAAAGGAACATCACACTAGGGCTTACATGACGGTCGGACTCGACGATTCCCATGATGTTATCGACATTTCCGACAATTGGCTTTCCAGAGCGTGGTGCATCTTTGACATCGAAATTACCGGAACGGAATCGAAGAAACCAAAATTGTGCGTGACTAGCTGTTACAGTATCATAATCGCTATTCACATTTTCAGCCGCCTAATTTGCGCTTTCGCCTTTATCAAAGAGAAACGGAAATATATGGCGTATTTTCTTTGTTCTTTCACACGCGCTCTATAACTGAGTCAAGCAATCACAAAACTGTCGTCAAAGGAGATCTCATCCTCCTCACGCCATTTAGTGTTACCAGCCTTCTTTTTGCAAAAATAATGGATTACTTTTAATTACACCTTATATAAAAATGCAATTGACTACAATGTTCAACTCTTGAATTTAGTTTTGCCCTGTTTCGTTTGAAATATTTTCCTATGTGGTTCTGCAAGCTGATGTGCTAGGTTTAAATTCCTTTCTGCCCTCTATTATTATTTTAAACCCGTCCGCTTTTACTCAGACCCAGACCAAGAACTAAGGTTAAAGCAGCGCGGTTTTTACTATAATTTTTTTTTTTAATAGTAAAAATTCAGCACCGCGAATTCATTAACAAATAATTTTAAGAAAAGCAAGTTCAGCGTTAAATTTCATTATAAATTCTACAAAATTTAGTATAAATTAAAGCCGCTCACCAATTGGAGACTAGCGAAACACCAGCGTCGCTGCGAAGGATAAGGGATTGCTAAATCTTAATTAAAACAGCAAGTTTCCCCGCCTATAGGCCGTGGATATCTGTTGCTGGCACAAGAGTCCTTACATTCAAGTGACATGCGGTTACCGGGGGCAAAGCGAACTGGCGATGTTTATAAATTTGAATTCTTCGCACCTTTCGAGTGTGAATTTGACACGTGTTCTGTGAGTGTCTCAAGGGGAATCGCTAATGACTTGTTTTCATGTGAGAATTATGGCGCTGCCTTGGAAGCTTATATTTTAATTAAGTGCCACTGTTTGTTATCTTTAACATCAACCACTTGAGCTCACTGACAACGATAAGGACACAAAGGAGCAGATTACTAATTTGGTCGCTTATGGCGTCATCCAGACGTTACTGTGTAGGCTTATTGACTATGTACCGACTGTCAAAATGTCTTATTCATGTCATTTCTGGTACATTATTAAAGAGACTTAAACGCCCTCCAAGTATATGTGCATTGCTGGAGGATCTGAAATCAATTACACAATACAACCACTTTATTGGGGCAGAAGTAATATTTCCGTTTCCGCTAACTAAACCCGCAGACTAACTCTCCTGCGTATATGGGACCTGGCAACTAGACCGCAAATTTATTCCACATTCCAAACGCAGTCGAGCTACGAGCGGGGTGCTATCTGATGTTGCAGGTGGTATTGAAATAACAGGGCCCCACCCAAGCTTTCAAAGATATCCATAATGATATATAAATTATTCGTTCGGGGACATATCAGTAATTAACACAATTTCCATTCTGCTGTGCGACCCGAGCGCCCCCCTTTTTATGATTTACGAATGAGCGTTTATCTCTTGTGTGTCACTTAATCGATAAAATTATAATAAGCTGGCCCCGGACATTTTGAATGTGAAAACGGGCGAAAGGCAAACAATGGCCGACCCAAAAGCGCCCAGCAAAATCGAATCAAATGCAAATTTGTGGCCAAAATGTCGGATATTTTTACCAAAATTCAATGCGGCTATGTTTACTTCATGAGTGGCGGGTTACTGGTCCCGAATAGAGGCGATGCGATATAATACTGTTTGTTTTTCAGCATTTGCAAAGCGTCTCTTTATCAATGTTATTTATCCAGCCCCAAAAAATATTGACAATATAAGTGATATGTTGATCTAAAATACAGATATCTAGCTTAGTGGCGCGAACAGTTCTAAATATGTTTATCAAACTGTAACCCAAAATACGAAATGGTAGATCGAAATCTTTGTTACATAGAATATTCCGTGCTAAACTCCTAACGAAGATGTCATTCGCCATATTTTATGAACAGGTTTATTCCAATTGCGTCATTGTCATAGTCGGGCGAAGGGACGACTTGGCTAAATCTAATCGCCTACAAGGCCCCCTGGCCCTTCAAAAATTCATGCTTGATACCAAGAAAAATGGTCCCAAAGAAAATAAAAGAAGCTCCCAAACGGTATTGGAAAGCCATTGACTTGAGCGTTAGTTTGGTCAAATCCAAAAGAAGAACATGATAGGTATGTTGGAATCAAATCCAAGATGAGGCGTCAAATCAAATCCAATTGACTCTAAGGTGTACCGTTTTGTAGCCACATTCTTGAAAGGAAAGGCAATAAGCTAGCAGAGATTTTATGTATATCCAACTCGTCATATTATTGACAGGCACCCGGATACTCAGATCTCTGACGAAATTAAATGTTGCGGCAATCGAGTCGATAGGTCCTACTACCTTTCTGTAGTAGAGAGCGCAGTATATTGCTGTACCCCTACGTTTTTTCGACCCAGCAACCCGTTACCTAAGCCAGCACGTTCGGATTACACCTTGGCTAAATCTTTCAGGCCGATAAGTCTTTCGTCTTTTGCCTTGAAGACAATGGAGAAAATTGTCGACCGGGCGATAAGGGAAACTTATCTTCAAAGCCAACCACTAAGCTCCTATCAGCATGCGTACCAGGCGGCAAGTCCACTGAGACAGCACTACACAATCTGGTGCTCAGGCTGGAATGCGTAGCTCTAAACAAAGGAGTTGCGTTGACGGCCTTCCTCGATATCGAGGGAGCCTTTGACAATACATCCTTTGATACTATAGCTAGGGCTCTAAGTAGACGCGGTTTAAGTAACACTTTCTGCAACTGGATTGACTCTTTGCTGAGAACTCGTAAACTAATGGTCTCTTATGTTGAGGGGTCTTTGGAGGGCACTGTAGCAAAAGGCTGCCCACAGGGGGAGGTTTATCTCCACTTTTCTTGTGCTTTGTTGTAGATGAACTCCTAGAGCTGCTCAACGGCCGAAACTTTTTCGCCCAAGGTTACGCTGACGATGTCGTCATAGTAGTTACAGGTGAAACTGAAGGAACCATGGCAAGGCGCCTGCAGAAGGCGCTAGATCTGGTCTCTAGCTGGTGCGAGAGCGTAGGTCTAAAAGTCAATCCCGACAAAACGATTCTGGTTCCTTTCACCAGGAAACGATCACTACCGGGAGTTTTAGAACCTACACTCGCAGGCAGAACTATAGGCTTCTCACAACAAGCCAATTATTTAGGGGTGACGCTAGATGCCAAGCTCAACTGGAACCAGCACATGAACACTCTGATGAATAGAACACGCAGATGACTGTAAGCTTGCCGCAGAGCTTGTGGTTCCACATAGGTGGTTCCACATTTCGTCTGGTCCCAAGCCCAGAGTGTGAAAGGAGGAGGGTTGTCGACCTGCCGAGTTGATCGTAAAAACTAGGCAAGGAACCGCATGGATACACGAACTAACCATTCACGAAATAATGCTACTGCATCCGGGGCAGCCGATGCGCCAGCGCTGGGGACCAGGGATGCTGGTGAGAAGTGGGTTACTGGCCGAAATAATGCTACTGCATCCGGGGCAGCCGATGCGCCAGCACTGGGGACCAGCGATGCTGATGAGAAGTGGGTTACTGGTCGAACACCCAAATTAGTCACACCGAAAAGGGAATTAAAATTCGCTGCGTGGAATGTACGAACAGGACATCACGTTGGTCAAAAGGAAATCATAGCAATGGAATTGTTGAAATGCAAAATCAATTGCTGCGCTATCGGAACTACGGCTTACCGGATCAGGGATATTGACAATCGTCCCGCCAACAATCGACGAAACGATGATGCTTTACTATTCCGGTGGTGAGAAAAGAGAGGCCGGCGTCGGCTTTATGGTCGACCGGCGGGCTGCCAGCAGCGTTATCGCATTCCAACCGATATCCGAGCGTTTGGCGGTTATAACCATCAGTGGAACGATCAAGACCCATATCATATCCGTTCATGCGCCAACCGAGACCAGCACGGACACGAACAAGGACGAATTTTACGATCAGCTTCAACAGACGCTGGATATGTGTCGAAAATTAAAACAATATAAACGAATTTCTACATAAATATTAAAATTGTATTCATATATATATTAAGTTTGTCTGTGTAAATAAAATTGAAATGTATAAAAAAAAAATCATCATTGAAATCTGTATGAATAGAAATTGAACTTGAACTTGTTACTGTTAAATTCCTTTATTGTCTAAAATAAATTAGTTTCAGAACGAAATTTAAATCGACTGGACGTGTTTTTCATTTTTCTATCGTGAGTTTGTTCCCATAATTGATCGCCGGGATTTTTATTAAAAAGTTTATTTTTTTCATGGTGCCGAAACCCGGGATCTTTATATCGTAACGTTTTAATTAATTGGGACAAATCGAATTAATAATGGAAATATCGACACGTGCGTCAAATTACGAAACTCGTGAACTCTATAGAATCCGCTTTGCAAAGGTGTTCTGTTAACGCTGCAAGTGATATGGACTGTTTAATGAATTGTGATGAAGAACTTAATGTGCTTCTAGATCGTTTAAGTGCAGCCTACGAAAGTTTAGGAAAAGCGAACGCCGCCGCGAAATCTGTTATTAAGGCTGAGGATTTTGATAAAGAAGCGGAAACTGTAGCGGATTATGATGACAAGGCAATTACTGCTATGTCTCTTTTAAAACAACGTTTAAAGAATATAAAATATTTTCAAGAAAGAATAAGTCCCACCGCCATATCAACTGCCACACCATTATCACCTGTAGCGCCGAAATCCAGTGTCTTACATTTACAGAAATTGCAACTAAGGAAATTTTCAGGTAATTTCAAAGACTGGATTCCATTCTGGGAACAATTTCGCTCACTCGTGCACGAAAATTGCGCCCTATCTGCAATTGATAAGTTTAATTACTTGGAGACCGCATTGATCGGAAAAGCTGCGGAAACCATTGCCGGCTTCACCCCTTCAGACGCCAGTTATAACAGTGCCATAGAATTGTTAAAGGAGGAGTATGGAAATACGGAGAAGATTATTGATTATACCATGCAGCAATTATTAGGTGTGCAATGTATTTCGAGTAGGTCCGACACAAATTCTCTAAGACAACTCTACAACACCGTAAGATCTGCCACCAGATCATTAGAGCATCTTGGGGTGCCGACTTCCACGTATTTCGTTATGTTAAAAGGAGTTTTGTTGCGTACTCTTCCGAAGGAACTCAGGGTTGACTTTCACAGGTATTGTGAAGATCATTTGAAATCGGAAGAAAATATGGCAGGTGACATGGATGATGGCGGTGATTCTGTGAAAAATGACGGTGATTCTGTGAAAACCGTTTCCTCTTCTTCTGCCCAAATTAACGACAAACAAGTGAATTTCCTACTTAAGTTTTTGAAGAGAGAAGTGGAATCGTTGGAAAAGGCGCTTGATGTCAAAACCCGTATCAGTAACGGGAGCGAGATGCGTCATAAATCACAGAGAACGGCTATTGGATTATATGTAGGAACAGATGAGAGCTGTTGTTTTATTTGCAAATCTTGCAACCATGGAACGAAAGAGTGTGATAGTGCCAAGACTCTTATGGAAAAAAAATCAATATTGCAGAAAGATGGTCGCTGCTTCAAATGTTGTAAACGTGGGCACAGTGCAAAATTTTGTAAAGTTCGCATAGTGTGTAGGAAATGTAACGGTCGTCATGCTAGTTGTGTTTGTGATCCTTCATTTAAAGGATCCGCTATGAAGTTTAAGAATCCAGTTATAGATAATGTTATTAAAAATAAATTTGAGGAAAATTCAACTGGACAAAGTGCAAGTGGGCAAAATGCTGTCAATTTATATTCTAGTGCTTCAACAACGAACGATGTTTTATTGCAGACAGCGTGTGTGTATGCTACTAAAGGAAGGCATGACAATAATCGTTCATGTTTTACTCGTGTCATTATCGATGGAGGTAGTCAAATCTCCTTTATAAAAGGGAGTGTAGCAAGAGCTCTTGACTTACCAGTTATACGCACGAAAAAATTGAGTGTATTGCCTTTCGGAAGTGAGACACAAAGTGCAGCTAAGGAATATAATTGTGTGCAATTTACTCTTCATAGCCAATGGAGTGATGATGCTATAACTATTGATGCAGTTGAAGTTCCGGAAATCTGTGTCGACGTCCTTTCCTCACCGTGCGATATACAGTTGTGTGAACTAATTTGTGATTTAAATTTCGCGGACAAAAACGTAAACAGTGTGACAGCTCCTGGTATTAGTGTTTTGATCGGTGCTGATAGATATTGGTCAGTTGTCACGGGCAAATTTAGAAGAATATCCGCGGATTTAACAGCCGTTAAGACTATTTTTGGATGGACCCTTCATGGTCCGGTCGCAACTGGTGATGTGCATAAAAGGAATTGTGAAGAAATGGTGTTGAGTGTGTGCGCTTGCACAGATGTTGAACGATTCTGGCAACTGGAGTCCATTGGAATTTTACCAGAATCAGTGGCAGAAAATGGACGAAATATCAGTGAATGTGTTTATCTATCAAACGATCGTTTTATGGCGCAGATTCCGTGGAAGATTTCGCAGTTAAAGTACCTAAAAGACAATTATAACGTGGCCCTTGTTCGATTTAAGACTTTGGTGCGAAATTTAATTAAAACCGGAAAGTTGTTCGATTATGATACCGCGATACACGAAATGATTTCTAATAACTTTGCTGAAAGGGCTATTGATGGCGGCAGCCCACAACGTACATTTTATCGTGAAGATAAGGAAACTACAAAATTACGTATAGTGTTTGATGCTTCGTCACATGCCTTTGACGCGTTATCATTAAATGACTGCATAGACGTTGGTGGTAATTTTTTACCTGAAATTTTGGCCGTGCTTTTGAATTTTCGTTGTGGAAAGATTGGCGTTACAGCCGACATTGAAAAGGCATTTCTGCAAATTTCTCTGCAGGATAACGATCGGGATAGCCATCGCTTCTTATGGTTCAAAGATAAATTGAATTCTGAAGATGTGTCTCTCTCGGATATTGTGCCTTATATAGTTACATTTGGAGTTGTGTGCAGTCCGGCTTTATTAGGAGTTGCGATTAAAAAGGTGTTAGAAATGGCGAGCAAGTTTTTTCCCGACACATACGAAAAATTAAAAGGTAATTTTTATATGGATGATTTAGTGGTTAGCTGTGATTGCATAAATGAAGCGAAAAGACTATGTAGCGAAACCAACACATTGATGAAGAGAGTGAGTATGAACCTTCGGAAATGGCGTTCTAATTCTTCTGAGATTCAGAAATTTATGGATCCTGCGAGTCCTGTGAATCATATTCAAAAGGTTCTAGGATTACCGTGGTGTTTAGTGACTGATGAGCTGCTAGTCGACTTACATTCTGTTGTCAAAGAGTTTACATCACAAGATTGTCTCACAACAAAAAGGAAAGTTTTAGGAATAATTTCAAAGATTTATGATCCGCTTGGTATTCTAGGTCCATGGACAGTTAAATTAAAAATTATTTTCCAGCAAACTTGGATTAAATCTTTATCTTGGGATGATGACCTGCCCAGCGATTTAATGAAGATGTGGAAACAAAGCGGGCTTGAGATTGAAAGCCTTCAAAGTTTAGCGATCCCCAGATGTTTTATGCCTTTATCTGCGCAAGGAATCGAATTGCTCCTTTGAAGAAGAAAAAAGTCGCTAATCAAATAGAACATCAGCTCACTTTGCCTAAACTAGAACTAACAGCAGCGTTGTTAGCGGCGCGTTTGCTAACGTACATTATAGAGAATGTGCGGATGAAAATAGATCGATAATTTTTATGGTCGGACTCTCAAATTACACTGCACTGGATCATGGGCACACAAAGACGTTGGACGCCGTATGTCGAAAACAGAGTACGAGAAATACGATTGAAGTCAGATATAAGAAGCTGGAATCATTGCGCTGGCAGCAGAAACCCTGCGGATTATTTAACGAGAGGTGTCAGTCCAAAGGAATTAGCAGAGTGTACAAGTTGGACTCACGGTCCAGACTGGTTGTTGCCAAAGGATATTATATTTAGTAGTTCCATCCAGAATGAGAGTGAGACAACTATTTCTCTCTCAATTTCAACAGAGAGATGCTCACAAATCGGAACAAGAGAGGTATTGGAATCGATTTTACAAGCAGAAGACTTTAGTTCTTGGATACGCTTACTTCGAGTTACAGCATATGTTCTGCGAGCTGTGGATATTTTCAAAAGAAGAAATGTTTCATTAGGATTTTCATTACAAGCATGTGATATCGAACTAGCTGAAAATTATTGGTTGCAGCAAACGCAAAATCGTTACTTTTCAACTGAAATTGCGGCATTAAAGCGAACAGAAGGTATATCGTTACAATCAAGCATTTTAACATTAAATCCATTTTTAGATAACCAAACAAAGATTTTAAGGGTGGGTAGTCGTATACCACAAATATCCGAAAATGAAAATAGTATCCATCCGATTATTTTACCTAAATCTAGTCACATCTCAAAACTAATAGTACTGGATACTCATGACAAAATGTTTCATGCGGGAACTTCTGCAGTATTAACTCAACTAAGGTCAAAGTTTTGGATAATACGAGGCCGGCAGTTGGTGAAATCAATCATTTCTAAGTGCGTGGTCTGTAAAGTTTTGAAGGCAAAGGCTGCCACACAACCATTCGCTCCTATTCCAAGATGTCGAGTTTCTCTTTCGCGCCCATTTGACGTGACTGGTTTGGATTTCGCTGGACCCTTATTTGTTGCGGAGAACGATTCAGCGAGAACTAAAGTTTATATTCTACTTTTTACGTGTGCGGCTGTACGAGCAGTCCATCTGGAACTTGCAAGAAATTTGTCCACCGAGAGTTGCCTAATGGCCATTAGAAGATTTATTGCGAGAAGAGGCATTCCTTCCGAATTTTATTCCGATAATGCCACCACCTTCAAGAAGTCTGCTGTGGAACTTCGAAAATTTAATTCAACGATATCTAGTGAAAACTTTTCAAATTTTCTTTGTGGCAACAAGATACGCTGGAGATTTATTGTCGAGCGAGCACCCTGGTGGGGTGGTTTTTGGGAGCGGTTGATCAAAGTAGTAAAGGATGCTCTGAAAGCTGCAATCGGCCGATCTACTTTAAATTTTGATCAACTTCATACCCTGTTAGCTGAGGTGGAAAATGTTGTCAATTCCCGGCCTCTAACGTATATAAGCGATGATCCCTTTGATTTAACTCCACTTACTCCAGCCCATTTCCTCGCACCTCCATCTTCTACTACAATAGTGGACACAGGACCAGTTACAGGTAAAGAATTACGGGGAGGATGGAAGGAGAGATGCAAAGCTGTATCCACCTTTAAAAGACGATGGTTTTCGGAGTACATTAAGCAGCTTCGATCTTTACATCACAGCCCTCAAAAGAAATCCTCGACGTTTACAAAAGGCGAGGTTGTATTGATGCATGACTCTTCTCTTCCGAGGACGTTTTGGCATTTAGGCATTATTGAAACCGTGTATCCCGGTCGAGATAGTAAAATTAGAGCTTGCGAAGTTAGATTAGGTAATGGGAAGGTGTTACGGCGACCGATTCAATTACTATACCGTTGGAAGTAGCAGCAGCTTCATCGCGCGAATTACGTTAACCGCCCGTCTTATGACCAAAAAAATAATAATATTTAAAAGTCCGAACAATAATTATTTATTTAAGAAATAACAAAATCTATTATCAAACAATTTAAGAATCAAAATTAGAATTTAAAAAAAATCAAACAACAAGATAGCAACGAATATCGATCTTAACAGTACAGAACCTAAACTAAGAGTGATCGATATTCATAATTTAAAATATTATAAAGGTTAAAATGAACTCTAACCTGATACAAAAATGTGCAATCTAAAACCTAAATGAGTGCATGTTAACATTATTCCAAGAATTTATTAAGAAATTAATAAAAATGATTATCTAGCGTCTGGTTATTGATTTAAATTCTTACAACTAAATTGCTGAATCGCGGCATGTGCCGGAAGGTGGATTTATGGTTTACAGGTAATAATGAATTCTATACGGGGCATGTAACTCCTCCCTCCTTACTGTTGAGTATCGGCCATATGAACCTTGGTTCGTTGGACGATACGAAACCATGCGTGGTTGGTGACTGACTGGGTTGAAAGAATCCTCGATGTCCTTTGTACAATATGACTATTATGATTATTATTAGCAATAGTGTAAATCCTGTGGTTGCAGAGTAGAAACTAATGGAGTCGACGTAAGATGGTAGAAAGTCCAAAGGGTTGCTTTCTGCGAACTGGTAGGTATCAAGTCTTCTCAGGGTTGCGATGCTGGAGTCTGTGGCGTTGATCTCTTTGAAGATGGTTGGATGTATGGTTATTTCATCCCAATGTCTCCTGGCAGTTGAGCTGTATATGATGCCGTTGATGTTAATCTCACAGTTGATGAAGTGGATAAGCATGGAGCCCTGCACGTTCTGTTGTTCGGTGCCACATGTTGTGTAAATGATCGTCTTCGGGATGTTAATTAGTATGACGTAGTTTGGTTCTGGCTGAAAGATCTCTATAGTTTTTTCTCGGTTCTGTAATATACAACTTGCTGCCTGATTATTTATTAAATTAGCAATGCAAGAGTTTATTGGTGACTCTTGGTATTCGGTCCTTTTGCAAATATATATATCTTCAATTTTCGGACATTTCTGGTCAAAATTTTGAATACTGTTAGGACTGAGGATTAGGTATGGTTTGGAAGGTATGATTTTTGTTTGGTTAATAGGTAGGGAAATTATGTGAAAATATGAATATTCTTCCTCTGAGAATATCGGTATTTGTACGTTAAATATTAGATTAGTGTCATTGTAATAGGCTTGAAGCTCTAATAATTCGTAAATGTGTTCATTAGAAATTATAGTGAAATTTTGTTTGGTAAAAATTGTGTGTATTTCTGAGAGTTCTGTAGGGTTTAGTATTTGTTTTGAGATTATGTTTAATTTAGCTAGTATTATTGCTTCTGATAAGCTAGTTAAATGATTATTGAGTAACTCTAAATTGTAGTTGATCTGATTCATGTATTGCAAATTTTGTAATTTAAAATTTTCCTTTTTTATTTTATTTTGAGTTTGCTTGAAATGATTTGTCATGATATCTTGTTGGAAATTTATGTGTTCAGTTATATTGTTAAAACGTTCGATCATTTTATTATTTATCAGGATTTGTCTATTTACTTCTTTTTGCGTAAATTCTTGATTTTTCATTAATTTTTCTATATCATTATTTAATTTGGTTGCATCATCTGCATCCATATTTCCTGTAATAGTTTTTATTACTGTACCTAACCCGTTGATAAGACCCCTTCTAGTTCTTCTTGTCGGCATAAGGCTATAAAATTTATGTTTTAAATCTATCAATTTTAGTTTAGTTATATTTAGAGATCCTAGTAATTCGTCTGTCTCGTCTAATTTTCCTAATGTGTTCAGTGAATTGTCGATATTGTCAATTGTCTGTTCATACTGTTCAAGTCGGACTATGTGTAGTAGGTTGTTGTATCGATGTATCGTTCGAGCAGTGCCCAGTTTCATTGGAAGAATTCCCCTGCTGTTGGTAAAGTCCTGAATCTCCATTTTGTGGGCTTGCATTAGATGGATTATCCTGCAATTTACGTTTTCTTTTTATTTTAGATTTGTGAAATTTCTTATTTTTGCTAGTTGTCAAAGTTACATCCCTATCTTCCTTTACTCTATATTTGGTAAACCTAGGCGTCAACTTGTTCCTTCTATTTTCCTTTTTGAATATTCTAGTCCCTATTGCGTACTTTTCGGGTTCTACTCTATTTTTATTAATCTTATCAATATTATGCTTGGTTTTTTCTTCTAATTTTTGCTTTACTATGGGGTATAATTGAGATTGAAATTCATTTAATTTTTCTAGATATTCATGGGTTGTTTTATGTTGTGTTTCATTATTAAATCTATAAGTCCTACCGTAGAATACTTCGTAGGGTGTTAGCTGTGTTGCTGAATGAACAGCATTGTTATAAGTTATTAGGGTTTCATTCAGAATGTCCTCGTGATCTTTTTCTTTATGGAGGTTGTAGATAATTCTGTAAATTTCTGTTAAACTTGAATGTAATCTTTCCACTGGGGAATTACTACTACTTTGTTGAAAGGATGTGACATGGTGATTAATTTCGTATTGTTTACAAAAGTCTTCGAATATTAAGGAAGTGAACTCTGAACCGGGATCTGAGATTAACTTCTTGGGTATCCCGTGTGTGCTCATAAAAGATTTCAGGGATTTGATTATATTTAGACTATTCCTAGCGGTCAGTGTGAAAGCTGCTGCAAATTTCGAGAATTTATCTATAACTGTTAGTATCTGTTTATTATTTATTGTGTATATGTCGGTATGAAGAATGTCTAATGGTTTCTCTGGGGTTTCAGGGATGGTATGTCTAATTTTAAGTGGAGACCTGTCATATTTTAGTGTTTGGCACACGTCGCAGTTGTTAATAATTTTAATTATTTTATTTTTCATAAATGGAAAGTAAAATGATCTTTTTAGATGCGAAAGGGTCTCATTTATTCCGCGGTGGTTATTATTTCGATGGTAGTCGCGGATGGTTCGGTCTTGTTGGTCACCGTCGGTTATATCCTTTAGTACGTCTATGCAACGAATTATTCTAAAGGTCCTTGAGTGAGAGAAATATTTAGAATACACAGTTTGGATTATTCGAAAGGTATTATCGTCAGTATGAATGGCGTTAAGTTTATTAGGTGTTAAAAATCTTTTACATATTCCTACCAGGGTTTCTTCTGAATTATTTGGTATCCTAACTATCCTTCTCTGTTTATTTTTAAAGGGTACTTCGAGTGTAAACTCTGGTTTCCTATCAGACATTTCGATAATTAATTGGAGGGAAAATTCGTTCAATGGTCTTTCAGATATATAAATTCCATCGTTTACATTCTCTACTGCTGAATGTATGGTAGCTCCCGTTGTGCTGGCTGCACTTGCCTGTTCTCCTACATTAGCTTCTACAATCTGTGGTTGTTCATCTTGGGTCTTGATTCTGCTTAAGGCGTCGGCGTTGCTATTTTGTGTACCTTTTTTGTAAACTATTTCATACTCGTACTCTTCGAGCTTCAACCTCCAGCGGACAAGTCTAGAGTTAGGATCCTTGAGGTTCATGATCCAAACCAAAGGTCGATGGTCCGTGACAATCTTAAACTTTCGACCAAACAGGTAGTGTGATTTTCCTTCCTTTCTTTAAGCATTCAGTTAAGGGCTTTGTGAGTTTAGCAAAATCCTTAATGAATTTCCTGTAATAGCCTAATAATCCAAGGAATGATTTTATCTCTTTGCTAGTTTTTGGTAATGGAAAATTCTGTATGGCTTTAGTTTTGTTGGGGTTAGGCTTTATGCCGTCTGTGGTCACTACATGACCCAGGAATTCAATCTCTTTTCGCAAGAATTCGGATTTATCTAACTGTATCTTTAAATTAGCATCCTTGAGTCTTTGGAAAACTTTTCGCAGATTATCAACATGTTCCGAAAGAGAAGTTGAGTAGATTATAATGTCGTCGAGGTATACAAGACATATGGAACCTTGTAATTCTTTCAAGACATTATCCATTACCCTCTGAAAAGTAGTTGGGGCGTTTTTAAGGCCGAAGGGCATGCGAACGTATTCGTAGTGCCCTCCTTCCACTGTGAACGCTGTCTTTGGAATGTCGTTTGGGTCCATCTCTATTTGATGAAATCCACTCTTCAAATCCAACGTGGAAAAGTACATACACTTACCTAATTTATCTAAAATTTCTGTTATATTAGGCAAGGGATATCGATCGTTGATCGTTTTTTCATTTAGCTTACGGTAGTCTATGACTAACCGCCATTTCTGCTTCCCACTAGCGTCCAGTTTCTTAGGAACAATCCAAACTGGAGAGCTCCATGGTGAGTAACTAGGTCTTATGATATTCTGGTCCAGCATTTCAGTGATTTGCTTCCTCACTTCTTCTCTATGAATGTGTGGATAACGATAAGATTTAGTATATACAGGGATATCGTCCGTTGTGGTTATTTGGTGTTTTACTTGGTTCGTGAAACTCAGATCTTGCCCTTCCCTATGGAATATCTCTTCGTATTCTTTACATACCTTAACTAGAGCTTTAGTTTCCTCTTGGTTTAGGTGGTTAATTCTGAGTAAGTTTTTAATGTCTTCCTCATAACCATTATGTTCGTAGTTTACGTTGAAATTATTTACTTCCAGAATTCTTTCTGAGGAGAAAGATTCAACTTTGATTGGTTGTTCTAGAAATAACATTTCCTCGTGTTCAGACTGGTTTATCACTTCTACGAAGCTATGCCAATCTTTTGCGTAATAAATACCTTCAGGGATGTATAGTGAAGGGTTTATTTCTGTATGACTAATATAAATATCACCCTCTTGTTTGTCTACAGGTATTTTAACTATATATTTCGAATTAGCAGGAATTAGGATTTTTTCTGACATGAAGTTGGGTTTAAATTCCAATGGAATTTTAATCATGTCATTGGTCAGAACATCATTAATTAAATCAACTTTCACGCCTAAGTTTTTTAAGAAATCTAATCCTAGAAGCCCATCAAAATAACCGTGGAAGCGAAAGACAAGGAATCTACTAGTTCCAGGTTGTTCAAACTCTATAAAATTATTCAAAAATATTTCTTTATTTATAGTATGGTTATTCAAGACTGTATTTATAATTACTGGTTTGATTAATCTCGTGTCTTCGGGGTGTACAAATTCCGGGTTTATAAAGGAAGCTGACGAACCTGTATCAACCAAGAATTTGAGGGGGCGTCCAAATGGTGAAGAAACATTAATATAAGGTAAAATTGATCCGTGAATGTTAATATCTATGTAGCCGATTGGTGGTTCGAGGCTCTGTTTGAAAAATCCTCATCCAACTCGACTACTTGAATGTTGCGTCTTTGATCACTTCTATCACAATAATATTCATCTAAATTTGAGTGGTAGTCACCAGGGGCGTTTGACTCTTGAGAACCTTCAGTTATATGGAATAATTCTTTACTGGTAAAATTTGGTCTGTTATTAGAACGGAAGAAATTAGATTGTGGTTTTCTTTGCGACTGGTATGTATTAGATCTCATGTTGCCCGATGATGTGTCCATTGGTTCTGGTTTTAATTCTGGTTGTTTATACGGTTGATTTGTTATCTGTCGGAAAGAAGTTGAAGGCTGGGGTCCTAGTGAAGGTCTATTGAAGGTGGGTTGCTGGTTGTATGCCTGGCGAGGGAAATTATATGGAACAAAACGAGGTAAAGCGCCGCCTTGGTTGAATCTAAGATTTTGTGAAAAGTTCGTATTCCAGGGTTTGTGAGGAAATCTTGGTTTATTCTGTGTGTGTTGTATTTTACTTCCGGACGAATTGGAGCTTTCCGATTTACCATAAAATATGTTTTGTTCTTTAATGCAGTAAGCAAAAGCTTCTGCTAAGGTAAGAGGTTTCATGGCCCTAATGGTCGAACCTAATGGTTCTCTAAGTCCCGATAAGAATGAATTTAAACACATTTCTGTAAATAAGATTTTCTTTGAATTTATAACATTTGGGTATTTTTCGTGGATGGATACGTGGTTTGTCAAACTCGCGAGTAATTCGATTATTTCGCTATAAAATTTTTCTATCGTTTGGCTACCCTGTTTCGTTTTATGAAGGTCCCTAATCAACGACGTCTCGTTTCTTTTATCAGAGTAATGCAGGATTAGATTTTGTTTAATCTGATCCCATTCTAGAGGAGTCCCATACATATTGAGGACTTCATTAGCTGGCCCAACTATTTTGTTTCGAATTGCTCGTAATAATAGTTGACCATAACCGGTGCCGCTAGTTACGGCGATCAACTCAAGAATTTCTTCGACGTTACCTAAAAATTCGAAAAGTAAACGCGGATTTCCATCGTATTGCGGGAGATCTTTAATAGCGTCGGGTATTCTTAATGAATTGAATACGTCTATTGAAGTCATAGTCCTTGAGATAGGAGCCGTTGGTGGAATTACATTATTTATTGGGTTGTTATCAACCATGGTGTTTGAAGAATTATCTGAATACGAGAGGTCAAAACGAGAATTAGGTACGAAGTCAAAAGGGGTATTATCACTGGCACTAGGTACGTTTTCACAAATATGTTCTAATGATCGGTTTTCAAAATTACTTCGCAAAACTCTGTTATTAAAATTATCACTGTAACTTTCACTAATTTCTTCACTTATGCTTTCGTTTATATTTTCTAATGATCTAAATAAGCCTAGTCTACTTCTTAATCTAGTAATAATGGGATATGGATTTGGGGAAAGATTTTTATTTTTCTTTGGGGGGATTGACATAGAAAATTTTTTTTTCTTGATTGTAAATAAGGAAGTATTCAAAATTCGACTTACTTGAAGATTATTATTATTAGCTGGTAGCGGGGGTAACTCATCCTTGATTGGCAATAAAGAGCTGGAGCTCAACGATCTCTGCACTGGTTCCTCCGGTAAGCCGCCGTTGACCAATGTTGTGCTTCAGTCCTTGTTCTCTTTCGCTAGTGCTTCCAGGAAGTTGTAGAATGGATCTCCGATAAGCCGTCGGACTTGTACAATTTTCACTGTTGGCACTACACTACCGATAAACCGTCGGTATTAGAAAAACAAAACTCGATAAACCGTCGAGGTTGTATTCTTAATTTGCGAAAAGACGAGGACTGGACCGTTTGCCAATCCTACCGACTGCGCCAATTACGTTAACCGCCCGTCTTATGACCAAAAAAATAATAATATTTAAAAGTCCGAACAATAATTATTTATTTAAGAAATAACAAAATCTATTATCAAACAATTTAAGAATCAAAATTAGAATTTAAAAAAAATCAAACAACAAGATAGCAACGAATATCGATCTTAACAGTACAGAACCAAAACTAAGAGTGATCGATATTCATAATTTAAAATATTATAAAGGTTAAAATGAACTCTACTTAACCTGATACAAAAATGTGCAATCAAAAACCTAAATGAGTGCATGTTAACATTATTCCAAGAATTTATTAAGAAATTAATAAAAATGATTATCTAGCGTCTGGTTATTGATTTAAATTCTTACAACTAAATTGCTGAATCGCGGCATGTGCCGGAAGGTGGATTTATGGTTTACAGATTACAGGTAATAATGAATTCTATACGGGGCATGTAACTCGCGCGCCGGAGGATGTCGAAAATTAAAACAATATAAACGAATTTCTACATAAATATTAAAATTGTATTCATATATATATTAAGTTTGTCTGTGTAAATAAAATTGAAATGTATAAAAAAAAATCATCATTGAAATCTGTATGAATAGAAATTGAACTTGAACTTGTTACTGTTAAATTCCTTTATTGTCTAAAATAAATTAGTTTCAGAACGAAATTTAAATCGACTGGACGTGTTTTTCATTTTTCTATCGTGAGTTTGTACCCATAATTGATCGCCGGGATTTTTATTAAAAAGTTTATTTTTTTCAATATGATACCTCAAACCGAATTAATAATTCTCGCGGGGGATTTCAATGCACATTCAGGAGTAGATCGAACCGGCTGGGAAGAAACCATGGGCAAATTCGGACACGGAGTAATTAATGACAACGGCTTACGCCTGCTTTCATTCGCATCGTCAAACAACTTGATCGTTGGCAACAGCATTTTCCGCCATCCACTCAAACACCAACTCACCTGGCGAAATCCATCCGGCAAAGACTCGGCGATGTTAGACTACGTTTTGATCAACACAAGATTCCGATCGACGCTTAAAGACGTACGTGCAATGCGTGGACCCGATTGCGGATCGGACCATTATCTTGTTCGAGCGAAATTGCAGATGCGATTGCAAAGAGCGAAGAAAACGGAGCCACCATCAGCCAAGAAAAATTGGGCGTGCCTACGGGACCCGGCCATCGGGCAAGAGTTTCAAATGGCATTATCCAACAAATTCGCGGCGCTCGCAATACCGGACGATATCGATGTAGAAGAATGGCAATTGTCGGAGTCTATTGTGGAGTGTGCAATGGAGTTGTGTCCAACTATCCGTAAACGGACGCAGCCATGGATCTCGGACAGCTGTCTGGACCTCGTCGATCAGCGGAAGCGCATGAAACACGTCGACTTTGAGGAATACCGAAGATTGAACAAAGAAGTTCGGCAGAAAATGAAATTGGAACGAGAAGCGTACTGGAATAACGTTGCGGCCGACATGGAAAAAGCGGCGTCGAGGCACGAGTACCGGACGCTGTACCAGACAATCCGCCGGTTAGGCGGCAAAACAACATCAACAAACGACAACATCAAAAAATCGGATGGAACTTTTGTGACTTCTGCCCATGAACGCCTGGAGCGGTGGAGAGCTTTCTTCCACCAGCTGTATAACCACGATCCGCCGCAAGGTCCAGCACCCGAACCACCGATTATCGAACAGCCGATGAATCAGTTTCTCGATACCGAGGTGAAGACAGCAATAAAATCGCTGAAAAATGGAAAAGCGCCGGGAATAGACCAAGTAACCGCCGAGATGATCAAAGCTGGAGGTGATGTCTTATCACAACGACTTCATGTCCTCATAACACACATATGGCATTCGGATCGTGTCCCTTCGGTATGGAAGAAAGCGATCGTTGTCCCAATTTTGAAGAAAGGCGACAGTCGGGAATGCAAGAATTATCGCGGTATTAGCCTTCTTTCGATCGTCGGTAAAGTATTTAAGAAAATAATACAATCGAGGCTACAGAAACATCGAGAGCAAACGAGCCGGGAGGAACAAGCGGGATTTAGACCACATCGAGGATGCATTGATCAAATATTCGCCCTCCGTCAGTTAATGGAAGAAAGAATTCGTTGCGGCAAACGAATTGTCGTCGTTTACATCGATTTCAAATCCGCTTTCGATTGCATCGATTGGAACAGCTTGTGGAGAGTCTTGGTAACCGAACACGTGCCATTGAGAATCATCCAACTTCTCCAAGCGTCGTACGATGGCTCAACCAGCAGCGTTCGTATTCGAAACGACTTATCCGAGGAGTTCTCGATTCAGACGGGTGTCCGACAGGGAGACGTCGCTTCGCCACTTCTCTTCAACGTTGTGATCGACGCGATTATGCGTGAAGCATTCGATGGACGACTCGGAGTTCAATACGACGACAACAACTTCGTAACAGACTTAATGTTCGCCGACGATAGCGCTGTTTTCGCCGACACGGATGCCGAAGCAACGGACATCTTATACGATATTTCCCGCATCGCCCAATCATACGGGTTAAAAATCAATGCGGAAAAGACCAAAGTGCTCACAACGGATGGATCAAGAGCCAGTGTTCACCTCGATGGAACCCAAATCGAACAGGTTCCAAGGTTCAAATATTTGGGATCATTGGTTGAGGAAACGAAAGTAGCATCGACGGCCGACGTTCACAGCCGTATCGGCCAGGCAACAGCAACATTCGCCTCGCTCAAGTGGTGCATATGGAAACGAGCAAATATCTCCATCAAAACAAAACTACGTCTTTACCGAACGTTGATTCTTCCGATTCTTCTTTATGGATCTGAAACGTGGACACTGCTCAAACCGGACGTTAAGAAGCTCGAGGTCTTCCAAATGCGATGTTTGAGGCAGATCCTCCGTGTCTCACTCCGTGATCGCCTTCGAAACGAGGTTGTCAGACAAAGATGCGATCAGCAAACACTGATCGAAGAAGAAATGCAAAAACGTCGACTACGGTGGTTTGGACATGTTTGCCGAATGGATGATAACCGCTTGCCACGTAAACTTCTCTGGCGAGACCGTCCTGCAGACTGGAGAATACAGCGATCGGCACCGAAGAAAACCTGGTTGAAGAATACCGAGGGTGACTTAAAGAATCAACGATTATCAGTTACCGAGGCTCGAGACACCGCCAAAAACCGAGAAAAATGGAAGCGAATCGTGAATAGAGTTCGGGACCCAGCGGCACCGACAGCAGCGTATCCGTTGCGGGGACGTCCCGCTCGGACCGCCAGCTAACGGATCAAAGAAGAAGAAGAAGGATATACACCATCATCATTAGGCCCATGGTAACTTATGTAGATTTAGTTTGGTGGCACAGAACGACACTTAAGGGTTTCATGACCAATCTAAGCAAAATTCAAAGAATGGCCTACCTCTCCAAACCTGGGGCCATCCGCACTTCCCCGACTGCAGCGCTGGAGGCTCTCCACCTTGAGGTAGAGAAGTCCGCCATAAACGCGGCGCTGCGGCTGAAAGCGAATAGTCACTTAGGTGCTGATCTTAGACGAGGACATTCTATTCTAGCCAACATCATAGAAGAGATTTCGGAAGCGGGAATGCTATCGGACTGCATGACCTTTAGAATCTCAAAATTTGATCGACCTTCTAGGCCCAGCTACATACATATACGGGTTTATCAGCTAAAGTGTCCAACCGCTTGGCTGTCGATAGGCCTTGGATAGACAACCAAAAGATCGTATGGAGGGGGGGGGGGGGGAATCGTAACGGTTTAGGCGCTAGGGTGTTTTGAAACTTTTTTGGTAGAGGTTTACATATTACCCTGTATTTTCTACGCATAATACTCCCACATATCCAGAATTGTAAAAGTCAAGGGGTCATCCAGAGTTATGAGTCATCAAAGACAAAAGTTTTTTTTTTACACTAAAATTTCCACTTCAACCACCTTTTCCTCCAAAAAATACGTAATTAACCAATATGTTGTTTTACAAAATTGGAAAGATTGGACAATTTCCTATGAATGATGTCTAACAACTATTATACTACGACCTTTACTTTTGAAGTTATTAGCAATTTTAACGCAAAAGTTTGCCTTATTTGGTGCTTATTTCGTACTTTTCGACAAAGCTCAGGTGAAAAAGTACCTACTAAAAAAGAACGAAATAGAGCCAATTTCACCATTAAAATTGCTAATAACTTCAAAAGTAAAGGTCGTAGCATAATAGTTGTTAGACATTATTCATAGAAAATTATCCAAGCTTTCTAATTTTCTAAAACAACATATTAGTTAATTACGTATTTTTTGGAGGAGAAGGTGGTTGAAGTGGAAATTTTAGTGATAAAAAAAAACAAAATTTTGTCTTTGACGACTCATAACTCTCGACTTTTACAGATTTAGATAGGTGGGAGTATTCTGCGTAGATTGCTGCCTTATTCATGGAAATATCTAATAGATTTACAAAAATACAGGGTAATATGTAAACCTCTACCAAACTTCAAAACGCCCTAGCGGGTAAACCGTTACGATTCCCCCCCCCATCCACACGATTTTTTGTTCGTCTATCCAAGGCCTATCCACAGCCAAGCGGTTGGACACTTTAGCTGATACACCCTGTATAGTATGTGGTATTTTGGTTGCGTTTGCCATCTTTTGCGTTTTGGTCGTTATCCGGGTGTGTGTGAGGTCAGTATTGCATGGCAGTCACACGACCAGGTGTTGGCATCCTTTCATTCGTATATTTCGCTTATTGGACTAACATACATATGTCAAATTAGATTGTTACCAAAATACGATTCAAATTTTTCAATACACCTAGACTAACTATTTATAATAGGGTGAACCAGACCGCTTTAACTTCACGTAAAAATGTCAACTCTTTCCCTCTCAAAATACATTAAACAGTACACAACCGCAAAGAGGATTAAATTTATTAAACATCGAAACTCCGATCCTTCTCGGCTCAATATTTTATTCCTGTCTACATATTTTGTTATCCTTTTATTTTTTTAATGTTTTTCCTTTTTTTTGCATTTGTACAAGACTCATGAGGGTTTATTGCACATACAACTGATGCCCACCGGGGCAGATTTCTCTGGATGAACTTGAAGGGATAAAAGTGAACAATGAAAAGGGTCCATATGTGTATGCATGTATATGTGGTGACATATGTCCCTTTTTTTCGGGCAAGGGAACACAACATACGCTTTCTAGCAAAACATGGGATTTGTAATGATTTAAATGCTGTATTTCTGGGTATTTTGTATAAAATAAAACCGAATTATTTAGTTGACATAAAATAGTTAATCTTTTGACATTAAGTTCATTTTGGGATAAATTAGATTTGATTAACGAGGATAGTGCCGTAAGATTTGAATGCTGATGAAATTATGCTGTTACCGGATTCAGGATTATTCGTTATGCAGGGTGAGCTGCAAGGGAAGTGTTTTGAAAGAATCAATGCATTGTTACTAATTAGATAAAAAAATTCGAATTTTATATAGAAAAAGGAGAGCTTCTAAGTCAGGGACTTAGCATGGAAGATTTCAGGTGACAGATAACTAAAGGGTAGTGGCGGATACAAGGGAGGAAATGAGATGCATCCATCCCAAGAACTCTATGATTTATGGATTACTTTAGTTCTGAAAAAAAAAATCACCAATTGAACTAGGAATTTATCTACATCTATAAAAATCCCGTGTCATAGTGCAGTTACCGAACTCTTCCGAAACGGGTTGACCGATTTTTTTGATTTTTTTTTGTATATTTGGAAGCTCTTAGAATAGATCACAGGCTCTTTTTTATACCTTTAACCAAAAGAAACAGCTGAAATATCTAAAAAAAATTGGTAATTTTAGGAGTTTTCACTTCAGTTTAGTTTTAATAGCTTCATGGCCTACCTATTGTTTGACAGCTTCACAAATGTAAAATTGTCATTAAACTGAATCATTCCATTTAATGAAATTTTACGCAACTGCCAAACAATAGGTACGCCATGACGCTATTGAAACTAAACTGAAATACAATAAGCAATGTAGTATACTCAATATACCGTTAGATCCATGGCAGCCGTCTCAACAAAGGCGGATTACCACTTTCTTCACAACTTCGGTAGACTAGGGGTAAGGCGCCTGACTACTTTCAGAGAGGTCCCGGGTTCGAATCGCGGCCAGCCCCACGGTCCTTCGCCTTTTCCACTTTCCCACAGACACAACTTTCCTTCTTTTTTCTCCCCTCTTTACATTCTCTCTCCCTCTCCCTCTCCTTCTCCCCCTCCCTCTCCCTCTCCCTCTCCGTCCCTCTCTCTCTCTCCCTCTCTCTCTCCCTCCCTCCCCCCCTCTCTCTCTCTCTCTTTCCACTCTCTATCTTCCGGCTAGAGCTGGTGTTCGACATTCTATACGAAAAAATAGATTGTCGAACAGTACAAAGAGGCTTTCCATAAGCCTCTAGTCTATCAAAAACCCCTCGATATGGAAATCAAATGAAAGAGTATGATAAGTAGAATAAAATAGGCCATGTAGTATGCTCCAAATACCGCTAGATCCATGGCGGCCGTCTCAAGAAGGCGGATTACTACTTTCTTGACAACCACCTCGGCATGGGTCTTAAATGAAAGGGTATGATAAGCAGAATACTATGAAAATCAATTTACCGTTAGATCCATGGCGGCCGTATCATGAGGGCGCATTACACAACCCCCTTGGCATAGGTATCAAATGAAAGGGTATGATAAGTAGAATACAATAAGCTATGTGGCTACTATTGGCTTATGGGTGCAGCGAGGCATACCGGGACCCAGCTAGTTTCTATATAGGTATAATCCTAAAAACTACTGTATTTCTTTTCAACGGAAAAAAAAAATCGAAAAAATGACAACCTAACTAACCAAAATATGTCTGTATCTGAAATTGTTGAATTTTTAAAATCGCAGCTTAATATAAAACTCAATTTAGAAGCTACATCTAGGTACAATAACTCTGTAAGCTACTTGGTTAACACATTCCCAGGAGGTTGAGCAGGACTTATGAAAGGCAGTACATTTGCCCCTTACACGGAGGTAAATCGTTCTAAGCCTCAATTTAAATGTCATCCTGGCTTACTGAGCTTAAAGTAAAAGATGGTAAAGTATGCCTTCTACAAAAATCGTTATAAGGCACCAAAAACTATCGAAAGAACTAGAACAGTTATGAATAAAAAGGATTGATTCGGATCCCTGCATTTTTAGTTTGAATCGAGACAGACATTACCTGAAAATCGCTGTTTTCGTATGGATGATCTCTTAGTGGCATCGAAAAACGAAAACAAGATAAGTGATGAGTAACATCTAAGGAAATATTTTGAAATGAAAGATTTGGGGAAGATTCAACACTGTCTCGGAATCGATTTTCACGAAAGCGAAGACAGGAAGCAGATCACAATGCATCAAGGTAAGTGTGCGAAGCAAATATTGATGTAATTTCGAATGGATGAATGTAAAAGTATTTCGACACCGGTTAAGACAATTTGACCATTCTTTTACAGCGACTCTAAAACAGCGACAGCTAGTTTTCAGAAAGACTGGGAAGAAACTAGTTGGATACGTGGATGATGACTGGGGTGCATCTGTGGTTGATAGAAAATCATACACTGAGTTTTTATTCATTTAGGCGGGAACGTGCACAAAACCCTGTATTCCACAATAGAACAAAACACATCGATATCCGTCACCATTTTACTTGCGATGCTATAATGGATGCAAAAGTCAAGGTGAGGTACAAACCATTCCAAGAGATGCCAGCCGACATCTTAACTAGTCTGTTTCACAGTAGCCTATATATTTATCTTAGCTTTATCTGCCTAATATTTGTTTTTCGAAATTTAATAAATATATTGCTACAAAGGTCCGTAGATCGCAACTATGCTCTGCTACAAGAAATGTTTTTATTCTCAACACATTTTGTGCTCTCTGTCTGTTGTTTTTTGTTATGCTTTAACATCAGCAGATGTACAAACAAAGTAATCTACCAGGATGTAACTTAAAACTAAATGGAATTCAATGCAGTGTTAATTGAAAAGAACAAATCCCTCCTCTGCCAACAAACTTATACTAAAAACATCATGACACGTGATACCCATTATCCCAGTATACTACGGAATTAATACTATTATACCAGCACAGCAGGATTCACTTTAAAACCAATTAATGGCATTTCGAAATACTTTATACCCTTTTACTTGAAGCAACCGCTTCTAATGCAATCAACCCTCTTTATAGAGTGTGAAAAATTGAATCACTTAAGTCCCCACATGCATCCAGTAAGAACGCCCAGTGTATATCCTCGTATGTATTATATAGTCGTCGTCCATCCTGGAGAGTGTCCTTGCTGACAAAATTAGCTTTTAAAAATTGCTACTCATCCCATATATATGTACATAAGCCCCATGCTGACACCTAACCTGAAATTACTCGCAAAAGGAGTGGCAATGGGGGATGCATTCAATATGGAATGCCTGCATGGCTCATACTTGGTGCGGATGGGTAACAAAATTTTAGCAGCTCTGTTCCGTCAACTTGTTCTCGCCTCCGCCCCTTGCTGCTGCCGCCCGCCTGCTGTGTCCTTAATTAAAGTGATAATTTATGCCGTCAAAGAACGTCGCCTATCCGACGGGCTATGACCATAGCACTAAAATGTATAAAAGGGCTCCCATGACTCTCTCTGGCATAGAACACCGATACCAACTACGTCTATGCCTCGAATTATAATGAAACTTAATTACCAGCATTTCACCCCCCAAGCACCATCCTCCGACCGCTCTTTGTGGACATTTCATCATCCGGAAAAGCGATGGACATAAAACGATCGCACACATATCCTGCAGGATACGTCTAACCAGGATCTGGTGGTTAGGTGGTCCTCTTTTAGACCATTTTTTTCGATCCAAACATGCCCGCTTCATATGCATGCCAGTGTTTTCCAGCGTGTATGTGACAAAATAAGGGACGCTGATGTCCCTTTCAAAGGGTTCGCCCGATTTTGCTGAAAATTTAATCTCTCTCTACAAAATTATTTTATGGAAGTTCAATTTCTGCCGGCGTCCATCGGAAACAAAGTTAAGCCCAACATTGTACAACCAACTGACCAAACCCTTTCCTCTTGGTCCTTATTCATCCTTTATCCTCGGCTTTCCCTTTCAGCTATATTATCTGGTGAACTCCTGATAGATTCTGACTTTCAAAGGGACACGTGACTGTTATTTCGAAATTTCTGTTTATGCTTTTGACTTGTCGGAAGCGGCTGATTAGCATTCAGTGTGAACGTGGGGTCATTTTGAGTCTAAAGGACGATAACACCCGCGTCAGAGGGGGTTCCTCGATAAAAATCTGAATTGAAATTTCTTGCTTTTAAAAATATTTGCCCAAACTCGATTGAATTTAAGGAACAACCATTTTCCTGCCGGGATATTTTTTTTAATTTCTCTTCCTGTATCTGTCCAGGTAAAACTTTGGAATGAATATTTTAATAGTGACTACTAGGTTTGGTTTTTAGAAATTATTGAATTGAGGCCGATTAAAGAAAAATTGGACAGTTATTAACCCATATCACGTGACGCAGCAGTCCGATGCCGATCTTTAGCGGTTTCGTCGCCCCGGATAAAAAGACTAATTACAGCCCCTTAAGAGGTATTGGGTGATCCATTTAGAGGTAGATACCTTTTCAAAAATTAAAAAATTAAAAATTACATTTTTTCGGGTAGTATTTATTGTGGTACAAAATAACCATTTTTAACATGTATTTATTATTTCTTTCAAATGTTGACCGCAACTACACATTCGAGCAATTCGAGTGGTATTTGGCCAATGACTAGACTGTCGCCTGAAGCCCAACGGAGGCGTAATATCACATGATCTTCTGCATTTGTTAAGATCTCTCCAATGCTTCTCTGCTAGTTGCATTGTGTGGTGTTTGCATCGGAGTTTAAAGGTGTCCCAAGGTATAACAACCCTATCTTTTGCAGGAAGGAGAGTGGCGGTCGTGCTTTTCTTAGCTTTACAGTTTCCCTTTATATTTCGGTGACCAGGCACCCACACGTGGAGGGTCTTTCACTGCTGAGCCATCTCTTTAAGAGATCTGCGGCATTCAGAGATAGTTCTGTAGTTATTAGTGCAAGAGCGCAGGGCCTTTAGAGCCACATGACTATCTGAGAAGATATAGACAGTTCATTCCTGTCGCCTCATGTATGGCTAAAACCTCCGCTCGGTATACACTGTGATCGGGTAGTCGGAAGGAAATTTCGATCCCAATTGGCGGCGAGAAAACTCCTCCTCCCACTTGACCCTCGAGCTTAGAGCCATCAGTGAAGAAGTTTATGGCATCTTGAATACTATGTGGTCTATTACTCCATTCACGCTTACTCCAAAAATCCTCCGAAAATCGGTTTCTGTGTCCTCCTCTAATTCCGGTCCAAGGTTGGCCACCATACTAAGACCTCGTATAGGATTATTCGGACATTCGCTGTATATAGATCCATCGTACTATGTTACGGGAGAAGCCGTATGTTCGCTTTCCTAATGCGCTTTTCTGTGTTTTCATTCCAGAGAAGCTTATTGTGCAGGGTTACCCCCAGATATTTAGCACTGTTGATAAATTTGAACCTAGCATTGTTAAGCCGGGAGGAGTTAGGGGTGGGGTTTTATACCTTCTCGTGAAGTAGACTATTTCCGTTTTTTCTGGGTTAACGTTGAGCTTCCAGGTGGCAGCCCAGTTTGAAAGAGTTAGTAACGCCGCTTCCATGAGATTACAGAGGACTTGTGGAAATTTTCCTTTTATGTTGATATAAATATCATCCGCATACGTCAGTACGTGTCCCATGCGTCGCAAGAGCTGGTTCACAGTCGCGACCCATAGAAGTGGAGAAAGTACTCCTCCTTGCGGGGTACCTCTGTTGACGGCCCTGCGGACTGAGCAGTTGCCAAAGCTTGAGCTCACGATCTTGCTGGTCAGCATTTGATGTTTAAGAGACACCAGCGGCCCTCTGATTCTCAGGTTCGCCAAGGCCAGGGTAAGGCGTCCGGGAGCACGTTGTTAAACGCTCCTTCTATGTCAAGGAAAGCTGTTCACGAGTGGTGAAATTTGCCTCCACACTGCCTGACCTGAATTGTGAGTCAGGCTTTAATATTTACTTTTTTTCTCTAAGGCTGTCACCTTGTTTTGTTCTGTTGTTTTTTGACACTTTTGTTTTTACGGGCTCTCGTGAAACTACCGCCGCCAGGAGAGTTGGATCTGTGTTCTGTTTTATTACTAATAAATAGTTAATTCAAGCGTGTGCCGGTCTTTTATTTTCTCGCTAATGAGATTGAACATTTCGTGGATTAAGTCAACCAACAAAAGCTATTAGTGTGCATTCTTTGAATAGGAGTGACTTTTCTATGATTGAAACCAATGATTGAAGGGCAGTGGATCTGCCCTTTGTATAGGAATGCTGCGCGCCAGAGAGCTCCGAGGTTGGTATGATCTGCCTCAGATATATTTCAATTAGCCTTTCTAGACTCTTCATTAAAAAGATGATAGACTGATTGGCCTGAAGCCCTTGGGTGTTGCAGGGGAGGCTTTTCCTGCCTTGGGTATAAAGACCACTTTTACCTCTTTCTAGCTAGACGGATTTGCAGTTGATTTTGGCCTGGTGATTTATAGGGCTGGAAGATGCTTAGGTTAGGTTAGGTTGAAATGGCTGCCCCCACCAGGGAGCCAACTTAGGCACGCTGTTGGGCCCATTGTGATGCCATTCTAGGGTTGGGACATAGTTCAGGCCATTTCAAGCCATTTTGAGCTTTTGATAAAGCGACAGAGTCAAGTGACATCAATATTTTACAGCTCGCTCAATTCATCAAGGAAAGGTGAGCCAAGGAAGGTCCCTCTTTTCCTTGCTAGGGAAGGACATGTGCAGAAAAGAGGGGAGACAGTTTCTTCCTCTTCTTCATTACCACAACTTCTGCATAAGTCGTTGTGGGGAAGTCATCATCTTTCGACGTGTGGGCCGAAGGGACAGTGACCAGTCAGCACCTTTAACACATGGCTTATCTTCTTTTTGTTCAACTGAACAAGAGATTTTGAACGCTTTGCGTCCAAAGTTGGCCACATTGAATGAAAAGTGCGACAAACAGTTGCTGTGGCCCATCTCAGCCCAGCTCGAGCTGAGCTGATTTTTCTCATAGCTAGTTTATAGGTGGCTAAGGGCATTCCCATTCGGGTTAAGTGGGGTGTCCTTTCCACTTCGGTTCCCTGTCTAGCAAGCTCATCTGCCCTACAGTTTCCCCTAATCCCACTGTGTCCAGGAACTCTACACTGAGTGGCAGTCTCACACAGAGACCTGCGGCAGTTCAGAAGAGTCGTAGATGTTGTGACGACAGAATTAAGAGCTTTGAGGGCCGCTTGGCTATCCGATAGAATACATATATTCTTATGAGATATATTATTTATCTTCAACCATTTGAGAGCCTCCCAGATCGCAGTTACTTCCGCTTGGAAGACGCTGCAGTAGTCAGGTAGACGAAGAGAGGTATTTATATTTAATAACTCAGAAAAGATACCAGAGAGACTGTTCCCAATTTTTGAGCCATCTGTGAAGATACATAGTGACCCAGTTGGGATAACACCATCTGTCCAGTCATCTCTGGCCGGAATGATGGTATTGAAACCTTTCTCCAAGGTCCACGTAGGTGTAGTATAGTCTAGGTTGTTCGCAGCGATGGCGAACTTCTTAAGAATGGATGAGTGGCCATATGAATATGGAGTCCATCCAAGAGAAGCCTTTGTCCTGGCCGCCGATTAGGCTGCCATTTGCTCGGCGTTTATGTCCAAAGGAGTAAGATGCAATAAGACATCCAGCGCAGCTGTAGGGGTGCTTCTCATTGCACCACTGATACACAGCTCGGCTGTTCTTTGGACCCTTTCCAGTATCTTACGATACGTAATCTTCTGTAATGCAGTCTACCATACCGATATGCCATGCATAAGTATAAGTCTGATTACAGCTGTATAGAGCCAGTGGACGATACGGGGTTTAAGGCCCCAGTTGACTCCGATCGTTCTCTGGCATAAGAAGAGAGCTGTTTTGGCCTTATTTGCTCTTTCTGAAAGATTCGCCCTCCACGTTAGTTTCCTATCGAGTATGAGACCTAGAAATTTCGCATCCTCCTTTAGATGCAGTGTTTCATTGCAAAGTCTTAAAGAAGGAAAATTGGGAAGTCTATGCTTGTAAAGAGCACTACATCAGTGGCTGGGTTGATGCCTCCCTAGACCCTTTGTAGTAGCCCAATGAGCAAGAGTATCCAATGCTTGTTGCATTATATCTCTTATTGTTGAGATGTACTTGCCGGTCACCACCAGCACAATATCATCAGCATAGGCCACCGTGGTGCACCCAAACTCCTTTAGAGTTATCAGCACTTCATTGACTGTCATATTCCAAAGGAGCGGCGATAAGACCCCACCTTGTGGTGTGCCTCTTCTAACCCGCCTGGCTTCTTCCGAAAGCCCCAGGCTAGACTTTATGACCCTGCACCCCAGCAGCTGATCAATAAAGAACCTGGAGCATCCATCAGCATTCAGACGCTGGAGTGCCCTCGTGACCGCTGGAATGTGCTTACAGCCCATTTGATTCTCGCTCTGTTTATGATGGATTTGACCAGCTGTGTTGAGGCTGGAGGCGATAGTTGTCTCAGTCGTGGTACTAATCGGGAATTGGGTGTCCATGAGTAGTGTCAGAGATTCTCTCCTTGAGTTTTTCCAATAGCCATTTTCTTTGCCTAAGTAACTAAGCATTATTGGCGCTTTAGTTAGTCTTTTACGTAGCCTTGTGGACTCTATATTGCTGCAAAATTCCTGATCAGGAGGTACGTTTGGCCTTCCTTATTGCCAGTTTGTCTATTCAGCTTCGACTTACATATAACAGTCCCAGAATGTTACGCTAGCTGAATTAAATTCCTTTCTACACTCATTGCAGAGTGTTGCAAGTTCTGGAGACTACAATGGGGGTTTGGAAGCCTCTTTATGCGGTTTGTTCGGACAAGCTTTATTTATGTCAAGGAGCATTGTTCTGTGAAAATGTCCACAATGCTGTAACGTGTTTCGGGGTTTTTGGGAATTCAGGATGGCTTAGAGGCTAGGTTCTTTGTGATTAGCCTAGTATAGTAACCCCAATTTGTCTAAGTTGGCTAAGGTTTTGACAAATTTTTCTTAGAATTAAGTTTAGAATTAAGTATATGTTAATACAATTCAAATATATAAAGAGGCCGAAAGGCAAAACAAACATAACTAATTAAATTAGATAGGATTTAGCTTAGAGTGCCCGTGGCGGGTTAGTAAGTTATTTAAGTTAGATAGGGGAAATGGGTTTAAGCATAGCCTGTAAGATGTGTTATTATATGTTAATTCCGTCACAACAAAATGCATAAAGGGCCTTTGTAGCTTTCGGATTAATTTCAATTAAATTTATTTTAAATTACGCAATCAACAAATCTAGCCAATAACCAAATTTCAATGTGAATTTTTTTCATATTTCATAATTCACAATTCACAAAAAGGAATCATTCAAAAATATGTGTATATCTACAAAGATATTAATGTGTAAATAAACTCTCCGCCATTACTAGTGTGCTAGCTATAGTGCAGAACAGAGGATGTTGTTTCAAGTATCAGTAGGTATCAGGGACTTTAGGTTGTACAGTCAGGGGCTCAGTGAGTGCATCGTCCAATGTCCAACGTCCAACAAGACTGGGTCGAGTTTGGCAAGCACCTATGCTATTGACTCAGGCCCCAACCGCCCCCCAGAGAGAGAGTGCCAGGAAGGGTAGTCCTTCTCGTTTTATTCTGCCTGCCCCGGAATTCATCTCTGGTAGGAAACTGGAATATTTTATTGTGTTCGTTCAGCGTGACTAATTTCGGTAACATGCGTTTCTGTAACAGCATTTAAACGTTTGAGCACATAGCTTTAGGCTTTTATATCATATTATACACAACATATGAGTGGAGGTCCGGGAGGAGTCCGGCATTCCAGTATCCTAGGCTCTGGATTTCAGCTCACCCTTCGCCAAACAAACGCTACCATGCATGATCGAAGCTATATGTGAGCCTCGGGCCTTTTATCAATAAACCCTTGATACATGATGCTGGTTGGGTAGTTCGTGCTCCTGTTTTTCTTCCTTCTTTTTTTTTTTTAATTTTACCTTCCTCCCTAGTAATTTGTTCCATTTCAGAGAGCCAGAACGTTTTGCTTGGATATTAGTTGTCGTATTTTTTGAAACATGGTTACATCAGAAGAGTTTTTTTTTCGTGTATAGCCATTTTGCCAGAGAAACTGAATTTTTCCTTTGATATGTCCCAGGGCAGAGAGTAGCCGATTTTAATTGAATTTTGGCAATGATTGCAAAATATTTGGGTTGATTTCCAGCTTGAGTAAAAACACAAAAACGAAATCCTTGTCGGAATTTTATATGTCCCAAGCTAGTAAATTCCTTCATTTCAACGTCATAACACTTTAACTTCATGTCCGTCATGGTAATATCATAATTTTTCATGTTTTAATAAAAATTGCAGCAATAACAACAACACGCAATTCATACAAGTATGTTGGCACCTTTTCACATATCATAACTATGAGAAATTCATCAATGCCCACTTAAGCAATGAGCATTATCCTAGCTGGGGCACGCTTTTTGGAGTATAAGTAGTGCTTGGTCATAGCATAGTTGTGGTACCATGTAAACACGGCAATCACTTAACCTCGATCAGATAACGCCAGAAATCACTAGCACGCTACCCGGACGGAACTTCTCACCTCGGGGTGAGCTATGCTAAACTTCATAACCAGTAAAGTCCATTGGCCCTCCTGCGGCTCCGTAAATCCTTAATTAGTCATGTTTTACCACCTCCTAAAATTATCGCGCTCCTGAAAACAGGACATTATCGCCAAAAATTATTTAATGGTGACCCACCCCCATCCCTTCGCAAACAAAAAACAAAACACTGAGGAGTTCAACCCCAATCCACGCACACACACACTCACAAAATTTAATACGCTTTTCTGTGCCACCCACCTGAGGTGGTAACACGAAGCTAAAGGGTTGAACTGAGACCAGTTTTTTTTTCTGAATTATATTTTTTTTTGCGAGCCGGAAATAAACGTTGCGTGCGATCATATTTATAGAAATGAGGAAATTTTCCATTTCCAGACGCCATAATTGGCATCACTTCCAAAGGTATATTCGAGCGAAAGGGTGCCCATGACGTGCATACTGTTATACAAAAAAGGCCACTTGTAATTGAACAACTCCTTACGAACGAGGGAGGGGGGAGTCATCAAAGACCAGTGATTATTCTCTGGCCTTTTTCATACGGAATTTCACAAACTGTGCTCTACAACTGCAACGTGATAACTTTTATTCCTCGTAATGCCGCTTTGAAGGATGGGAATGATGCTCGTTAAAAGGACGAATTGAAGGTTCCATCAACATTTCAAAGTGACGACGGGTCATTACTTTAATTAAGTTTTGAAAATTTAATGGATGTTGACGTCAGGTAGAGGGCAGCTAGGATTCCGGCTCAAATTAAGTCAATAGCAACATTAATAACGAACAATGGGGTTAGTGCCAGGTGAAGTGGAATGGTAAAGGAGTTCTTTGAAAGATGTTTTGTAACCTACTTACATTTAAGATGAAAGAAAGTCCAAGCAGATTATTGATAGATGGTAAATTCACAAAAAAAAACAGACAAGAAAAGTGAATACACTACACGAGAAGGGGAATACAAAAACAATGAAAAGTATATGGCACATATAGCACAAGACTAGGCCTAATTACAGCGAAGGAAGAACTATGAGCCTCCTAAATAGACTTCGAAGAGATACTACCAGAATATCCGAAGGCATGGCGGGACATTGGCTCATAGGTAGGGTTGCCATCGCTTAAATGCACTACAAAACCCACGGACATTTGGGTGAAATTGAGATTTTCCCCCGGACACCAATTTTTTTTTTTTAAATTAACGAATATGTTTTTTTGGCGACAGTCGTATCGAATCAATAAACAACTATATATTCGGCTACCAGCTAAGGGCTAGCAACCCATTCTGGCATTAAGTTGTTGCTATGAAACTTACGACACAATCTCGGACAGGACAGAAACTCGGGAAACTTAGGGCAAAGATATCCAGAATCCATTTATCCATTGACTAGGTTGAAAAGTTGAGTCGAGGTTGAGTTGAAATTTCGACCACCGAATATGATGTCGAGTAGAGTTCGCTTTGAGTTGACCGGAGATCAAAACATAACCTCAAATTTTTGTGTGAAATTCTCAGAAAAAATAATTTTTTATTCCTGTGTAAGCAAAAACACCGAATACAAAACTGACGCCAAAGGCGGACTTCACGGATGGTATACAAAAAAAATCACTTCAACCCAATTAAAACTCAACCAGCGTGTATGAGAAAAATCTACTCGATCCAGGTAGGAGAGCTGCGTTGGGTTGAGTGGACCCAGTTTCAACTCGATTTCCGTTTATGACTGGATTGAATCTGGCTTAAACCTAGTCATAAACGGGGTAAATAAAAACAAGAAGAGGAAACAGAGACGGAAAATAAATGTGACAGAATTAAAAGAAGCAAATTAGGGGTGGCTATGAGAACCTACCGGACGTAAAGCCTGCACTCCACTTCTCGCTAGGTTGCTTTGGCGAAGTACTTCTCGAAGTTGATCGAAGCACGGCATACAAAAACAAGACAATGTAAAAGAGAAATGTCATTTTAGTGCTGAAGTGTCTTGGTGACCCCTTTCTATTTCGTATTCTATCGAAGCTGTTGTTATTGTTTCGTCAATAAGGGATCCTTATTTATGGTATTCGAAGATGTCAGTCTCTTTTACATTACTTTGTTTCTGTATATCGTGGTCCGAAATACGTTACTACATACTCATGCAACCTCGCGAAGAGCCCAGTCACCCGGCGCACCACACACCTCGAATCCTTTGACTCAGGCGCAAAAACCGCCAAAGATACAAAGTCGCCCGAGGCGAAGTATAGTTACACAAAAAGAATCGAAGTGCCTCTCTACATTCTCGATTTCGACCAATTTCGAGAGAGTAGTGCAGGCTTAAAAATGAAACAATGAAATAACCCAGCGGATAAAAACAGATAATACCAACTCATGCTAAGTAGACACAGAACAATGGATTCATAAAGAAAAGAAACGAACTAAAAGCCAGTATTGGGAAGAAAAAATGAGGGAAATAGAAGAATCAGTATACTCAAATGACACCAAACATTTTTACACAAAGTTAATCAGAAACGTGAAGAATTTTCTCCCAGTATGACGATGTTGCAAGTATAAAAATGGGGATGTATACCAAGAGTAGCAAAAAGTGCCTATCGAGTACGAAAATGAAATTTTTTTGAAATATTAGTACTCACAGCGATCATAAGTAAGTAGTACCCAAATTTTATACCACCTGCTTGGTCATTTTGATCTGGCAAGGAATCGGTCGGCTAACTAACTAAAATCTTGGTTTAATTGAACGACTGGATTAAGTCCTCTTTTCATTTCGCATCGGTGTACGTTTGATAATTGAATTGTCACTGGAACTTTCAAATTAAGCGGAGCATTTTCGCCACGCCGAAGTTTGCATGGATGTAGATTAAGAGTCAATTTTTAACTAAGAGTTGTCAATTTATGAAGAAATTCCTAGTTTGTAGAGTGCGCCAAAGGAAATGAGCCGAGTGGACCAACGTGGTGTTGCGAGTATAAAAAGACCGTGGAAGCAGGAGAACGAAGGAACAACTGGCACCTCTTAAAATACCAGCCACTGAAATGTTAGTTTGGCGATTTAGAATAACTGTTTATTCCTTTGCAGGTTTTTGGCTAATGTCACTCCTAAGATGTTAAGGGCTGGGTTATTTATACCCCATCCACTCAGATAAACAATTTTCAATTTCTTTGGTGATAACTTCGGATATTGGTGATAACTTCGGATATTTTAGGTGAAATTTGATGAAATTTTCTAAAGTTATACTTTATAATGTCAATAATAACAGGTTAAAATTTCAAGTCAAAACATCTAATACAAGTTTCAAAAATTTACTTTAAATTTGAAAATTGATTGGCCTATCAGTTTTGTGCATCGCATAGTATGAGGTTCTTCCTTTTTTTAAATGTAGTTTCTTTTATGCACTTTATTCTCTTTTGAGCTTCTTCCTTTTTTTAAAATGTAGTTTCTTTTATGCACTTTATGATGGCAAACAAGAAAAAATTTTAAGCTTGAAAAAAAGTGAAAAAATCGAATCGAAAATCGAGAGTTTTTGCATTTTTTTCGTCATTTTTTTCGTTCATTTCCGATCAATTCTTCAAAGAAATTGACTATTAACAAAAAATGTGAAAATTTTCGAAAAAAGGCGTAAAAATGCAAAAATTCACGATTTTCGATTCGATTTTTTTTTCACTTTTTTCAAGTTTAAAAATTTTTCTTGTTTACCATCATAAAGTGCATAAAAGAAACTACATTTTAAAAAAAGGAAGAAGCTCAAAAGAGAATACCAATCAAACAGTGTAGTTACTGCAGGAAAACCAGCAGGCAGCACAATCCGTCCAGTACAGCGGAAAATAGCACCAAACAAAGAGATACAACTTCTAGAGCCACCCCAAAGTGGTGGAAGAGGAAAAGGAAGAAATGATCTCCAATACAGAAATACGTCCTTCAAGGAGAAAGAAACCAGTGCCTCAGAGAAAGGTGACGGAAATGCGGAGATCTTAGTCGGGATCAGGATGCACAAGAAGAGAGAAGAGAAGAGAACACTATGAAATAGATCGAGATACTGCGAAAGTGCAACGCCGATTTTTACATCTGAGCTTTAGTCTTTATTCTTGGACATAGAATGTGTTCATTCCACTAAAAATTTACAAAAATAGTAAAAGTATCGATTGAACTGATAACAAAATATTCAACTAAATAATCCAGAAACGAAAAGGTAAAGTGTCTTTAGACAAACGCTTGAATTGTTCGCCTACTTACGCACCAAATTCTGAATACAGGTCAAAAACCTCCACTAAACAAAATCCCCCAAAATATATGTATATAAATAGCTACAAAAATGGCGCAATTAAAGTGGATATAATACTTGATCTACTATTTATTGTTTTGTTATAATTAGTCTCAATTAAAAGAACAAACAATAACAAAGGCAAACAATTTATTATAACTTGCAGCCATTCTTCCGGAAGGGAAGCGCTCGTGGCTTCCCACACTCTGGCGGGAAGTGCTCACAACTCTTGCTAGAAACAATTGTAATAATTTAGAATTATTACAGTCGCAAAATTCTATTTTATTAGGCTTCATCTTCATGTTTTTGGAAAATTCTCCCTGAATTATTCATGAAACTTCGTAACTAAGCCAATGATCCTTGAAGTCCCTTTAACTACATTATCCAATAACTCACCAGCACCACCCTTAACTCTCCTTAACGACTCCTTCCGACGCTCCGTCATCCTGTCTTGTTGTCTCAATTTCCAAAAATTTGAATGGGACAAGTTATGATTAATCAGAGGTTGTCGCGTCTTTTTCTTCCCTTTATATTTTTTTGTTTTTGTGTTGTTGTTGTTGTTTTTTTTTCTGCAACAAGGAGCAGAGTATCCTTAACAGTAAACTTTCTGCAAACAACGGACTGACAAGGGTGCAAGATGAAAATCAGGAGTGGGGCAGGATGATTTATGAAACCCGTCAGTTAAGTGATTCAAGTTTACCTACCTACCCTCGCCTCAGTCTATCCTTAAGCAAAAACTTTGGCAAATATTAATAGTGCGGTACCTACTAAAAAATGAAATTTAATCCCGCTCCCAGGATGGGTCCTGTGACATATAGATGGAATGGGCCAGCTACTGTATATCCTATCGAGCTCCCGTCTTCGTGGATATTAATATCGAATTTACGAAGGTATCCTTTATTAACAAATGTGGAAAGCGTGTCCCTTTTGCAGGAATATATAAAGATAAAAGGATCCCCCCTCGTTTGAAGCCATTTTTTTGTGTAATGTGTAGAAGACTCGTCGTAAACAAAACAATTAGGGTGAACAACATATACAATTGGAGCGAACCCGTTTTGGCTCTTCCTTTAAGGAACACAACAAACGACTTCACGCTTCTGCAGGCGCTCAATCAACAAGTTCGTAATCCTTTGCTGTGCTTTAAGAAATTCACTCGCACTGGAAAAGGAACGAAATCCGCTACATATGACAGTGACGTCAGTTCGTTTGAATTATTCTACCATTTTCATCGAGTCTGACAACAACAAAAACAGCAACAACGACAAATCTATGAATATCCGAAGAGAATCCATCCTGCCACTACGCATGTTCATCCTTCGACCATTTTGGCCATTAATCGATTATCTTTGGTACAAAATGAACTGAAGACTGGTCTAAAAGAGATTTTATACCAAAGCAAAGATGAATTTGGGAGAATTTTCACGACTCTCTCGCTCTCTTTAGGCCAGTCCTGCTCATGGCATCCGTAGCCGGTTTGTTTTCATTTTCATGTTCATGATGTTTACGAAGCGCCACTCATATTCCTCTCCACGTCCGACGCCTCACCTTTCCGGAATGCGATTAAACTTTATGTCCAGACTACGTGGTACCTGAGGGAATAGCGAGTGTATCCCTGCCTCAGCCCCTAATTCAATGCTTTTCAACGCAAAAGGGAAAACTTTACCAGATCTTGTTTAAAGATTAGTCGGATTTTTTTTCTCATATTTTTTTTTCGAGAAGGGTTGAAATTATTTTAATATACACAAAAAGTTCTTAAATTTACTAAATTACAAAGTATCTTTGCAATTTGAAAAAGTTGGACCATTTTATAGAGTCTAGTGGACCATAGGCAATGATAGAGTTAAATTTTCAAGCATGGGTTCTGTTTTGTCGGATTTTGGACAGCCCTTCTTCTTTTTGAAGCATCATCTTACAATTTAACTGTTATTTCCTAGACCTTGTTTAAATAACTGGAACTAAACTGACTACAGTCTGGGGTGGTAGCACGTAAGTGGTTTCGATCGACCTCTTCATACAAAATTTTTGTAACACTTGAATTTTTGTATGAAGAGGTCGAGAAAAATGACCATTTTGCAACAACCGTCGTAAAAAAATCGTCCTGTCATATTCGAACATTATATCATTAGTCCAGTCAATGCACGAAAAAAACGGCCAAACCTGGAAATCCTGCCAAACAGCACCAATTTGCACCAAAATTTGGATTTGGGTTCTGCTTACTCTCTATTTCAAAGTTGTCAATGAGCCGAGAGTTGCTTTTTATTTTTTAGGGGTTTAAACTACCCCTATTCGAAAATAATTGCAGAATTGTAGATTCAAGCGTTTATGCGATAGAAATTGTCATTGCACCATGAATTACTAGTTGCAATCCTTTTGAAAACAACCCCTATAAAAACTACCCCTAAAAAATCAACCGAAAAACCAATTTTTTTTTTTTATGGATCTTAAACTTTTAATTTAAAAATAAATATATTTTTTGATTTATAAAACAGAAAAAAATATAATTAAAAATCATTTTCTTCTTCATCTTCACTATTTTCCAAGTCTGCCTCATCCTCGCTTTCCTATAATGGGAGCTTATCTATAATTGGGGCACTATTAAGACAATTGTCTCTGCTGCATGTTGAACAAGTTGAATTGCAAAAGAGTTCTATTCTTCGGCAACCGCAGGTTGAACCTCAACCCTTTTTGCAGCAACAAAAAATCATTTTTGTGTGTGTATGCGTGTATGTCTCACATGGTGTGAAAAGATGAAGGTATCTTCTTCATCAGTGTTGTAATATATGTGTTTTGATAACTTTGTTATTGGGTATTTTTACCATAACTCGCTTAGTTTTTGAGCTATCGAGTTCAACAAAAAACCATTTCGTACGTTTTTTCAAGAGCTATAAGCTGATGTAAAGAATTTTTTTTTTGAATCTCTTATTTTTAAAAAGGTTTGAGTTGAAACAGCTTCAAAACGTTACTATTTGTGAACATATGAAAACTTGAAACGGCCATAATCTTACTCAATTTTTATCGGAAAGAAAAAACCAAAAGTTTTACAAAACACCCAACAATTTTTTTCACTCTAACAAATTTTGCGTATCTTTCATAGTTTTTGAATTATTTTTAAAGAAAGACAATTTTTTGCAAACTAGCGAAAGAGCTCTCTTCACTTCAAGCTCAAATTTTTCAAAAACTAAGCACTGTAAACCGGCCAAACTTATAGAGCATGTTACATGTGCACAAATAAAGTAAATTGTAAAGTGGTAACAATCATTTTTAATTGGGGTGGTAATTAGGGGGTGATTTTCACAATTTTTTGCCGCCAAAAAAATAAGAACCAATTTTGTTTTTATCATAACTCGCTTAATTTCGATACTAGGAACTTCCATAAAAAAACAAAATAAAGGTTTTTTTAAGCACTTCAAAAAAGTTGCAAGAGTTTTCCTCGAAAAACGCATTGTTTTTGGGATATTTCACGTTGAAACTTCCGATTTTGGCGTTTGCCGAAGAAGAAACAAATTTAACAAGCTATGTATTACTCCGTTAGTATTGGGTGTAGTGATATTTTGAACCCAGTATTGTTTTTTGCTTTTTTATAAGCTACATTTTTACTCTGAATGATTTTTTCATAAAATACTTATTTTCAGAGTTATTCATGAAAAGACATCTGAAACAGTTTTTTTTTGTTAAAAAATTGACATTTCCACTCTCGAATAAGTCGAAAAGTATTAACTTACAGTAAAAACTTTATATAACAAAAGTTGCTTAGAATTAGTCAAGCTATCCATTCCCATTGTTATTTTTAATAAAAAAAATTCACCCCCCAGAAGGGGTGGCGCCCACCCCCAGGGTAAAAGCAACCCCCGGCATATTGACAACTTTAAAGAAGAGGGTAAGTAGAACCTACAGCCAAATTTTGGTGCAAATCGGTGCTGTTTGGTAGAATTTCCAGCGAAATTGTCCATTGACTGGAGTACATCGCGAATGACGAGTTCTCTGTTTCATAAAACAAGTTTTACAGCTGGAAGCAGATTGGAAGTTCATAAGCGTCCATCAGCTCTGTGAAATGACAAAAGACGTTCATAGCGCCGGATGTGAACACATTGAACGGTCATCAGAGTTCACATGCGCTAAAAATAATTTAATGTAAAATATAAAAAACAATATAAGCACCTTCTTTTTAAATTATAAAACAATTAAAAAACAACCCAAACGCACATTCACAATTGCCAGAAACGTCAAACAAGGCAGAACCGCGTCCATCAGAATAGAAATAGAGTCGATTCCAACGCTGATGGACGCTGATATCTGTTCACTTTAATTAGGTTGTATGTATTCATTTTCAACTTGGCATCTCTCAGCGCTGATGACCGCTTATGGACGTTCAATCAGTTTTCAGCTTAAGTCGGTGGGGTCCACTGTTAGCAATCTGCTTCCACGAAGAAGGGGGTCGAGCCGAATCTCACCCAATCTCACGTGAGGAAGAGGGGAAATATCACGTAATTATTTTTTTTTAAAGAATCAGTATAAAATTGCGAGAAAACTGGGTTAAATTCAATAAAACATGTTTCTCCACTAAAGACCCCCATTCATTTACACGTAGCCGTGGCCTTTCAGATCAGGTCGACCGGCACGACTAATCTTGACTCAGTCTAATTGAGGAATGATACTTCAGGTACGCAGGTGAAGTCATGATTCCCTACAGATACAGGGGCGAAAACGACATCTTTTAATTCAAGTGCAATTTTCATGGCCTCGATGGAAACTTAAAGGCGGCTCCAGACTCAGGCCGTGAACACTGCCCCACATCTGGAATCTTGCCGTAAATTCACTGTTTGAGAGTGAATATAAGTTCAGATCTTCAGGCACGGATTGACCATAAATGCCACCTTTTCTTGGACTGCAGGCCCCCTACAGTTGACGACCTGTGTGTAAATTAGTCCCTTAAGATATGGCTAAGCCCTATACAAAAATTTTTACGCGATTATTCGAACTCCAGAAAGTAGCATAGTAGCTTCTCGATTGTTTAGCCTCCACCGGCCAGCCAAACTAGCGACTCGGCGAATGTTACAGAGTACAGGCCAAATAGCACTGACCCGCGAAAAGGCCCTTAGAACTAAAAGAAAGCACAGGACGAGTTTTGTTGAATGAGTGCTCACGTTTTGATAGATGTGTGTCCACTACAAGCGGAAAAAGCGAGTGGAATAGAGGAGGGCAGATATAATTTGACAGTCAACTAACCCAATTTGACAGGAGACTGACCCAGAATTCACTACGGTTACGTATACGGATTTAATAAGCGAGGGCCTTTTCTGCAGTTTTATATTCTAAGGAAAGGCCCAACTTTCTTAAAATTTGAAAAATCTCAGATGAGATTACTGCAAGGGGGTCGAGCAAGGAGTTCGTTCAAACAAAACATTTGTTTTAGCTCAGTGGTAAATTAAAAAATATCGGTGACAACGTAGTACGGGTTTTACGGACACTTGAAGGGCACTGAGAATTTTGCTACAATGGAGACACGATGTAAAATTATTCATCTGTCATTTCAATCCAGAACCGCCGTGGAAGCAGCATCGAGTTAACTTGAGGGGAAAAGTTTTCTGTAAACTCAACGAATGCTCTACCCTGGTTCTTGGGAACCCAGTAAATGTCAACTTGTACTAGGTCTACGGCGGGGATTCCCACGTGCATATCTTACGGGGATTAACCTCGCCGCTAATTGTATTGTATGGAATTTTCTTACATCGGTATCATAAACTCGGCTGTAACGGAGAGTAGTATCGAAATCGAAATACCAATTTATGCTACTATGGAAGATAACTCGAATCAATTTCAGCGTAGTTCAGAAATGGCCTGAATACTTTGTTTGACTGACTCAGAAATTTGATTTGCTCTTATTTCATATAATACTTCAAAAATTCGTGAACATATCTTAGAACAAAATCTATGATTTTTTTTTGCAAGCAGTTTTTTGGATATTTTGGATTCAGTTTTTAGGTTTATGGGAGAGATTATAGCGAAGAGAACGCTATCAAGTTTCATTCCCGCAAAGAGCTCTAAGTTTAAACCCCCTTCCATGACCATACAAGGATAACATACCCTGTGATTCCCCAAAGGTTTTGCAGGATGGACTCTTAAGCTACACAGATCGTTCCAAGGCACAGAGAGGTAAGTGTACCGAGACCTGTGGTTAAAGTCCTAGGTTAACGGTTCAGCGATGTGCTTGACTACCCTGGCTACTGCCTTTCTTTGCCCAGACAGTAATCAGAAATTGTTTTGGTTTATCTAGAACAAACTATTCGAGTTATATATACAGTGTTGGTCAAGATGCCTCGATGATGAAACTGAGATAAAACATATCGAACACTGGGGATGAGCCCGCACTCGGTTTAGGAAACTCAAAACGTTTCCTTCCTGCAGCGTCTCCGTTGTCTTGCAAGTTGCAGCGGGACCGGAGAATAGATGGGGACGCAGTCGCCTTGATTGCTTTCATCTCTGCCATTATCTCGCTATGAGCGAAATTTAGTTGTTTAGTGGTCCTGTTTCAAACATTTGAGTCTAATCGACAAACAACAGGGTAAACTGCGGAACCGACTCAAGCAATCTGACGTACAAATCTGAACCGGAACTGACACCTCATTCGAAGCAGAATAAGAACGAAAACAAGAAGAAGATGAAGGCAAGAGCTGGTAAAACTGACGAAATCCAAAGTAACAAGAAGTATCGAAATTATCACAAAGATACTGGTGCAAGATGACGAAATGATTAAAGATGCACCAACAATTATCTGGTAGGTTCATTACCATGGCGGAAACACTCAATCCTGAACTAAACCAAGGTGAGATGGGATTATTATAGAACACTACCTGGCAAACCCCAAGAAAAAATTAAGAGGGAAAAATTAATGTGCAGTATTTATTATTATTAAAATGCCATTCTTTTCCACTTAAGCGATTATCAAAAATACAGCAGACATCTAAATTACAGAATCAGGAATCGTGGTCAGATTTATGCTGTCATCAGTTCAGAATCGTTTCCAAGATCCAAACTGAAATTGGTTCTAATTTTTTTCGGCTGTAATCCCATTCCCCAAGTATTTGTCACCAATTGGAGCCGATAGCATCAGACAAATGTCGACAGCCAGGCCAAGACACAATCCCGGTATGGCACACGAGCCCTGTGTCTTGATGGATAGTGGAAACGCGACGATAACGTCAAAAGCCGGGACGACGCACCTTCGCCCGCGCCTTCCATACATCAGTTCGGCAAAGTCACAGGGCTCCGCACTGGGGCCCTTGAGGTCTGCGGAGAACGCCGAGATTCGGGATTTAAATGCTACCCTGGCTGGAGGATATCAGGTAACATGATCTCCTCAATCGGATGCCATAAATCGTTTTTAATTTCTTTTTAAGCACTTCGGGCTGAGGTGTTCATTGATTGCTGGGAACAGGTTCTCTCTCTGTGCCCCTCCGGGCCGCGGCGGTCGATATGTCGTCGCCTTCAACGCGGGCCAAATTGGTCCAGGCGGGGCTCTCTGCGGAAAAGGAACCGAAAATAACTCCTCCACGAACATTTAGAAGCACATAAACTAAATCAGTCCCACGATAGCAATTTTTCGTCTGTGCCTTTGGGGCCCTCTACGCCGTTCCTCCAGCTACGCATGCAGACCGTAAAATTAAATGCAAGCAGATAGTCTCACAATGAACCAGTTCAAAATTCGCCATGGGGCTAAACAGAAGAAGTCCCAGCCTATGCGAAAAGGGGGCTGATGCTGAACTCTTCCTCGTGGCAGATCCGCCGAAGACTCCGCTCCGTTGAGGCTCCGCGGTCCTTCACTTGCACTTATTTATGTTTAACTACTTGCACCAAATGCATCAAGGCTGCAAATTTGCGTGTGTGGGAAGTTGCACTGTTTGGCTGCGCGCTAAGGACGCAAATTGGGTGGAAAATCTGCGCATTCATAGAGGAGAGATGCAGACAGAAAAATTAGTTTGAACGATGTGACAACAGATTTATGATCGCCGTCCATGCCCTCTTTTGCTGGAGGCATTTTTGTTCTGCAGCCAGTTAGCAAAGGCGTATTCACTACATATGTTCCGATGCTCTGATGGTCTTGTAATATTAAAAATTTATTGCAATGTTTTGCTAGAAGGCGGGACGTACTAAACGTAAATTGATTAACAAGCAAATGGACGAAACCCACGAAAGTTGCATCCAGATTCTTTCAATTGTTGTTCGGACCACACAACGTTGTTTTGAAAAGTGGTCAACATATGTCGCCAGACTTCCGATAATGCTTGAATTTGTTTTCCCTTTTCTATGTGAAGGAACTTAGCTAAGGAATCACAGTTTGTACCACCAGCTCGTCATATTCTTTATGTTAAAACGCAATCTCTAGAAATAAGTTTAGTTTGACGGATAGAAGAGGATAATAAGGGTTAAGGGATATACATTGAAGTGATCGAGCGGAAGGCGATTAGCCTTACTTTTGGACTCCTAGAGGTTTCGCGACCCGGCTAGCCGCACTGCGTCATGTGGATCACATGTGAATTGCCCTGTAAGGGCTACAAGGGACATCTAACACCTTGCCCCATAAGGAATATCCCATGCAGCCCTTTGAGAAAAATGATTGCGACCCGATCTTGAGAGGAGAAAATTGGCTGAAAAATTTGAGAATTCCAGTGTGAGTATGTGGGTAGAAACTGAGACGTCGTCGGAAGCTTTGTGTTTTTAATTGCGGGTGTCCTTTTAACAAGCAGTCCCCCAACTGAACACTAATCACGTCCAATGCTGCTTGACGTCAGCAAACGAATGAGAACTGGTCTATTGAGTATGGTAAATGACAATTTTCAGGTCGCCGACTTAATTGCTTGAAATATGAAGCTTTGTATGAGTAAAACTAAAGCCTAATGCTAAAGGAACCTATGGGGCCATAAGCTGCGTAGGGACAGAATTCATAATAGCCAACAGTGTTCGAGGAAATTGACAACAATATTTCAGGAATTTAAAAGAAACTAAGACTAAGAAGTACTACGCTAGTCCAATGCTAAGCTCCAACTGAAAACGCAGACGTCGACATCAAGGAAGAGTTCTATATCCGACTGAATGAGGTTTCTCACGAAACCAGAGCCACCGGGAGTACATCGCAAGGCCCACAAGAGCAAGGATGGAAGTCTTTAAGCTAAAAAGAAGAACTGCAGACAAGCTGTGCAGAAAGAAAAAGAGAGAGTATCTAAACAGGAGGATCCTACAGATACAGGAAGACTTCAACGAAGGTAGAACTAGGCAAGCCTACAAAGGAACACGCCAGATCAGTAATAAGTTTCAGCCAAGAACGGATATTTGTAGAGACATGGATGGGAACCTATTAGCAGACCCGGATAGGATAAAGGAAAGATGGAGACAATATTTTCAAAACTTGTTGAATCCAACCCAAAGAATAAACGAAGACTCACAGGCGGAAGCAATGGTAATACCTCAAGATAGTATTCCAATAGAACCACCAACACTGGATGAGGTACGGGAAGCTGTGAAAAGGCAAAAAAGCAGCAAATCCCCAGGCATCGATGGAATCGCAGCTGAGCTAATAAAGGAAGGAGGGCCGCAACTCTTAAGGAACTTACACGAACTCATATGTAACGTCTGGGAGGAAGAAGTTATACCAGATGACTGGAAGAAAGCGATTATATGTACAATCTACAAGAAAGGAGATAAATTAACCTGTAAAAACTACAGAGGCATCTCACTCCTCAGCACCAGCTACAAAACCTTCACAATCCTTGTGAAACAAAAACTAGAACCTATAGCGGAAGGCCTTATAGGAGAATATCAAGCTGGTTTTAGGACAAACAGGTCAACATCGGACCAACTGCTGACCTTAAAACAAATTCTGGAGAAAACCTGGGAAAGGAATATAGATATATACCAGATATTTGTCGACTTTCAACAGGCATATGACTCGATAAACAGAGAGAGGCTGTACAGGATCCTATTGGAATTAGGAGTCCCCTCCAAGCTGGTACGACTGATAAAATGCGCAACGAATAGCTCCCTGGCGAAAGTAAGGATTCAAAATGCAATAACAGAAGAGTTCGAAGTGCGACAAGGTCTTAGACAAGGAGATGGACTAGCCCCCATGCTTTTCAACCTGGCCCTAGAATGGGTGATAAGAAAAACATCAGTACGGAGAAATGCGTCCATAGCAACGCAGTCTGTACAATTACTTGGATATGCGGATGACGTGAACATCGTGGGAAGGTCCTTCTTGGCAGCGAAAGAAGTCTATGTCGAATTAAAAGAGGCGGCCAAGGACATAGGGCTGAACATCAATGAAGAAAAAACGAAGGTGATGCAACAATCCAGAGCTGGAAGATTTAGAATGGGAAGAAATATAACTATCGACGAACATAATCTAGAAGTAGTCGATAAAACAGTCTACCTTGGGTCTACAATTACAAAAAGAAACGATGAAAAGGAAGAAGTAACTAGACGAATACTACTGGCTAATAGAGCTTTTTATGCCCAAAAACAAATATTGCACTCAAGATTTGTGCACAGAAAAACGAAACTCTCACTCTACAAAACAGTAATACGACCAGTACTGTGCTATGGCAGCGAGACTTGGACTATGACCCAGGAGATAGAGGAACAAGTCAACAGGTTTGAGAGGAAGGTGCTCAGATGCATAATAGGCCCAACGAGAGAGGATGGGATATGGCGAAGGAGATACAACAACGAGCTGTATGAAATTTTTGACGACCCAGAACTCTCAACGTTTATAAAAATCAACAGACTAAAGGCCCCTTTACACTATCTGATAAGTCATATGCTTTCACATATGACTTATCAAAAATGTCAAGTCATATGGTGTAAACGCATCCATATCTCTCCTATGATCTGACATATGATAAGTCATATGACTTTTTACGATTTAGGATTGATTCTAATCGCTCTGAGAAATCATACGACTTTTGAAACTCGTTGCGATAAGAAGAAAGTGAAAAAAGTTTTTTTAAAAATGGAGAGAGAATTAATCGAGAAAAAGGTAGATATAATTATTATGTTAATTAAAATGAGATTAAATATTTGCAATTTGTGTACTTTTATAGATAGAGTGGACCAGAGAGAATGTTTTTGGATTGGTAGACATGTGGGAGCAGAATCCATGTCTTTACGATCCAAAAAACAAATTTTATAGCAATAAGCACGCCCGTTTTGATGCGCTAACGAAAATTAGTGAAAAATTAAAGGGATCAATCGATAATATAACCCCAGAGGATGTAAAAAGTAAATTAAATAATTTGAGGTAAAAAAATATAAGTATTATTTTGTTTATTAATTTGTGTATGTGTTCCAATCAAGTTTTTACGAAAATTTATTTTTTCAGAAGCCAATACAATCATGAGCTGGCAAAAAGCAAAAAAAAAACCGAAAAAAGTGGAGCCGGCACTGATGATATTTACCAACCGTCAGCGTTTTGGTTCCCTAAATTAAGCTTTTTGAAAACTCACATGAAACCCAGAAAAGGGAAAAGTAATTTTCAGCTAAAATTTACAATTAGTGTCGTTCAATTAATAATTACAAATAATATTAATATGTAGAGGAAAGTATACAAATATGGAATAGCATACTAAAATGGAATACCGCGGTATTTTTGGTGCCTGCTTCAACAGCTCATTTGACAATTTAGTTTCCTAGCCCAGGCATATAACCTAACCATTTATAACCAAACGTCAAGGCGGGAGCACGCTTACTGCTCAGAAAACAGCTTTTTCGAATTGTCACATCTGGAAAACTTTTTTTAAGATTTCTGTTAGTGTTATTATGAATTGGAATGTGTTGATAAATTTAGGCAATTGAATTTTTAGACTGTGTTAGTCCGGTTTGTGGTAACATCTATGTACAAAATTTTGGTGTAGCTTGTCGTGTAAAAGAAATATAATTTTTGGAATTTTTTTTAGTTGTTACCGCAATATGGAATACCTTAGTTAGAGGGTGGAAATATGGAATAGTATTCCATGTTTATATTCCAATGAAATTTTGTAGTTTTTGGTGTAATTTTCATAATATTTATTTATATCTAATTTATGTTTGTAATCTTATATGTATATTATTTTATATAAGATATGTCTACGGCGAGAAAAAACAGCTTTGGGATAATACACAAATGCAAAATGCAATATCTGCTGTTCGAGAAAACAAATGGGTGTTTTAAAAGCTTCCAAATACTATAATGTTCAACCCTATTTCGGCTCTATAGTAAAGGAGAAAATCCGACATATAAAAACGTTGAATTTGTTATTTATTTTTGTATATTTTATATGAATTCATTTTTATTTGTTATGTATTCCATATTTGTAGTAGTTTTTGTTTTGCTTGAAATTTGCAATGTTTTTGTAATTTATTATTTTTTTCAGTTGTGCCAATCACAGGCAATATATTTGTTTATCGAAAGTTGGATAGTAGTATTAAGATATTTTTTAAACACTTTAACTGTACAAAACGGAAAATTTAATAAAAAATTTCATTAAAAAATTAAATGGTATTCCATATTTGTCTACTTTCCTCTATTGCAGGAAAGTGAACGTTCCTCATATTCCAGAGACGTCAATTGGGACGAAGCTCTGAGTTCCAGTTCCCATACTTTGATCGAACTCCATTCAGAGGATGCTTTGTTATCACCATTATCAGAGTCCACATGTGAAGAAGTAACGGCTCTCCCTTCCATATCGGCATCAACGCCTAAACTGGGTAAAAGGAAACGGGAAGATGAAATTTTAGAGCAGGCCAGTGACGCTATAAAAACAGTCACCGCGTCAATTAAGGGACGTCCAAGTGCAGCTCCAAAATTCTCAGAAGAAGTCGAAGCCTTCGGGAATTATGTGAAAGCGGAAATAAGTGGCATTCGCTCCCCGCAGAGCTTCTAGAAGAAGCAAAACACCAAATTCATTTAATTTTGTATGAAACAAAAAAGAAAGAACGAAATTCTAATCTCATCGTTATAATGGATAACAGTGATAATATATTATGAAATGCTGTACATTTTTTTTTCATATGAAGTGTTATAAAAAAATAAACTGTTATAATACAAATGTTTAAAAATTGAATTTTTTAATGGCTTCCCATTGCCACGGTACAAAACCATTTGTGTTAAAATATTTTGAATATTTATTCCGCAATTCTAATGCAGCATCTCCAGACCTATTTCCGCTGATGTTCTGAAGGCGTGTGAGAAATACAGAATTTCGCCATACTCCGGGAGTAATAACAACTGCATTTGTATTTTCTTTATCTCTTTCTTCAACATATTTGATCCCATCTTCTCTGCGGATGTAGTTATGTAGGATGCATGCCGTTAATGTTATAAGTTCAACCTTTTCTACATCTAAATTTATTTCTTGTTGAAGGATTTGAAATTTGTTTGCTAGAATTCCAAATGCGTTTTCCACTACTCGTCGAGCTCTACTTAACCTGTAGTTGAAAATTTTGGTTTCTGTACATGTGCGCTGCTGCCCATATGGCTTTAAAATTCGTGAGGTTAGTCTAAAAGCTGCATCACCTATTATGACATATGGAAATTTCTCTGACGTTCCAGAAATTTCTTCTTCTTCTGGGAAATCAAGTAAATTTTGTTCGACGGCTTTGCACAAAGTTGAATTTTCATATACTCCTGAATCGTTAACTCGTCCGTTACATCCTACATCAACGTACCGAAAACAATAATTGGCATCTACCAAAGCTAACAAAATAATGCTATGGAAACCTTTATAGTTGAAATAGAACGATCCATTAATTTTTTTGGGTTTAAAGGCAATTTGCTTTCCATCTAAACATAATAACATACATTTCAATTATCATAATAAATATAAAAAATCGGTATACCTAAAGCTCCCAAGCAATGAGGAAAGTTCCATTGCTTTTCGAAATCGTGTGCTATTTTCCTCCATTCTTCTTTACTATTTGGCATCTTAAATAAGAAAAATTAATCTTTTGCTATGGGATTAAAATATCTGTAATTTAACCTTTAAATAATCATTTTTCAGGGCAGTGCACATAGCATTTAAAGTTTGAGGAACTATTTGCGATATTGCAGGAACAGAGGTTCTAAATTCGTAAGAAAGGCTTCTGTAGGTTTGTCCTGTAGCTAGATATCGTAACGTAATGAGTAATCTACAAAAAATATATTTTAGACTTGATTCGCACACTGAAGTACATAATGGAATAGCTTACCTTGTTGTTGCTGAAATAGATTCTCGCAAAACTGTATTTTGTTTCTCTATCATTGGTTCGACTTTTTCCAATAATTTAAAAAATGTTTTTTTTTTGCATTCTTGTATAATTTTGAAAGGAATCTAAATCTTCGAACTGTAATTCATTTATTACTAGATGGGTAATATCACGACCACAATTCCTCATTAAAAGCCACTTTCTACTCCACTTGGACCTCTTTGCATTTTTATTTTTAATTTTTTTTTTAATAATGCTATTTGCATAATGTTTAGCAACGCTAAAACCTTTCCTCTTCGTCCGCTCCTACATTCAAAATTTCCGACATTTCGCTCGGCACTCGAAGTCACACTGATTATCAAATAAAGGTATAAACAGCAAATACAAAAATGCTATGATTTCATCTTGCTATGATTTAACTTTTGAGAAGTCAGATAAAAATGGGTATGACTTAGCATATGACTTATCAGATAGTGTAAAGGGGCCTTAAGACTAGCCGGCCACGTAATCAGGATGAATGATAACCGTATCCCAAAACGGCTTATGGTGGCCGAAATTCCAGGAAACAGACCAGTAGGTAGACCCAGGAGAAGATGGATGGACTCTGTGACGGCTGACGCAGAGACAATGCTGAACATTCGGAAATGGAGAACTGCTGCAAGGAACCGTCAGACTTGGAGAAATGCCCTAGAGGAGGCCAAGGCTCGATTTGGGCTGTAGCGCCATTGGATGGATGGATGGAATGAGGTTTCTCGCTCTATTCCAAGGGGAGACAATTGTCCGACAGAACAAGACGTCATTTCCAGAATAAATAATGCATGAAGCGCTTATGCGGAGATCTCAACTAACGTCAAATTGTGGCTGTTCAATTCCAATGTTAAAGCAGTTCTTTTGTATGGTTGCGAAACATGGAAAGTCACAGGGCGCCTACAAGTCTTCATCAACAGATGCCTGCGTCATATCCTAAAAATCCGCTGGCAAGATAAAATTTCAAATGAAGACATATGGCACCGTGCCGGCCAGGAAAGTATAGACGACCAAATCAGGCGAAGGAAACGAAATTGGATTGGCCATACCTTGCAACGCGAAAACGAAAATCTAGTCAAACAGACCCTTGACTGGAATCCGCAAGGGTCCCGTTGAGCCGAAAGACATAGAACAACGTAGAGGAGAACCCTATTAGCAGAGGCCGCAACAACTAGGAGATCCGGATCAGAGCTGTGAGCTGTCGCGCAAAACAGGGTTCGCTGGAGGGCAACTGTGTCCCATGATTGAATCAAGGAGCATAAAGTAAGTAAGTATTATATTATGCATTTTTTTTATTTGACTTAATTTCACGTAAGGTCGATCGCTATTCGTTAAGAGAATAAAAAGTTTAGGTTGACCACCCCTGTGCTAGGGTCTCCATTTTCAGTCATCTCTACGTCTTGCTAGTTCTCTTCAGTTTATTATACGAAGGCTTGTAGCACGTATGTCGTCTAGCCAGCCATCCATTCCCCTATTTCTAGGTCTTCCTACCCTTCTTTTTCCTCATGGTCTATAATTGAAAACTCTCGCTACATTCTTTCTTCCAACGTTTGTTAAATGTGTCCGAGCCATCATAGTCTACTGTGTGATTGAATGGTGCCACCATCGGATTTCGACAATCAGGCAATTCTGGCGAAAGTGAAAAAATACGAAAGCTTCAAAATTCGAATGCTGACTGTGGACCTTCCAACCATCGTTAGTCGTCTCAAAAAGCTCGGAAAGATATAGAAAGTGGTGGAATGTGTCCTTCACGAACTCTGCGACAATAACTTTTGCGAATTTTTACTGCTTTGCTGCAAAAAAACGAGGAAGCTCCGATTCGGAAGAATCATGTACCTGGGGATGAATTATGGTTTCTTATGAAAAACGTCCAAAGAAAAAAGGTTTGCGTTTTGTCGTCAGGAGTTTCACCAAAAAGAATAACGAATGGCGTGTACTCTAAGAAGGTAATGGGGTGGGTTTGGCGTAAAGAAGCGAAATCATCCATTGAAAAATTATCTCAAACGGGTTATGTTATTGGCGGAATGATGTCGATGATCCTCAAAAGGTTGCCGACAGAATCGGCCAGCGACAATCAAACATCAACAGTAACGTCTATCTGGCTCAACTTGACTTGACTGGCCCCATGTTGCAATTGAAACAAAAAGAGCGCGTAAAAGGAACCATATCGCCGATAACGCGCGTCTGCCCGTTGGGCATCGTGATGTCTTTGTGCCGCCAATAAACCCTGGCAATTGCTTCAACATCCGCCTTATTCTCCCACAGAAGCGCCTACGGACTACCTTGTCAACCAATTGCTATAAAATTGGCAGGTGAACAAAGTTTCTGTCTATTTGGATAACTTGGTGGCCGATATCAAAGCGTGGATTGCTTCTAACTGTGACTTTTTCTCGTGGAATCTGCCGTCTTTCAAGCAAATGGGATACGGTTATTGAAGTATTAAAAAATGCTCCACTCGTTTTGGTAGATACAAACTGACATAATGATAAGAGAAATACATTCACATATTCGACAATCGTTAAGAACCGTCAAAGGTGTGACTTTGGAATTAGAGTGCAAGGTGATCTTGCGCATTTGTGATCGAGGACTTATTACTTACTGTCGTCAGAATAGTTATCTAGCAAATACCACAAACACAACTAACTTATCCTCAGTAAGCTTTTACCTTCAGCTTTCATATAAAAAAGTGCATACACCAAACTTGCTTGAATCGCGATCAGCTAAACTATTTTAAACAAAGTGTTTCTAGAAGCGGCTCCTTTGAAGCACGTAAAGTTCCTTATTCACCCTGAGATGGGGCTTCTTATCAAATTACAATTGCCATCCAGTATCTAGGATATTCTCGTACAAGTATTCTATTAGCATGAGGAGTTTTCCACCTGCCAGGACAACACCCACATAGGAAATCGTTTAGCTAAGAGATTGACTGTCTTGGCTGCGATACCGACAGGTTCATATTGCCCGGGGAGAAGCCACTATGGAGCATATTACTCCCGCACTCCCAAACAATTTAGACTCAGATTACGGATTCATGAGAGACACGATGCTGCAATATTTTGCATGAAAAATTGAACGGAAAAAAGTTCGCCTTCTTTGCCGCCATCGACGGAAAGTAACCTTTTACCGATATCTGCTCCGCCATAATACAAGATGTTAGCAATGTAAGTCAATATCAATTCCGTCTCATATAATGCTTCGCCCCTATTGTGGGGGCTCTGGGGCGCTCCCGTGCCGACGGCTTAGGCGCTCCCAGCCCCGGGGCAAAGCGGAGGTCCTTTAGACGCTCGAATCCTAGTCAGAGAGAAGGTGGTGCTCCGCTCGACGCTAGATGGAGTGGAGTGTCTTGGGCGTAATATGAATATGATGTGGGGGCAATACTGCCGAATGAGAACGGCGCGGAGGAAGGACTCGAAGGGAGCCACAGGATAAAGCGCCGCTGTGACATCTTTCGGGCGAATAACAATCTCTCTCGGGACTCTGACGACGATTTATTGGTGATGCTGAATTATTAATGCCAATTGAAGCGAAATCACAAAATGAAAGCATTTTTATCACTACGTCAGCGGTGTACACGGGGCTGCTCCCCAGACGCCACGGCGAGGATAAATGTAGGATATATGCAGTCGATGGAGCACAGTGGTGGGGCAGCCTGTCAGTTTGTTTGTGTGTTCAGTTCGCTGCAGGAGACCGACAGGTAGATTTAGAAGTGTCCTACGGGCGTGCAAACACCTCAACGTGTGCTGTCCCCTCTGTTTTGGCAGCGTCCATAAATATTTATGAGGAAAAATCTTATTCAGATGGTGGAGAAAATTGACAGGATTCGATATAAAGTGAAATTGACGTTTGCTTGATGTTCACATTGCGGCTAAAAAGTTATTGGATGTATAGATATATATGTAGGTACATATATATTATTTTTTTTTTTCGGGAGAGATATGATATGTCTTGTTTTATTTCCGCAAAGCTGACTGTAATTTTATGTGAAGTAGGAGCAGGGAACATTTCCAGCAACTTCAATTTCACGTTGTTGCCAAGGATTTAAGGCTTTTGGATTTTTCTAAGCATTTGGTTTTTATGAAATATTGCTAAATGGTTATCCAAGGAAAAAGAGGTTTTGTAATAACCCCAAGAGCAGAAGTGTATGATATATTATGGAGTGCACAATCTCCTAGATTGGTTTAAAAAATCATAAAAGACAATCGGCTGTTTTGATATATGCGGCAATAGCTGTGACTGTGGTCGCTTGATGGGTCGCTCCGTTTCACGCAGGCATATAACTCTTAAAGGGCCCACACACTAGGGAACAATTTGCGCAAATTTGTGTTTGCCAAAAAATATATGATTGCCCATACACTACGTAACGAGCTGCACAAACTTCAGTTCCGTTTATGTTACGCTGCCCGTTGCATAAAAATTTTCAAACACGTTTGATTTTCATCAAACAGTTGCGCAGCACATCAAACCGCCCCATACACAGGGAAAATGTTTGTACAACTGGCTACGTTGCGCAAATTGTTCGACTGTGTATGGGCCCCTATACACGGGGGAAATGTTTGCACAAAGGAATACGTTGCGCAAATTTTTCGACCGTGTATGAGCTCCTTAAAAAGGAACTGAAGTGATAGCTCAAGCTGTAGTAACTGCGAACGGTTGTTCTTCGCGCTCTTCATTTTTATCGAAAAAGATGAAACAGCAAGCGTACCGACAAAATGTTCAATTATATGTGTATCTCGTGGTCAAACAACATGCCACACGACGAACATTTCTAATGGAAAAATATTCCGTAATTCAGTCAGACAGAGGCCTCCACTCTTCTTCTTCCATGGCGAGGGTTCATAAGCACCGCGACCACTTAACTTGTTTATATCACTACACCCCTATACATCATATTTGTTGTCCAGACTGATTGAACTGGGTCAGCAGTTTGCCTAGTAGCTTGTCGCTTAGACTTAAATGCTCAAGCAAGGTCTCGGGAAACTTGTAAGGCAGGCGCAATCTCCTCAACTAGTACTGCCTGCCCTTTGTTTCTTCCATAACTGGTAAGTCAGGATGCAGTGTACAGTAATAAAACCAGGTATCGTAACATGAAGCCAACAAGTGCAGCCAGCGAGTCTCCTGGCATCAACCCAACTACTACTGCGCCGTAACAAATTCTTAGCCGCAAACTCTCCCTCTAATTCAGTGGTTTCCAAACTATTTTGACGGCGTACCCTTATGACGAAAATATTTATAAATTGTACCTTCAAATAATATATATATATCCATTTAAATGGGTTTGTCAGCAAGCAAAATTGCAGATATTGGGCACCAATAGAAAAAAAAACCGCGATAATGGTCCAACAAACCCTGCACGGCCAAAAAATTCCCGTTTGAGTCACTTTACCACCGCATAGAATAATCGGATCTTTTTAAGAGAGCATTTCCCTTTGTTGGGTCAAAAAATCATTTTTGAAGTGTTAACTTCTTTATGCGCGTTTGCCACTTTGTCGCTGGGGGTAAAACAAAGAATTCGCGACACGCGCACTTTGTTGCACACCCGTTTCTGGACACTAGCTGCAATGATGGTGACACGCGCACTTTGCTGCGCACCCGTTTCTGGGTACTTGTGCAGCTTTCTAGAGCATGGAAACTTTTGGTTGAGAATATGACATGAATTTGGAGAGCGGCGTCTGCAATGCGAGAATATAAAACGAATGCTGAGAGCAGCTTCTGCATTGCAACATTCAAACCCAATCCCTCCCATCAAGCGCGGGCTATTTTGCCTCGCACACATAGAATTATACGCTGCTGTTTGTAGGTGGAGCTCACTGTTGCTGGACCTCGCTGCTGTCTGTTGCTGGACCTCGACTAAAAGTTGCCATGCTCTAGCCAGCTAAATGGCTGCAATATTAAAATATTTTGCTTGGATTAATCACTTTCGGCGACATGGAATACATTTCGGCGTTTCGCCTATTCGACTGGGCGTCTATTTTACTTACATAACTGAGGTAGTATCCCAGTAGGGAAAATCGCAAGTATTTACTGTGGGAAGTCGATTTGGAAGTACTTCTTTATTTAGTGTTTTCTGTAATGACTTATAAGTAATGCAGAGGAGAATAGGTTTGGTGACCAAGCGTTTGATTTCGCGCAAAAAGCGTGTTGATAAACTTCATAGCTGGTCGTTTTCTTTGTTAATCATCTCAGTTATCTCAGCCATTAAGTTTTTTATCTTTAATGTATAAACATATATTTGAATTTATGTTTATGATATAAATATAAATCGCTTAATTTTACTTCAAGCTACCCCACTTCTTCACGCCTACCCCAACTAAATTACATTACAAAAATTTACAGTGTACAGTATACAAAGTTATTTATTATGAGTTTAATAATAAATGTAGTATAAGTACTTCCAAAACACATTCTATGGAAGGGAAAAAAGAAGTACTTCCCAGCCTAGGCCATCGCCGTGTTAATGTAATGCCTTTTTTGTACTGGGTGGAAGTACTGAACTGCTTCTGTAGAAGTAGTTTTTCCAGTACTTCCATTCCCTACTGGTATGTTATATTATTTTCTATGTATTATATATTATCTATTACGTACTATATACAATGTGCTGCATATTATGTACTATGTTCTGAAAAAAAATCAAATTGAATCCAGTAGATTCCCATAAAAACTTAGATCCGTGACTTTGGCCGAATATAATATGACTTTTTTGCATATTTGCACAATGTTTAAAATAGCAAAAATTTCTGGTTCGTGACTATTGCATCAACCCGACGATAAGTACTGTGTACTATGTACTACATATTTCCTATGAACTATGTACTATGTAGGTATATATTACTATATATTATCTACTATTTTTACTAAAAACTACATTATCCCAGTCATCCATCGTCCGATCTTTGTGTGATAAGTTTAAGACAAATAGTTTAATTTCCAAAACATTGCAACACATTTTGGAGTGAGTGCATATAAGTAACAATTAAATAAACTTTAACAGAATATTCATAAATAAAAGATATTAATCCTTATCGTCCTGCGTTAAGATGGATTTGGAAATTTAGACTACCCATAGAAGTTAACACTTCTAAAGTGTGGTCCTACGCACACTCGTTTTTCTATGAAATTTATGAAAACTCCAGGAAAGCTCCCTTGAGAGTGCTCCAAGTGCACTCCCCTGTGCAGCGCTCCCAATTTTTTTTCGCTTAATCGTTAGATATATGTTTTAAAAATATGATCCCAAAATTTCAGATCGATACCTCAAGTAGATCGAAAATTACAAGTCATTCAAGAGGTGTACCTCCCGCTGCGCTCACCTGAGCTCTGAAAGCCATTTTCCCGAAACCACTTGTTTTGTACACTTCGGAAGAGATAAAAAATTTAAATTCTTTAAATTTGTCACGGAATGACGGTTTTGATTTTTTAATTGTTTAATTTGTTAAAAAGTTATAACAATAAATGTGGCTAAAAAATAGACGAAAATCGACCTTTTTTTTCAAAAGTCCGCCATTTTGTTGTTTTTTCAAATTTCAAAAAGCCATTTCCGTCAGTCAGTAGGGAGTAGGGTGTAGTTTTATAAAATTTGTGTATTTTTGATTTTAGGTCACGTGTGCGACCTTGAGCACTTCCGAGGAAGAGGCGACATCAATCTTTGTCCGAATGGAGGGGGGATTAAAACATTTTTGATTGACCCAATAATTTTTTTTAATATAGTCGAAAGATGAATAAAAGTTATAAAAAAAGAATTTTGTAGATTACTCTATTAGTTTTCTTTAAAAAGAATCCTAAAAATTGGTCTATTTTCGAGCTGACAAATGCTGCCTTCAAGCGAAACTTTTTAGCGACGTTTTACGGGGAGTAAATTTAGAAAACTCATCACCATTAACAGGAAATGTTTGATGTGAATCATCTATGGGCGGGAGTAAGACCGACTCGTATGCGTGGCCGCAAACATCATTGTGCCAAAACGGCATATCCTAATATTTCAGTTAGGTTCAAAGTTAAGTTAACAGTTCAGTTGAATTGAGTTTAAATAAGTTGAGATGAGATGAGCTAAGTTAAGTCAAGTCTTGGGTTAATAGTTTTATTAAGAGTTTGGGCTGAGTTAAGTTGAGCAAAGAGATGGGTTAAAAATTTATTTGAGTATAGTTGACTTGATTTGTCGGAATTAGGTTAAGAGTTGAGATAAGGGTTGAGTTAAGATGGACTAAGTTGTATTAAATTGAGTGGCGTAAGTTAAAAGATCCATTAACAGTTGAGTTGAATTGAGTTAAGGTTTTGGTTGAGATTTCAGTTTACAGCTAAGAGTGCAGATAGAACTCGAGTATGTGATATACGATATACACTGTGTACTATGTACTATCTATTAAGTATTATGTAAATATGGCACAACCATAGATGTATTATGTACCATTATCATATGAAAACTTACTTTTCTCAGAAATTTGTAAAGGTTATTATTATGATTGGTGCTGAACTTCTGGCAAAATTGAATAAAGTGGAGGTTTAAGTTACTGCAAGTCTGTGCTACTTCAGTTTCCAAGCCATTTGGAAATCTAGCACAACGAGGAATTGGGACAAGCTTGTGGTGAAATCACCCAGTGCCCAAACCAGGTCGTTAAATGACAGTCCAAAAACTACCCACTGCCACGCAGCACGATAACTTTACATCTTGGCTTGGTAGGCTTTGAAGGGCGTGCTGCCTCTCACCTATTTCATTCGTTCTTCTTTCCGGTAGAGGTTGCTCGAGTCCATTTGGAGTTAACAGCGTCACCACTTATAGTAAAAGATTGGGAGTGAGAGGGAGTCGTCATTTCAGAGAATCGGCCATCAGGTTGCATATCACTCCTTATAAGACGTCAAGAGGGCTTCACAAGACCCCACCATACTTAACTGGTGGCAATCGATACTTTTTCTATTCCAGTCAACGGTTAGAAGAGTGAATAAGACTCAGGTGGTTGGCTTTGCCATAGTGCAAGGTTGGGGTAGACAATGTGTAAAGTAAATAAGCCCTGACTAAGCAGAGATCTGAGTTGCAACATGTGAGCCAAGTTCACAACATCAGGGACTCTTTGTTCGCAATATCAGGGACTCTTGTTGGGGTAGTTAACAATTTGATATAAATCATTAATGTGTCCAAATATTCGAACGTCCTCTCTTCGAACACAGGGTTCATTGTTGTATTAAAATTAGATGTCATACTATTTTATACCTTCTGAAAGACCTATTCACATAATATCGATCTAAATCAAGATCAGGTAGGACTTGTGTTTCCCTCAGTGCAAGAATACAAGGAAGCCATAGAACATAAATTCGCTAGAAGGCGTACGTTTATTAGAATAATCAAAACAAAAGTTTTTATAACGAGGCTTCACTTCTGTAAAGGGGCCCATACACGGTCGAACAATTTGCGCAACGCAGTCCGTTGTGCAAACAGTTTCCCCGAGATTGGTGCGGTTTGATGCGTTGCGCATCTGTTTGATGAAAATCAAAAGCGTTTGAAAATTTTTGTGCGGCAAACAGCGTTGCGCAAGTTGTTTCCTCGTGTATGGTGATGTTGATGCATTTATTAAAGTCATATACATTTTAATTGCCAAATATTGTGCTCAAATTTAGTGAGAAAATGGCAGGGAATTCATCGGAATTTGCCTCACTTCCTGCAAAACTTGTAATTAAAAATAGCCAAAACCGCAGCTTCAGACAGGTTTTCTCCACGAAAACATAAACGGAACTAAAGTTTGTGCAACTCGTTGCATAGTGTATGGGCAATAATATATTTTTTGTCAAACACAAATTTGCGCAAATTGTTCGCTCGTGTATGGGCCCCTTAAGGGCCGGTTTGATGTGTTGCGCAGCTGTTTGAAGAAAATCAAACGCGTTTGAAAAGTTTTGTGCAACGGGCAGCGTTGCGCAAGTTGTTTCCTCGTGTATGGAGATATGGTGCAATCTAAAGACATTGAAATTTTAATTGCTCAAGTATTGTACTCAAATTAAGTGAGAAAATGGCAGTGAGTAAAGTATATGAAGGATTATGGAGGGAGTTCTTCGATATGCATCGCCTCACTTTCTGCAAAACTTTCAATTATAATTGCCAAACCAATAACTTCTCCACGAAAACACAAACGCAACTGAAGTTTTCGCGACTCGTTGCGTAGTGTATTAACAATCTTATTTTGTTGGCAAACACAAGTTTGTGCAGATTGTTCGCCCGTGTCCCCTTTACACATATTACCAGTCCGTCATGATGTTCATGTCATGGTGCAATGTCTGGTAGCAAGCTTAGATCGAAAATAGAAAAAGAATATGATAGGTTACTACACCCTTAGTCTGGAGGATCCATGCGAGGACCCTCGCGTTTTGGGCTCTTGAATTTTATTTGAGTTCATTTGTTTAAGAAGCCGGCTGAGCCACAGTAGCTGGGGTTAACAGGAAACAGGAGGTTTGCATGATTTAAAAAGATGCTGCATACCTGTTTCTGCCAGGGAGAAATGTCGATTTCGTCTGCATAAACCAATATTTTAATGCTTTGGTTCAGGAGTATGGCTATTGCTGTTATATCTTAATCTTAGATTGCTATTTGAACAAGTCAGGTTAATGGCCAAATCGTCACCTTGTCGGAACCTAATACAGTCGCTGATTGGTCTGGACAGTAGTAAGTAGCAGCATATTCAGTTTCAAAAATGCTTCTAGGATGAAACAACACTGGTATCAGCCTATGGCTGTACACAATGACCTTGAAACGTTTAAATTCCTTGTTGTGACTTTGAAACTAATTAATATGTTAAAATCCGGTAGATTTGACTTTGCGACCTCCAGCTCAATGTCCCTATATCAAAGGTAGAGACTACTTTGCGCGAGATGATGGGTGCTATTGATATCAGGCTACATTTCAAACCGTTCGCCATGGCAAGATTTAACATAAACATAGAAGGTGCATGTTTATTGAGGTTTTAGTGTAGCAGATGAAAGGATGGATTGGCAATTTATATAATATAGTTCGAAATGTAACAGTTCCAAACGTGACCACTATGCGTACCAAGGATCACTATCCAGAGCAAAACTCAGAGGAGAAGGTGTTACCGAAATGTGAATGAAGTGGATAATTTATTAAAACTCTGTGTTGGTGAACTTAGTTTGTTTAATAATACTTCAAGTACAATTGAACAATACAAAAACCTGCTGATCTGGAGCTGAAAAAGAAAAACTAGTTTCCTTGGCACGATGTCGGTGACCCAACATGTATGTGCCGCAGATCCTAATGATTAAGTGTATAGTGTGGGCACGATGTCATTGTAATGACATGTATGTGCCTAAAACATACAACATACCTTCAACAATGTAATAAGTGTATTTAATAATGAACAATAATAAGTAGGTAATGAACAAAAAACTCTGGACCTCGACAACTTGCTGGTTAAACTAATCGTTGTTGACTGACTTTTTGACGCTTTCTTGACATATTTTTCCTAGTGCCAACTATCGCCACCTACTTGTCCCTTCGGACATATTATGGCAAGTGTCTAAGCATACTCCCCCCGTTGATCTGTTGATCTAGCCTTGATCAATTAGATCAACATTAGATCTTCCGTGTGATATACCTCGTTTCCGATAGTGGTGGAACTGTAGGTCACCATTCACTTTGACCTTCACCTTCACTTGATATCGTCCCGGAAGGTTGATGGTTTGCTCTCTTCCCTTCCGCTTCTGTATTTTTTCAATGTTTAATTTTCCGATGACTTGTCTTGGAAGGAAAATGTCACTACCTTCCCGAGTAGTAAATCGCTGGAAGTCATTGGTTATCCTCGTCATCAGTCCCTTCAGCATGGTTGTTGGTCGTAACTTCTGAAAGGATGAGATGGTCCTTCCATTAATCCGAGCCGGTCCGTCTAGTGTTGGCTTAGTATATTTTGTTAGTTCTGGCAACGCCTTCGGATATTCCGTTTTGATTGTTGAACTGCCTGATGGCTGATCGGGAGGCCTCGTCGAACCACCCACTGATGGAGGAGATAACGAGACCTCTTCGTCGATGTGTAGGTAGGTGTCCCAATTGTCCCAATAGTTTTCCTCCTCACATTCATACCGGTTACCCATCTGAAATATGGTAGTGGTAAATTTTGAATTTAAATTATATTGTATATATAACAAAGTGTTGGACTGTTGGGTGTATGTACTTAGGCCTGTATCGGTAGAGGGCACAATTTTGTGATTGGCCGTTTAACTTGACCCGTATTGGTGCGAACTTGTACCACCCGAGTTAGTCCATCATTCCCCGGGAATAGTTCTTCTATGATCCCAAGAGGCCATACTGCCGGAGGTGTTTTGTTGCCTTTCACCAGAACTACCTGACCTACCTACAGATTGGTCTGCTGTCGTTACTAATCGTTGTTGACTGACTTTTTGACGCTCCGGATCGCCTTTTAAATCATAAATTTCTTTGCGTCGCCTACTCGGATTTTCTTGACATATTTTTCATAGTGCCAACTATCGCCGCCTACTTGTCTCCTACGGACATATTATGGCAAGTGTCTAAACAGTGCATTTAGCAAGGTAAGTAACGAATCGGGCTGATAATTACCCCAGCGGCTTTCGGACCAAGGCTTTATTATATGGTAATAAGCTTGGTTTTACCCCACCCTTCATGGTCTAGACATGTCTAGCGGTAAGCTTGATTAGGTTCAGAGGTCGGAAGAAAGGGGGCTTGTAACTAAATATGCTAATATATTTAGACAACCATTAGGAGCTGCGTATCCCTTAGTGGCCTTAGCAATGATAAATAGCATACTACAAAAGCTACATGGAATTGAAGCTAAGATAGTGTCATACGCAAACGACCTGGTGGTGATGGTGTCAGGACGTGATTTGTGAAATCATACAAAAGGAAGCCTGAACAGAGTCATCATATCACCTGATTTCACAACCAAAGACTATCTTTTCGTCCTCGCCTTGATCTTCAAATATTCACCGATGAAGTCTGGAATACTAACTGATAAGATGATAAGCTTCTTAAACTCCACAGTTTAAACATCAACCGGTCATTTAATAAAAGCCACTAAACCTTAGGTGCACCTATTTGGAGCATAAAAACGGCGCGAATTACGTTAACCGCCCGTCTTATGACCAAAAAAATAATAATATTTAAAAGTCCGAACAATAATTATTTATTTAAGAAATAACAAAATCTATTATCAAACAATTTAAGAATCAAAATTAGAATTTAAAAAATCAAACAACAAGATAGCAACGAATATCGATCTTAACAGTACAGAACCAAAACTAAGAGTGATCGATATTCATAATTTAAAATATGATAAAGGTTAAAATGAACTCTACTTAACCTGATACAAAAATGTGCAATCTAAAACCTAAATGAGTGCATGTTAACATTATTCCAAGAATTTATTAAGAAATTAATAAAAATGATTATCTAGCGTCTGGTTATTGATTTAAATTCTTACAACTAAATTGCTGAATCGCGGCATGTGCCGGAAGGTGGATTTATGGTTTACAGGTAATAATGGAATTCTATACGGGGCATGTAACTCCTCCCTCCTTACTGTTGAGTATCGGCCATATGAACCTTGGTTCGTTGGACGATACGAAACCATGCGTGGTTGGTGACTGACTGGGTTGAAAGAATCCTCGATGTCCTTTGTACAATATGACTATTATGATTATAATTAGCAATAGTGTAAATCCTGTGGTTGCAGAGTAGAAACTAATGGAGTCGACGTAAGATGGTAGAAAGTCCAAAGGGTTGCTTTCTGCGAACTGGTAGGTATCAAGTCTTCTCAGGGTTGCGATGCTGGAATCTGTGGCGTTGATCTCCTTGAAGATGGTTGGATGTATGGTTATTTCATCCCAATGTCTCCTGGCAGTTGAGCTGTATATGATGCCGTTGATGTTAATCTCACAGTTGATGAAGTGGATAAGCATGGAGCCCTGCACGTTCTGTTGTTCGGTGCCACATGTTGTGTAAATGATCGTCTTCGGGATGTTAATTAGTATGACGTAGTTTGGTTCTGGCTGAAAGATCTCTATAGTTTTTTCTCGGTTCTGTAATATACAACTTGCTGCCTGATTATTTATTAAATTAGCAATGCAAGAGTTTATTGGTGACTCTTGGTATTCGGTCCTTTTGCAAATATATATATCTTCAATTTTCGGACATTTCTGGTCAAAATTTTGAATACTGTTAGGACTGAGGATTAGGTATGGTTTGGAAGGTATGATTTTTGTTTGGTTAATAGGTAGGGAAATTATGTGAAAATATGAATATTCTTCCTCTGAGAATATCGGTATTTGTACGTTAAATATTAGATTAGTGTCATTGTAATAGGCTTGAAGCTCTAATAATTCGTAAATGTGTTCATTAGAAATTATAGTGAAATTTTGTTTGGTAAAAATTGTGTGTATTTCTGAGAGTTCTGTAGGGTTTAGTATTTGTTTTGAGATTATGTTTAATTTAGCTAGTATTATTGCTTCTGATAAGCTAGTTAAATGATTATTGAGTAACTCTAAATTGTAGTTGATCTGATTCATGTATTGCAAATTTTGTAATTTAAAATTTTCCTTTTTTATTTTATTTTGAGTTTGCTTGGAATGATTTGTCATGATATCTTGTTGGAAATTTATGTGTTCAGTTATATTGTTAAAACGTTCGATCATTTTATTATTTATCAGGATTTGTCTATTTACTTCTTTTTGCGTAAATTCTTGATTTTTCATTAATTTTTCTATATCATTATTTAATTTGGTTGCATCATCTGCATCCATATTTCCTGTAATAGTTTTTATTACTGTACCTAACCCGTTGATAAGACCCCTTCTAGTTCTTCTTGTCGGCATAAGGCTATAAAATTTATGTTTTAAATCTATTAATTTTAGTTTAGTTATATTTAGAGATCCTAGTAATTCGTCTGTCTCGTCTAATTTTCCTAATGTGTTCAGTGAATTGTCGATATTGTCAATTGTCTGTTCATACTGTTCAAGTCGGACTATGTGTAGTAGGTTGTTGTATCGATGTATCGTTCGAGCAGTGCCCAGTTTCATTGGAAGAATTCCCCTGCTGTTGGTTAAGTCCTGAATCTCCATTTTGTGAGCTTGCATTAGATGGATTATCCTGCAATTTACGTTTTCTTTTTATTTTAGATTTGTGAAATTTCTTATTTTTGCTAGTTGTCAAAGTTACATCCCTATCTTCCTTTACTCTATATTTGGTAAACCTAGGCGTCAACTTGTTCCTTCTATTTTCCTTTTTGAATATTCTAGTCCCTATTGCGTACTTTTCGGGTTCTACTCTATTTTTATTAATCTTATCAATATTATGCTTGGTTTTTTCTTCTAATTTTTGCTTTACTATGGGGTATAATTGAGATTGAAATTCATTTAATTTTTCTAGATATTCATGGGTTGTTTTATGTTGTGTTTCATTATTAAATCTATAAGTCCTACCGTAGAATACTTCGTAGGGTGTTAGCTGTGTTGCTGAATGAACAGCATTGTTATAAGTTATTAGGGTTTCATTCAGAATGTCCTCGTGATCTTTTTCTTTATGGAGGTTGTAGATAATTCTGTAAATTTCTGTTAAACTTGAATGTAATCTTTCCACTGGGGAATTACTACTACTTTGTTGAAAGGATGTGACATGGTGATTAATTTCGTATTGTTTACAAAAGTCTTCGAATATTAAGGAAGTGAACTCTGAACCGGGATCTGAGATTAACTTCTTGGGTATCCCGTGTGTGCTCATAAAAGATTTCAGGGATTTGATTATATTCAGACTATTCCTAGCGGTCAGTGTGAAAGCTGCTGCAAATTTCGAGAATTTATCTATAACTGTTAGTATCTGTTTATTATTTATTGTGTATATGTCGGTATGAAGAATGTCTAATGGTTTCTCTGGGGTTTCAGGGATGGTATGTCTAATTTTAAGTGGAGACCTGTCATATTTTAGTGTTTGGCACACGTCGCAGTTGTTAATAATTTTAATTATTTTATTTTTCATAAATGGAAAGTAAAATGATCTTTTTAGATGCGAAAGGGTCTCATTTATTCCGCGGTGGTTATTATTTCGATGGTAGTCGCGGATGGTTCGGTCTTGTTGGTCACCGTCGGTTATATCCTTTAGTACGTCTATGCAACGAATTATTCTAAAGGTCCTTGAGTGAGAGAAATATTTAGAATACACAGTTTGGATTATTCGAAAAGTATTATCATCAGTATGAATGGCGTTAAGTTTATTAGGTGTTAGAAATCTTTTACATATTCCTACCAGGGTTTCTTCTGAATTATTTGGTATCCTAACTATCCTTCTCTGTTTATTTTTGAAGGGTACTTCGAGTGTAAACTCTGGTTTCCTATCAGACATTTCGATAATTAATTGGAGGGAAAATTCGTTCAATGGTCTTTCAGATATATAAATTCCATCGTTTACATTCTCTACTGCTGAATGTATGGTAGCTCCCGTTGTGCTGGCTGCACTTGCCTGTTCTCCTACATTAGCTTCTACAATCTGTGGTTGTTCATCTTGGGTCTTGATTCTGCTTAAGGCGTCGGCGTTGCTATTTTGTGTACCTTTTTTGTAAACTATTTCATACTCGTACTCTTCGAGCTTCAACCTCCAGCGGACAAGTCTAGAATTAGGATCCTTGAGGTTCATGATCCAAACCAAAGGTCGATGGTCCGTGACAATCTTAAACTTTCGACCAAACAGGTAAGGCCTGAAGTATTTTGTTGCCCATACGATGGCCAACAATTCCTTCTCGATTGTCGAATAATTAGTCTCGGATTCTGTCAGAGTCCTACTTGCGTAACATATTGGCTTGTCACTGCCAACTGGTCCTTGTGACAATATAGCGCCAATTGCGTAGTTGCTCGCGTCTGTAGTGAGTATAAAAGGCTTAGAGAAATCGGGGTATTGCAGTATAGGGTCGTTAATCAGAAGGTCTTTACAGGCTTCGAAGGTTTTCACATAACGCTCATCCAGTGTGATTTTCCTTCCTTTCTTTAAACATTCAGTTAAGGGCTTTGTGAGTTTAGCAAAATCCTTAATGAATTTCCTGTAATAGCCTAATAATCCAAGGAATGATTTTATCTCTTTGCTAGTTTTTGGCAATGGAAAATTCTGTATGGCTTTAGTTTTGTTGGGGTTAGGCTTTATGCCGTCTGTGGTCACTACATGACCCAGGAATTCAATCTCTTTTCGCAAGAATTCGGATTTATCTAACTGTATCTTTAAATTAGCATCCTTGAGTCTTTGGAAAACTTTTCGCAGATTATCAACATGTTCCGAAAGAGAAGTTGAGTAGATTATAATGTCGTCGAGGTATACAAGACATATGGAACCTTGTAATTCTTTCAAGACATTATCCATTACCCTCTGAAAAGTAGTTGGGGCGTTTTTAAGGCCGAAGGGCATGCGAACGTATTCGTAGTGCCCTCCTTCCACTGTGAACGCTGTCTTTGGAATGTCGTTTGGGTCCATCTCTATTTGATGAAATCCACTCTTCAAATCCAACGTGGAAAAGTACATACACTTACCTAATTTATCTAAAATTTCTGTTATATTAGGCAAGGGATATCGATCGTTGATCGTTTTTTCATTTAGCTTACGGTAGTCTATGACTAACCGCCATTTCTGCTTCCCACTAGCGTCCAGTTTCTTAGGAACAATCCAAACTGGAGAGCTCCATGGTGAGTAACTAGGTCTTATGATATTCTGGTCCAGCATTTCAGTGATTTGCTTCCTCACTTCTTCTCTATGAATGTGTGGATAACGATAAGATTTAGTATATACAGGGATATCGTCCGTTGTGGTTATTTGGTGTTTTACTTGGTTCGTGAAACTCAGATCTTGCCCTTCCCTATGGAATATCTCTTCGTATTCTTTACATACCTTAACTAGAGCTTTAGTTTCCTCTTGGTTTAGGTGGTTAATTCTGAGTAAGTTTTTAATGTCTTCCTCATAACCATTATGTTCGTAGTTTACGTTGAAATTATTTACTTCCAGAATTCTGTCTGAGGAGAAAGATTCAACTTTGATTGGTTGTTCTAGAAATAACATTTCCTCGTGTTCAGACTGGTTTATCACTTCTACGAAGCTATGCCAATCTTTTGCGTAATAAATACCTTCAGGGATGTATAGTGAAGGGTTTATTTCTGTATGACTAATATAAATATCACCCTCTTGTTTGTCTACAGGTATTTTAACTATATATTTCGAATTAGCAGGAATTAGGATTTTTTCTGACATGAAGTTGGGTTTAAATTCCAATGGAATTTTAATCATGTCATTGGTCAGAACATCATTAATTAAATCAACTTTCACGCCTAAGTTTTTTAAGAAATCTAATCCTAGAAGCCCATCAAAATAACCGTGGAAGCGAAAGACAAGGAATCTACTAGTTCCAGGTTGTTCAAACTCTATAAAATTATTCAAAAATATTTCTTTATTTATAGTATGGTTATTCAAGACTGTATTTATAATTACTGGTTTGATTAATCTCGTGTCTTCGGGGTGTACAAATTCCGGGTTTATAAAGGAAGCTGACGAACCTGTATCAACCAAGAATTTGAGGGGGCGTCCAAATGGTGAAGAAACATTAATATAAGGTAAAATTGATCCGTGAATGTTAATATCTATGTAGCCGATTGGTGGTTCGAGGCTCTGTTTGAAAAATCCTCATCCAACTCGACTACTTGAATGTTGCGTCTTTGATCACTTCTATCATAATAATATTCATCTAAATTTGAGTGGTAGTCACCAGGGGCGTTTGACTCTTGAGAACCTTCAGTTATATGGAATAATTCTTTACTGGTAAAATTTGGTCTGTTATTAGAACGGAAGAAATTAGATTGTGGTTTTCTTTGCGACTGGTATGTATTAGATCTCATGTTGCCCGATGATGTGTCCATTGGTTCTGGTTTTAATTCTGGTTGTTTATACGGTTGATTTGTTATCTGTCGGAAAGAAGTTGAAGGCTGGGGTCCTAGTGAAGGTCTATTGAAGGTGGGTTGCTGGTTGTATGCCTGGCGAGGGAAATTATATGGAACAAAACGAGGTAAAGCGCCGCTTTGGTTGAATCTAAGATTTTGTGTAAAGTTCGTGTTCCAGGGTTTGTGAGGAAATCTGGGTTTATTCTGTGTGTGTTGTATTTTACTTCCGGATGAATTGGAGCTTTCCGATTTACCGTAAAATATGTTTTGTTCTTTAATGCAGTAAGCAAAAGCTTCTGCTAAGGTAAGAGGTTTCATGGCCCTAATGGTCGAACCTAATGGTTCTCTAAGTCCCGATAAGAATGAATTTAAACACATTTCTGTAAATAAGATTTTCTTTGAATTTATAACATTTGGGTCCTTTTCGTGGATGGATACGTGGTTTGTCATACTCGCGAGTAATTCGATTATTTCGCTATAAAATTTTTCTATCGTTTGGCTACCCTGTTTCGTTTTATGAAGGTCCCTAATCAACGACGTCTCGTTTCTTTTATCAGAGTAATGGAGGATTAGATTTTGTTTAATCTGATCCCATTCTAGAGGAGTCCCATACATATTGAGGACTTCATTAGCTGGCCCAACTATTTTGTTTCGAATTGCTCGTAATAATAATTGACCATAACCGGTGCCGCTAGTTACGGCGATCAACTCAAGAATTTCTTCGACGTTACCTAAAAATTCGAAAAGTAAACGCGGATTTCCATCGTATTGCGGGAGATCTTTAATCGCGTCGGGTATTCTTAATGAATTGAATACGTCCATTGAAGTCATAGTCCTTGAGATAGGAGCCGTTGGTGGAATTACATTATTTATTGGGTTGTTATCAACCATGGTGTTTGAAGAATTATCTGAATACGAGAGGTCAAAACGAGAATTAGGTACGAAGTCAAAAGGGGTATTATCACTGGCACTAGGTACGTTTTCACAAATATGTTCTAATGATCGGTTTTCAAAATTACTTCGCAAAACTCTGTTATTAAAATTATCACTGTAACTTTCACTAATTTCTTCACTTATACTTTCGTTTATATTTTCTAATGATCTAAACAAGCCTAGTCTGCTTCTTAATCTAGTAATAATAGGATATGGATTTGGGGAAAGATTTTTATTTTTCTTTGGGGGGATTGACATAGAAAAAATTTTTTTCTTGATTGTAAATAAGGAAGTATTCAAAATTCGACTTACTTGAAGATTATTATTATTAGCTGGTAGCGGGGGTAACTCATCCTTGATTGGCAATAAAGAGCTGGAGCTCAACGATCTCTGCACTGGTTCCTCCGGTAAGCCGCCGTTGACCAATGTTGTGCTTCAGTCCTTGTTCTCTTTCGCTAGTGCTTCCAGGAAGTTGTAGAATGGATCTCCGATAAGCCGTCGGACTTGTACAATTTTCACTGTTGGCACTACACTACCGATAAACCGTCGGTATTAGAAAAACAAAACTCGATAAACCGTCGAGGTTGTATTCTTAATTTGCGAAAAGACGAGGACTGGACCGTTTGCCAATCCTACCGACTGCGCCAATTACGTTAACCGCCCGTCTTATGACCAAAAAAATAATAATATTTAAAAGTCCGAACAATAATTATTTATTTAAGAAATAACAAAATCTATTATCAAACAATTTAAGAATCAAAATTAGAATTTAAAAAATCAAACAACAAGATAGCAACGAATATCGATCTTAACAGTACAGAACCAAAACTAAGAGTGATCGATATTCATAATTTAAAATATGATAAAGGTTAAAATGAACTCTACTTAACCTGATACAAAAATGTGCAATCTAAAACCTAAATGAGTGCATGTTAACATTATTCCAAGAATTTATTAAGAAATTAATAAAAATGATTATCTAGCGTCTGGTTATTGATTTAAATTCTTACAACTAAATTGCTGAATCGCGGCATGTGCCGGAAGGTGGATTTATGGTTTACAGGTAATAATGGAATTCTATACGGGGCATGTAACTCGCGCCCCAGTGCTCCGATGGACTGGAGGCAACCCTACACCTATCCCTACGTACGTACTGCTCTTGAGAAATATTTTGATGGTAGTTTGATTTCAGAAGGAGAAAGTTATTTTATTGTTATGTGGTTCAGACCCCCAATGCATACGAACAGTTCAGACCCAGTTGTAGAATGCCGACAGCAAGAACACTTGCCTACATGTTGTGCCATACACGAGTTGATTCTGTTCGTTTTTAGTGGTGTTCACAATGTTAAGATCACATCATAACTTTCTTGTATGGGTTCCGGAAAAAAGCATACGGAAAAGGGCAGCTTCTTGAGTCCTAAATTAATTTCGCTATCACTTCACCGGCAAAAAGGAGCTGATAACTTCCTCCATAATGTGGCTCCTAATTACGACCACTCATAATTCACTTTATCACCATTCATAAAAATGTTCTAAAAGAAAAGTGAAAGCAGGGAAAATTCCGGGCAGATCCCGCCCGCTCGCAATTATCTCCGCTGCTATATCACTCGTCGGGAAGCTCCTCAAGTATAATAATTGCCCATGAATCCTCATTTCGACGACTCACCTTGTGGCTCCGCCCGACTCCCCTTTATGAGGCTAGAAAAACAGTGAGTATCCGACCGGGTCGCAGCTAGCGCTCTTCTGTACATTGGCGCTGGTTGGGGCTTACGCTTAGTTTGTTGCCCCAAGCCCCAAGCCCCAAGGAGTTCAGAGTGGAAGTGTTAGCCGCCATGTAAATTCTGGTCACGTGCGGAGAAAACTTTTTCAATACGCGCCGAATGTGTTTCTTAATCTCGAGCAATCATGGACTCGTCGCTCTCGGGGCATTGGGGGTGCTGATGGGGCTCCCCATTACTCATGCTGCAGATTCACCGGAATTGGGGGCTGGGACCCGTTTGTTTCGGATCCGTTGTGGAGCGGGATTGCTGCTCCATACACAGCAGCGTCCCACATGTGTTTCAAATTTATCACAATTTTTCGGGAGCAATTAGGGAGGAATTTGTTTTTCTACGCGTCCGCTCTTGCGAATGATTTCCTTGGCAGCGCTTGTCGTCTTTTTCTCGTCTTGCGGTAATAGGAGCCGGGACTGGTGATTATGGCCTGCACGACTGCACGTAATGAATGATGGTACCAGATATGAATAAGAGATAAATTGGCGACACTTCTGTGGGAGGTGGAGCTTTTGATCTTCTCGGCCTGGGCTTGGGGCTTGGCTTGCATACGCGTTCTTGAGGATTTTTTTCCTCGCTGCGAAGAAAGTGAAACATGAAAAATTCATTGCTTTGCAGATTTTTTTAATAACATTGGCCCTTCAATGTGGCATTTGAAGATTATTTCTTTTTGGGAATGTTGTTTGAAGGAAGATTCTCTGTGGTTTACTAATTTTTTTTCTAATCTCCTGACTGCGACCTGTGATTCCGAAACGTCAAGTCTGCCTCTGTCCGTGTCACTAGGATCATACAGGTAGAAACGAATTTGTTTATTTCCAATTCAAAACTAAAGAAGCTGCCTTCAGAGTATGCAAAATTTCTCAGAAGGAATTTCTCCGGCGAAAGTACATAAATCTAAAAACTCTTACAAATCCACCATCAGTAAAGTTAAATCAATTTTATAAAAGGCTGTAAAGTAAATATTTAAATACAACTGGCAGCGAAAGCTTTTGGCCATTGGTAAGTTTTACCAAAGAAGAGAAATTACTACACCGCAACCCCTTCCTACACGTACATATCTATAAGAGTTAGGTATTAGCAGAACAGATCTAAAGCCGATACTTGTATGTCGCCTCCCCCCTCCAAATACTCGTGAGGTACATATATGTTTAAGTATCTAAAGAGCTCGATGTCAACAAGTCCGGTGGATCCGACAATAGCAATAAAATGTAATGGGCATGACTGCGTGGTCCACATCAACCATAAACCTCTAGCAGGAGTCCAATAAAGGCTAAATGATCCCCTCGTCAGGCCAGAGATCTGGATCTGATTTCCCTCCTTTACATCAGAGAAGTGTTCCATTCGATAGTGACCGACCACGTAGATTCTCTTACTTTCGACGTGCCTACACTAGGAAAACTACCTACAAACAGATGAAAAATACTCATCCCAATAAATTTCACACCTCATCAGATGTGATGCAAAACTAGCAAGATTGCGTTCTCTACCGAACATAACTTAACCATGTATTTGTGTGACATGACGATCTATTGCGTTTGATGGTTTCGATCGTGCATTAGTTGTCAAAAGTCAAGAGTCTCGAGAAACACGAAGTCATATTGTCAGTAGTATGTCACTGCGTGATTAAGACGTTCTTTTTGTGCTCCGTGTTAAAACCGTTTTTATTACACAATTTCCACCGATTTAAACCTAATTTGAAAGCACTAAACCGTCCATCTAATCTGCAGTTTACGTAAATAATACTTTGTTGCTGTTTTTATCCACAACAATGTCCGATAAATCGAAAAATCCGTCCGCGAAAGTGTTGAAAAAATCCACACCGTCACATAATCCTTCTCCCGTCATCACCAGAGGCTCTGCGCGGACGTGTCCTGAAAAGGCTATGGGTGAAGGTGTTGATGAGCTTCTTGTTTCTCTCGAATAATACCAGCTCTATTCTTTTCCATAACCAAATCTCTGCACCTAGTTACCTGGATCATGATATCATCTTCGTGTGCCATAGCTTCAATGTTGACCCTCCATCGGCGAAAACAGTTATTTAACGTGATTACTCTAATATTGACCAGGAACGTCTTCTCCAAAGATGTTTTTGTCTACCCTGGTACAACATCTTCGGATTGGCAGAGGTTGACGACAAAATAACAGAGTTTAATAGAATATTCCTTGATCTCTACGATGAGTTTGTGCCTCTGAGAAGAAAATATTTATCAGCTAAGTCGAAACCTTGGTTTACTACTGAGATTAAATCGCTTATTATTGAAAGAGAGTTTGTCTATCGTTGGTCCTTAAGAGTAAAAACTGCTTCAGCAAAGAGATCTTTTAAACGTCTTCGGAATTTAATTGTTACAAAAATTAAAGAAGCCAAGCGTAATTATTATGCTAGAAAGCTTGATCCATCCCTATCCTTAAAAACTGTTTGGAAAAATCTACGCAATCTGGGTGTCCACTCCAATAATGATGCCGTTGCTCACAACCTCAGTCCTGAAAACCTCAACCATTACTTTATATCCAACCAAGCGATAGTGGAGGCTACTACCTCTTATACACCTTCATCAGATGGCTTTTGTTTTCGTTGCGTTGATTCTCTTGTAGTTATCTCTGCTTTAAATTCTATCAAATCTACAGCCACTGGTAGCGATAATATTTCACCACGATTTCTAAAAATGTTACTACCTTGCTTGCTGCCTATTTTAACCCACATATTCAACGCGTGCTTCACTACTTCGAAGTTTCCCACTTTGTGGAAGCATGCATTAATTACGCCCATACCTAAGTGCCCCTCGGCCCATTAGTATTCTTCCCTTTCTAGCAGAGGTTTTTGAAAAACTGATAGCGACTCAAATCCTTGAGTTTTGTGAACAACTTCAATTTATAAGTGAATGGTAATCTGGTTTCCGCAAGCATCACAGCTGTGAAACAGCACTTCTCAAAGTCACAAATGATATTCGCAATTCTCTTGATGATCGTCACATTTGTTGTCTGTTGCTACTTGATTTCTCTAAAGCCTTTGATAGCGTCAATCACTCTTTGCTCTTGCAAAAACTCTCCACTCAAGTCTCTTTTTCTTCAACTGCTCTTAAGCTTTCGCATAGCCTTTTAAAGAACCGCTCGCAAAAAGTTAAACTCGGAGACTCTAGTTCCACCAGTTACGTTACTTACCTCGGGAGTTCCTCAAGGTTCTATTCTTGGGCCACTTTTGTTTAGCGTTTTTATTAACGATCTTCCTCTAGTAATAAAGCATTCTAAGGTTCATATGTATGCAGATGATGTGCAGCTTTATTTCTCTGCGCCAAAATATCAAATCCATAATTGTGTGGAGCTGATTGCGGCAGACTTGCATAATATCTCAAGCTGGTCAACACTGAACTTACTGCAGCTAAATCCATCGAAGTCACATTGCATTTTTTTCACTCACTCTCCAATTTCTCAATCCGACCTCCCAGTAATTTCCTTAAATGGGGTTCCTCTGGCTTGCGTTTTTAAAGTGAGGAATCTTGGAGTGGTCCTAAATAGTAGTATGACCTGCTGCGACCACGTTAATTTAATTGTTGCCAAAACATACGGGCTCCTTTCAAAACTTAGATCCCACTGCGGTTTGCTTAAAAGGGCTATCCGCTTGTATTTGGTGAAAGCCTTACTCTTACCTCTTTTGATGCAGGGCCTCTCCATTTCCCCCCCCCCCCTAGATTCTTTGTGCGCTCATAAGCTCGAAGTAGCCTTTAACGATTGTGTACGCTTTATTTATAACTTACGCCGGTTCGACCACATTTCGCCTTATTCAAACACCGTGTTGGGCTGCTCCTTTAGGGATTATCGTGAGTTTAGGCTTTTGCGCCTACTTCATGATATATTGCACCAACGCAAACCCGCGTACCTTAATCAGTTTGTTCAGTCGTCACAATCACTCAGGAACAACAATTTGATTATTCCGCGTCGTTTCCGCACACTAGTTGGGCAGCGTTCTTTCTTTGTCTCCGCAGCTCTGTTATGGAACTCCCTCCCAGTGGGTTTACAACGTGTCGATTCAATGAACGTTTTCAAGAGGCGGCTTTTCGATTTAATTACTAACAGGACGAATTAAAGCATGAATATATAACTTTTTTTTCTTTTTCTCTGCATTTACTGTTATATTTTAATTTGTTTTAGCTAATTTTCTAATTAATTATCTTTAATAGCTACTTTCTTTTTATATATATATATATTTTATATTTTTTTTTTCTAATTTATTTGTTAGTTTTGAATTTTTTAATTAATTTTTTTTTTCTTAAATTGTATCACCGTACTTTTAGGTATCGTTTTTTTAATGAATGTACTGAAATAAGATCTGTATCTTTGTACATATTTTTGCAAATAAACAATAACAATAACAATATTGGGGCCCCTTCCAAATAATCGAAGATACTCATTCATTCTAACAATTGTAGACCGATTCACAAGATGGGACGAAGCTTTTGCAGTCCGAAATATAACAGCTTCAACAGTGGCAGTGGTGTGTTACGCTAGAGTTTACAGCAAACCAAGGTACGCAATTCGAATTAAAACTGTTCAATGGAGGTGCCAAAATTTGAGACGGCTTAATTTAATTTCCACCCGGTCTTCCGACCGTCTCAAATTTTGGCACCTCCATTGAACAGTTTTAATTCGAATTGCGTACCTTGGTTTGCTGTAAACTCTAGCGTAACACACCACTGCCACTGTTGAAGCTGTTATATTTCGGACTGCAAAAGCTTCGTCCCATCTTGTGAATCGGTCTACAATTGTTAGAATGAATGAGTATCTTCGATTATTTGGAAGGGGCCCCAATATTGTTATTGTTATTGTTTATTTGCAAAAATATGTACAAAGATACAGATCTTATTTCAGTACATTCATTAAAAAAACGATACATAAAAGTACGGTGACACAATTTAAGAAAAAAAAATTAATTAAAAAATTCAAAACTAACAAATAAATTAGAAAAAAAAAAAATATAAAATATATAAAATATATTATATATATAAAAAGAAAGTAGCTATTAAAGATAATTAATTAGAAAATTAGCTAAAACAAATTAAAATATAACAGTAAATGCAGAGAAAAAGAAAAAAAAGTTATATATTCATGCTTTAATTCGTCCTGTTAGTAATTAAATCGAAAAGCCGCCTCTTGAAAACGTTCATTGAATCGACACGTTGTAAACCCACTGGGAGGGAGTTCCATAACAGAGCTGCGGAGACAAAGAAAGAACGCTGCCCAACTAGTGTGCGGAAACGCGGAATAATCAAATTGTTGTTTCTGAGTGATTGTGACGACTGAACAAATCTCTTAGAACACACAGAATTTCTACCTTGTCTTTGTTCTCATGCCATCATCACACGCTCGGTAGCCCTAATAAGGCATCCTGCCGGCTTAACCGGTTAATAACAGGGTACCAAATTTCCGCTTAGGTTGGGCCTTCATCTAACCGTCGGTGCACCTCCTTGCTCACATGGTAGTCTGGTACTGCTGGCGTCACAGCCTTTGCCGGCTGGTTAGTGAGATTCACTTGTTTCAGGAGGCATAACACTGCAGCAAGACTCTCGCTAGCCCTGACGGTTGTGACTCACCCGGTTGTTAAAAAATTGATGCAGTCATATAACACCCAGTTGTGCAAACGCGAGGCTCACTACCATCTCCTTATGCATCCACCAGACTACCTTTCCTATTCTTTTTCTATTTTCAGGTCAAGCTTACTACTAGACATTGCACCATGATTTAAACGGCATGACGGTCTACTCGTACAAAGGGTGATTCCTGGGCTTGACCATGCCACATAAAAAAACAAAAAAATCATCAACACTGGCGCTACAGCCTTCTGTGAGCGTAGGCGTCCTCAAGAATCTTCTTCCATAAGTCTCGGTCCTGTTTGCATGCCTACCACACAATTATATTTTCGTACGAAACGATCGCATACGGAAACTATTAGAAACACTTTATGAGGGCCAATATTTAGTTATTAGGCTCTTACGCAAATACCCATTAAGTCTCTGGACACCTCGGTGTGAGTATTATGATCGATCTACTCTACGGACGGCGACTAGACTGAACAGGTAAATGTTGTCAAATCCGTCTTCTTGAATTCCATGAAAATCTAAAAAAGCATCCCCAGACGTAATGCACGCCTCTCTTACAGATATGAATGTATTTGCAATCGTCCGTTCCAAATGAGAGTGGCATTGTACCAAGCGGTCCCCCAATTGAGTGCTAACCATGTTCAATGCTGCTTAACCTACGCGATTAAACGAGAACAGATCTATCAAGTAGGCTAAAGGTCTTCATCCTATGCAATTTCTTAAATCTTCTTACTTTAGTCTAGAAAAAGTGTGAACATACCGTTTTTCGTTTGGACTATTCCTTGTGCATGTTATTGGTTCGTGCCTCTAGTATGTTTTTGGAAAAGTAGAACTTTTACTAAGGCGTATGGTGCCTGTTTTGGTTGCGATATCAAGCTGTCAAAATCTTTTCCATAGGAGGCTTTCAAATGCCGAAATGTGCAATGCAATGCGATGCGATACGAGCGAATTTCGAAAAATTTAAAATTTCAAGCAGCGAGATGTGACAGACCATACATATGTGCTTATTAACTTCCCAGTAGGAAGTTATTGTAATCGGTCCGAAAATCGAAATCGAAAATTTCAAGTTCAACATTTTCATTTTTCAAGGTCCCAAGAGCATTTTAAGCAAAAATTTGGGTGGAAGTATTCGTGTGTGTGCGTACGTATGTGGTCATTTTTTCCTGCACGATATCGCGCAAACCAAAAAAGATAGCGACTTCGTTGAGGTGTCGTTGGAAGCGTATTAACGGAAATATGATCTGAAAAGATTTTTATAAAATTTGGACGAGCCGTTTTTTGGTTGAAGCGACATAAGTGATTTTTGTAACTGTGCGATATCGCCCGAACCACAAAAGATATCGACTTACTTGAGGGGCCGTTCGAAGCATATTAGCGACAATATAATTTGACAAGATTTTTATAAAATTCGGTCGAGCCGTTTTTGGTTTAAATGACATAAGTGATTTTTGTACCTGCACGATATCGCGCGAACTATATAAGATATCGACTTAGTTAAGGTGCCGTTCGAAGAGTATTAACAAAAATATGATCTCCAAAGATTTTCATAAAATTCGGTCGAACCGCTTTTTTGTTTAAACGACGTTCGTGATTTTTGTACTTGCACGATACCGCGCGAACCAAAAACTATATCAACCTCTTTGAGGTGCCGAAAGACGAATATTAACGAAAAAATGCCTTTAAAAAAATTTCATAACATTCGGTCGGGCCTTTTTTTGTTTAAATGGAAAAACTTCGGCTGTCAGAAAGACCTTAAATTTTTGCTAATATGTAATAAACTTGATATAATTAGACCTATAGCTATACGAAGTGATCATTTTGTATTCTGCAAAGCGATAGCTTTTCAACAAAACATTACTTGTCAAAATCTGACAACCTTTAAAAATCGAGCAAAAATTACATTACCACGTCGAACGTCACAAATTTTTGCAGCCTTGGATAAGCACTTTTTTGACGGGGAATTGTTTTCTACGTCCCACAATATCAGGAAATTGCGGTTCATCCCGTGATTTCCAGTAGTTACCGAAAAATTTGTTCTTTTTGGTCAACTCTGACAAGTGCTATAAATTGATTATTGCTAATATTTCCGGAAAGCTTTGGAATTTCCAAATGAAGTCATTCGCTTTCCAGTTTATCAACGGCGCTTCAGCACGCTCAATATGAATTCGAACACCCACTTTAGTGTAGTGAAGGAAATGTTTGTTTGCTAACGTTAAGGAAAAGAAATTCCCTGGAAAAACCTTGTAGATTTACCATTACCTTAGTTATTTGAACTAGCTTCTCTCAGGATTACTTTGTCGTCAGTTCTGATACTAGTCAATTTCGCACTAGTGTTAAACGTATTACTAGATTGCAAGAAGTCAGTTAATTCCGTCTACTTTCATCATACTGGGAAGTTGATCGTGTGGACCGAAGGGTCAAACCCACATCCCAACTAGAGTTTTCATATTTAGACGAACAGCAAGCTCAGAATTTGTGGAGAAAACATAGAAAACATAATAGATTCTATACCTAGGCACGATTAAAACAAAAGATGATGATACATCAGCCGAAATCAGAAGACGAATAGCATTGGGTAATAAATGTTACCGCAAGCAGTTGACCTCCAGAAATATAACAAGGAAGACAAAATTGGCACTTTACTTTACTTTACAATTTCTTTCTTTTTCAGATTTTCGTAATATATTCTTTGTCTATTGTGCTAGGAGTATGGCAGGAAAAGGAAGGTCCATCCTGACAGAACACGTTTTTGATAAGGGCCGAAATAATCGTGCAAACAAACCAACATGAAAGGTGTAATACTTATAGCTGATACATTTCTTTGCATCCTAAGCGTGAAAGTGCATGGGATTTCATAAGTGACGCAAATTCTCCCTGGCAGCCATCGGCTCAACCTGTAATATATGCAATAACTACCTCGAAAAGTAAAGCCAATAACAAAATAATATCTCCATTGTGATTAATAAAGTTTAAATCCTGGGAAATTGACAACAAACCTTCGCTTTAATGAAGCTGCCATTGTGATTGAATTTTCTCTGCTAAAGTCATTGAGATGAGAATCTTTGCCATCCATTACGCCATCCGATGAAAGTATTCAGCTCGCCGTCTCTGTGACGGGAAGACATCCGTCGTCCCACATACGACAGGACTCGCATATAACATTATTTGCGTCATGTAAGTATAATTGACTTTGTTCAGTTAATCCGTTTGTGAAATGAAAATGCAAATTTAATCAAAGGCAGCTTATATCTAGATACACACCCCTCACCATATATACACAAGTGTACGCCTCCTCGACTGGCAGACTTAGGCCACTGTATATCCCTCCATTCCTAGGCATAAGGATCTCTCCACCATCGTCCTGACACCATAAATATGCAAAAGGATACCAAGCCACCGGGAAGCAGGCTATGGCGGGCGATGATGCGAAGCCTTCGCATCCCGTGGAAAGCTATGAATATCATTCCATGTTGGCTATAATTAAATTTTCATGTTTTTGTACAGCTTTGAGTCCTGTCTTGCGCTGATACTCGGCCCTTTGTTGGGGAAGAGCGAACGAAATGCATTCTGGAGCCATCAAGCCGTTGTCATGCATGCAATATGTCATTCCGGGCTGTGAAGCTCTGCCAGCCACCCCCAAATGCATTATGGATGGTAATGGAGGGAAACACCCCAGAAACTACTTTCCGATGGCGCACCTGAAACTGTTGGTTGGTCTGCAGACCGTGACTGGAACTACTGAGCATTTTTCAGTTCAGCACAAGCACAAAGTGCAAGGTATTAAAAGTTAAAACAGGGCCAGCGTTGCGTAACAACAAAGTTTTCAGCTTGCAGGATCCACAACCTGAGCCAAAGCAGCACAAGCTCCTCCATGCCTGCTTACATGCTTACATACAAGCCCGGAGTTTTAGCATCCAGCAAAACACGACGTTTAATTTCAATCAATCGACTCCCCGCAGGGACATTATACCCGGCAATCTTATTCCGCGAGTCACGTTACTAGGGGAGCACGGCAAGAGACGCCCGGGTATAAAATGCAAATTGACAATAAAATTTCCTGTTTACATCAATCTCTCATTAATCACATAAAATCCGTTTAGCCTTCAGCCTAAGATCACCGTGAAATCAGTGGATCCCCTAGAACAACTGGCAACAACATCATCACGCAAGGATACCTCTCCCTTTCACCTAAAGGACTACACGACGACTAGAAAAAAGAACGTGTAGAGTTTCGGTGAAGTATCCTGCCAAGGATCTGGCATCTTTTTCTCGTCGTTTGTTTCTGTATCGTTGAAATTTTTGTAGTTAACTCAAACAGCAGTCAACGTTCTTACCTGAAAGGTGTTCACTGCTTAATGGGCTTATAATGGGATCAACTCTCATTTATTTCAGCAAAAGATGAGATTTCATCCACTACGAGATGAGCGCTGTAATCAAGTTTTGGTAGGTATGTCAGAGGATATAAATTGCTTTTTGAGTATCCCGATTTGAAGACGCCTTAAAGTTACTACGTAATTATGGCAATGGGGAAAGGAGTTTCTGCACGAGATTGCTTGCTAGGCAGAGTTTTTGGATGTGGCAAGTGGTGATTTTCTGGAGGCAACAATATTTGACTAAAAAGATGTTCTTGTGCATAATATATTCGTAGGACAACGATATGACGCTGGGGTAGAGGGGAGATAGTTTTTACTCGGGGTTGCAGACAAGCCTCGAGGGGTTTCAAGACTGTTTGAACTCAACTTAGAGACTACCATCTACTCCCTACCAGGATGTCCCTACACAAAGGCACATCCGAATATAGAAGCAAACCCGCTGCATCTGATGGCTTTAATTGGCTTCTCGTCTAAATACAGCGAAAATAGAGTGCAAAACGCTACCAAACCTGCAATTACTAAGAATGATACGACCATGATCTAGGGAAACAACCTTGTGAGTTTGGACTGCGGAAGTGTGTGCTAAAAATACATTGTGGATATCAGGTGACCTCCAGTTAACTTCTACTACACTGTTAAAAATGTTTGTAAAATTACAATTGTTTTACAAAATAAAAGATGAGTAAAATTACAAATCAGTGTATGGCAATACAAAATTAAAATACAATTCAAGGAATTTTCTAAGATATGTGAGGAAATTTACTAATATCAGTTGTAATTTTACAATCTTTATGTATAAATCCTACACGCATTGCGATTTTACTGAACTGTTTATCAGCTTTCAATAGAAAGCATTTCGAATTTACAAACATTGTTTATAATTTGATTTATTATAATTTTACTCGAGCTGAGTTATTACGATTCTCGGACAATAAAACGTATTGAAAATACAGGAAATAAAATTTAAAGGTGTAACTCTGAGTTTTATAAGTGGGAATAAAAATAGGACACATAACCATCAACAGTGGAAGTGGTCGAAAGGGAAAATCGGGAATTGTATCGGAGACGGAATTTGTGGACCCTGGATCGAATCCACGGCGGAAATCAGAATTTTTTTTATTGGTTTTTTTTCCTCTCTGTTTGCAATCGGTTGTTTTATTCTATTTTATTTTGGATTTTGAAAATAAAACATCGGCAACCTGACTCCAAAACAGAGTATTGATAACTCTTTAGTAAAATTGCTACACACGTTTTGTAATTTTCCCAAATTTCATTGGAATTAATTGTGTAGTAAATTTACAAAACTGGATTGTACTTTTACTATATCGTAATGCGTAAAAACTTCCAACAACTGTTTTGAAAAATTACAATAGAAATTTTTAACAGTGTAGCCTTGTAACGGTAATCGAGCTCATCAGTGATTGATCGTTCTTTTTCGCACATTCCTGAGCTATCTGACTATAAAACAATTAAAAGAGTACTGCTCTCGCAAACACGACGGCATCTTTAAAAATCGGCGTCATTGTGGACCCCCTTTTCTAGTATGACCAGCTCAACATACCAGGGCCAGAAGAAGCGACGGAACCCTTGGGCCTTACCTCATGAGCAATATAGAAGATCAGAAATGTGCCAGACCAGGCACGACAGCAAGACCAGTTCATCCAGTCACACCTGGTAAATGTTTCTCCCTAAAGAAGCCACAGGCGACCTTTAAAAAGATTGCCGGGCGACTGGCTATCAATTAGCATCTAATGAAGGTATTTCAAAACTCCTTCTAAAAGTATAGAAACCAAAGTCCACAAAGCTGAAATTTCTGAGATCTCTTCTTTTCCGGCAGGGATTGGTCTTCACTAATAACAAGAAAGTGAGATTTCCGGAAGGAAAAATGTTTCAGGGGCAGCCGTACGGTAAAGTGACTGAAAAGCAAAAATGGAGAAACAAGTTAAGGATGTGTGATAGTAGAAGACGGATCGATTCCTTGTACTCAGATCATGGCAGGGGCATATATTTTCCCTACTATCTGGTTGAGCTTATAGTAGACCCGATTCAAGCAAAATTACACCTAAGTTATAAGGTTAATCCTCTCCGTTGGCGACAAATCAGGGGAAGCACTGAGGAAGTCAGGGTACAGAATAAGCTTTAACTATGGCTCGTTTGGTAGCTAAGGGTTAGACTTCATACCCTAAAAGTCAAGGTCAAGACGCTGCTGCTCAGTAACATAAAATTCCAGAGGCTGGAAAGCTATTTATGTGTCCTATTCAAAAATGCAGGCCAAGCGCATCATGAGGAAAGCTGCATGTGGCCCTCGTGAGCAAAAATGATTGCTGCCCGATCCCAAGTGGAAAAGAGAACACGAAAAATTAGAAAATTTCATTATTTTTATACATTATTTTTGTTATTCTTTCATTCGCCTTTTCCTTCTTCCAAACACGAGTGTCGTTTTATCAAGCGGTCCCCCAACTGAGCACTAATGACGTTCAATGCTGCTTGACCGCAGTAATCGAACAAGAACAGGTCAACTCATCCTCTTTATATGTTCAACCAATCTCAACAAACCTTTCCCAATTCACGAAACTACATCTTCGTTCACCACACAACGCTTCAATTTGGAAGACATCATCACATGTTGCAAAAGCAGTTTGGTAGGCAACCCGTAGTCTGAGTGACGACTTTTAAACCAAGGTGGAAAGATACCGTGCCGAAAGCTGAATGGCCAACATGGGGCTATAAACAGGAGGGTCGTAAACGGTCCTCGTCGATGGCCGGGCAAGGTCGATGTTTACACCTACCTTACTCTGGTATGCGGCTTTGCTAAGGCATAGCATGTCGGCCTAGCAATGCATTCAAATCCAAATCCGGGAGCAATGCATGAGTCATCCCCACATGATATTTTGTGGAAGAGCCCCACTTAGCTAGTCAAAGAGCCATATGAAGCTCGCGAGCCTCACTTTGCCGATCACTAGTCTATACGATCAGAATTCCCCATTAAAAATAATTTAGTTGGTTAATTTCCTACAAGCACGTACGCGCCAGCAACTAGCACGCATAGCGAACAAATAGGCATGCCATAAAAGTATGAACGCTCCGCCACAGGCATGCACGCTCCCGCCACAGGCACGAAAATCTAAAAATTTACTCGCATGAGGAATGCACGCTCCCGCCATAGGCATGGACTTTTTGTAGACTAAAGTGAGCAAAATTAGGGCTCTAAAAAATTGTGTAGAACGAAGAAAACGGATAATTATATTGATTCTTGTTTTTACTCAAGCGTGCATACTAGCTGCGGGCGCCGTGCGGGCTAGTGCATACTTGCTGCATGCTGGGAGCGGGCGAGTTTCATTTTTACTCCGGTTATAGCCATGGTTACTTGGTATATTGCCATAGCAGAGGAACAAGACTTTTAAGCCAGATGACTTACCTACATAGAAGTATAAAATTGTAATCGATGATCTTTGTCCTGACATACCAAAACCGAAGCTAGATTTGACAAAACACAAGCAAATAAAATCAAAATCAAATCAAGGCAACAAGAGTCTTGTTATGAAAGATATTGGAACTTAGAATCTTTGCCATCCATTAGGCCACGGCGCGGCGGTTATATTTTCATAACACTAAAAAGGTACTATATGGAAACTCATTTGAATGCTTTAACCTGACATGCAATATTAAAGATTGCAGTGTTCGCGAGATTTCTTAGTCCTATCGCCCTTTTACTGTAATATATCTGGGGATGGATCAATAGGCCTTTCAAGTTAATTATTACTACCTTTTTCTGAATAAAACTGAACTGTTCTTTCATGAGCTTACACCTCTTGGCCGACATTACCTCAAAGGCAGCAGTTAAAGTAACTTCCAGAAAATATAAATGGAGTCATTGTGTATACTTTAAAGGTTCATGAATAAACAAACTTTAAAAGATTTTTCTTTCTACATTTTCCCGATTTGCAGCAAAACACGTGCTCTCGGATTACCCTAGCTCCACACGAACTCTCCTCTGCAGCCTCCGCTGTAGATAAAGCGCGCATCAGCGTTAAGATAACCGAACGAGGTGCTGGGGTTGGTACAAATGGGGAATATTCATCATTACCAACACCACCATTAACATCATCAATAAAATATATGCAACATCATTTGTTGACACTTGATATCGATGCCATCACCCCCGTAGCAGCGGCTCTGTTCGGGAAGCCGGCGCTGGGGCCCCCATATGCGAACTGGGATAAAAACTCCGCACAAAGACGTCAGAAATCCGTAAATTAAGAGGAAATTGATGCTTTCACCACTTTTTGTGCGCCAGGAGAAAGCGTCAAAGGTAACCATTTACCCACCAGCAGCGCGAAAAACCCGGAGCTTGTCAAATGGTGGGTGGAGGTGCTTTCAAAGATCTCCCGATAGCTTCCAAAGAGCAGAAGCGCTGCATCTCCCCATCCATCATTTTCGCCGCTGAAACAGGGACATTGAAAAGATGTCTGAATCACGCCGTGAGTGTTCACCATTCGCGCGGCTGGAGCTGGAGCAACAACCTGCTATTCTTGGTAGGCTAGAGGCACCGCTCCGGTCGGCCAAGTGTTGATGCAACTGATCTTCGGATTGACGTGGATTTATTTTTAGGCCCACGCAGATCTTAATCTTAAGGCGATGCACATGACTCCGCGAGTTGCGCTTGCAGGAATTTTCTATTTCGAACGCGGAGCGCTCATCTTGCTGACGATTATGACGATTGAGATTAGCCGAGGCCTGGCATGTGCTGAAAGGAAGTCGGCCGCCCTGAGTTATTTAATTGGGACCGAATTAGAAATTGCTGCTCCCAGCACGGACGTAATTTGCAACCATAATTCTGCAGTCCGCATCCATCCTCCTAGGCAGAAGGGCAGAGGGCAAATCAATAAGGGCATTGAGCAATAAACCAGTCAACATGGCTGCAGATAGAAAGTCGAAAGAGGGCTTTATTGGTTGGCTTATTAAAGTGACCAACTTTATGCCGACTGTCGATGACAAATTAAAGACGTTTCATAAACACAGACGGGCAGAGTCGTCTGGGAAGGGCGGCAAGCTCAAAGGCATAGCGGTCCGTAATTAATGTGGCAGATGAGAAGATTAAAGGGTTGTTGTGCGAGTGGCTGCTCAAGGGTGGTGAAAGATAAACAAATGAGTTGCTAAAAGGACTCCGTCTTAATATCTGGGAGTTCGTTTGTTGTGGGATGCAAAATTGTATGTATGTAGCTTCAACAGGCTTGGGAATGCTTGGCTTGATAGTTGCGAGTTAAATTTAAATGCAGAATTTTAAATGTTTTTGAAGTGAAGTTGTTTGGGCGTGTTGAGGATAAAATTTCAAGGCCGCGGAATGATTGAAACAGCACTGTTCTCATATGTTCATCTCGCAAAAAGACAGAGATTTGAACTCCAGAATAGAATTTTCTTATGCACATTAAATTGTGACGTAAACAAAAGCACAATCTAATTTTGATCGCAGCGCCAGCTATCACACAGGATCAAAAGAAATTTACAACGGTCATGGCCAGCATACAGTTCGACGTTACAATGACGAGCGATATGTTCTGTCAACAATGCTACTTGGCGACAAAAAGCTATTCCTAACTTTACAATGAAATGGATCGGAAATTGAATAGATCCCTTAGTGAGATCCCATCATCGGAGCTGATTTTGTCAAACATTACTGACTGTTCATTGATATGAAACACAAACAACTCATCGCAACTCAATGGATCTCAAGTGAAACTGTTTCACCGAAATCAGCATCAAAACTCTCGAAAAAACTTTACCTTTCGCGGATTTACCGATTGAGTATGAATCAATTACACTTTGGACTCGAATATCTTCTCCTTCTTCTTTAACGGCTCTACAACCGGGATCCGGTCCTGGCCTCGCGCAACTGTTCTCTCCACCGGTCCCGATTCTGAGCCGATGTCATCCAGTTTGGCATCCCTAAACTCTGAGCGTCCTGGTCTACGCCATCCTTCCAGCGAAGGTTGGGCCTCCCCCGCTGTCGCACCCCATAGGTCTTACCGCAGAGAACTTTCCGGGCAGGCTCATCTTCACTCATACGAGCTAGATGCCCCGCCCACCGGGGCCTACCGAGCTTTATTTTTTTCATAACATCTATGTCGCGATAGCGCTCGTAGATCTTGTCATTGTAGAGTCTCCGGAATCGTCCTTCCTCCCATACGGGGCCAACAATCCTCCGAAGTATTTTTCCACACCCAAGAGGTTTGAGTGCTTTTTGCTAAGCACCCACGTTTCGGATGCATATGTGAGAACGGGTAAGACCATCGTCTTATATAGCAAAAGTTTAGACGTTATGGTTAGATATTTGGATTTGAAGAGCCTTGACAGACGTCAAGCTTTTAGGCTTTGTGGGCTTTTATCAGTCGTGCGCGTATTTCTGGTTCCATTCTATTGCCGGCTGCTACTATTGACCCAATGATAATGGTAAATGATTTTACCACGTCAAACTCGTGTTCTGCTACCTTTTTTTTTTTTTTTTTATGTGATAGACTAGAGGCTTAGGGAAAGCCCCTTTGTACTGTTCGACAATCTATTTTTTCGTATAGAATGTCGAACAGCAGCTCTAGCCGGAAGATAGAGAGTAGAAAGAGACAGAGAAGTAGGATTGTGTGACCAATGTTAGGTGTTCTTCCAGACGAGGCCACCATGTACTTTGTTTTGCTTTCGTTAATGTGCAGTCTCAGATTTCCTGCCGCTTGCTCAATCTGAGTGAAAGCTTCTTGTACAGCTGTTGTTGTTAGACTCGAATATCAACTGACATAAAAACGGCATCCATGAGTCCATGCGGTGCATAGATCGCTACCCAATACAGTATTTAACGGACTTGACATCGATTTTGCAAGTTAAGGCTACATTTGCAAAAGTTGCCTCGCAAAAGGTATTCCACCAAGTTCCATTTGCCACAGAAAACGTAGTGAAAACTGCAATTACACCATTTGGCCTCTTCGGCGTCTGCAACGCAGCACTCAACTTCCAAGGTGTAATTCATGAAGTAGTTAAAGAACTCGGAAGGCATCAAACCGATACCTGAAAGAGTGGAAGCATTCAGAAATTTCCGACGTTCAACCACTATCAAACAGTAAAGAGTATCTTAGATACGACCAATTTCTATTGTAAATTTTTGGCGGGTGCCATGGATTGGCAAGTTCCCTTAATCAACTTGGTTCCAAACAAACGAAAAAACGACAAAAACTTAGTAGTTTGGACAGACGAAAGAAAATAAGCTTTTGCAAAATCACAATTAGCCGACGCATTAGCGCATCCAATCGTGGGAGCTGAACTGTCACTCTATGTTGAGGAGCCGATTATAATTTTGGAATTTGGATATTATTACAAACTCATCCCTTGATTTAAGGTTATTCAATATTCTAGGAAGCAATAAACCGTTACACATCATCCCCACTAGGGCAATACGATCAAACCAGCGCTATGTTGTCATACATACATATCGATATAGTTGGTCCTTTTACACCTAGCAACGAGAATCGGTATACTGTCTTACAATTATCGATAGATTCACTCGTTGACCAGAAGCCCAATCCCAATAAAAGACGACGTGTTTCGTTGCCTAAAGCTCTTGTCGGGGCCCGCCTTGTCTCAATTCGATGTCCGATCATACAACCGTTGAACCTGAGTTGAAAGATGGTAATGCCGACCACATTTCATTATTTTCTTCCGAGATGATTGTATATGAAGATGACAGTATTGAAGAAGTGGAATTAGAAGAGATAAAGGGATAATCGACAAGATTTTATCGTAGCTTGGAGCCCAACGATTAGGGCTACGGGAGATGTAAAAAACGACCTTTGCAGACCACCTTAGAGGTGGTGCGGAAACGAATGCAGCACGATGCCCAAGTACTCTCAGCTCCGTGTCTCGAAAATTATTAGGTCTACCTTAATTCTGTAAAGGATACTTTGATGCAGATTTATCTAATGAACAAATTTTAAATTTACGAAAAGCCTATAATTTACGAGATATTTGCGAAAAACTCTAATATCTCAAGACGCGGACACGAGATTATATGTGACTTTTGACACATCATTTAGAATGTCAAAACAACGGTTCATACAACGTTTCAGCTTATTACCTCTTATTCCGAGGTTGATCGCTTTTTTTTGCCCTGTTTGACTGTACTAAAAACCATATCCAGTCTACCCTACTGGCGATCTTTTTCTTTGACTAATAGAGCTCCTTAACCACTTTGTTGAGTTTGGCTTAATTTCTTTAAGCATATATCCATAGATTTTGACAGAGCATTACACCCTAGTCTCCATTGACCCATTGGTATCGACTCTGTTTAAAAACAAGGATTGAGAGTTTTATTTCTTACCGTTTAATTAAGGTAGTTTTTAATGTCGTTTAATCCAAGCCAAGGTTCAATTTTATCACCCGTAGTAAATGATCGGCTTAAAAGGCGCTCTAACCTATTTCAAAGCTTTGCTGATAAAGGAACTCGACATAACTCATATGACTTCGATAATGTAAGGCAAGCTCGTGGCAGACCTAGTCTTCTAGATGTTGAACTAATGACGTGTTAAAATCAGGAATTCGTTTAAAAGCAGAGCAACTTACTTGTGAAATAATCTACTGCAGTCAGTACTCCTGAACTTATAAATCCTTTGAATGCTCCCTTTATCCCCCTTGCCCTTTCATCGCTTACATAGTCATTGCAAAAAAAGAACCAGAACCTCAAAGACAGACGAATTTTTACCGAAAGATGCCTGCGACTCAATTACAAACATTGTTATTAGTTATTACTACTTTAACTCTTCTCCGATGACGATCTTCGATTTTATTTTGGATCCTGAAACGTGTGTCTGCCTTCTAATACCTTCGCATGTACATATGTTAATATAGCTGCAACCCCTCAGCGGCACCGTCAATAAAAACCAATTCAAACATTGAATCCGCAACACATGTGAGCGTGTCGAAGCTCCTTAATGCGAGAGTTATAACTCATTCATTTTTTGCGCTACACATTTTCTAGAATCATTTGTTATTATTAGCCGAACCCCATCACCCTTCATACACCATCAACCCTTAGCCGCTTTTTTTTCAAGGTGGTTGATTGCCTAATTTTGCGTTTTGCTTCTATTGCTCGCGACCCTCAAATCTCCCCGTTGATGGATGAACAGAAGACGACCATTGTCGGTCCTGTTGAAATGAGTTTCATCCTTCCTTTGTCCTCGGTGTGGTTGTTGTACCGTTGCCAGGATAACAGGGTAGCAGGATACCTCGTTAAGGCGAGCCCCTACTTTTTTTGCAACTTTCCTCCTTTAAGTGGGTCATTGTTACCGTTGTTGCCTTGAATCCTCCTCAAGAGGAACACATGTACATGTGGGGGGCGGGGGCGAGCTGCCGAAAGCCGAGAAACTCTTGGGGCTGGGAAAGGGCAGGGCAACCGGAGCTTCTGCGTTAATATGCCGTGAAGCGTACCATCTCAGGGATTAGAACTCATCCGTAATGAAATAAATTCGATATCGGCTTCGGCTTCTCCAATATCGGGGAGGATAATGTGTTTTGACAGCCGAACCAAGACTGATGGCGTCCGCTGGAATTGAGCAGAAATGATTCGAGGAATTATTGGATGACGTTAACAGGCAGGCATCTGGATTTCAATAGCATCCCTCCATCTACCGGGGCAGAAAGGATTAGGGTCTTGCGATATTCCCCGGGAACGGTGAAATCTTTTAAAGAGGCGCTTCTGGTCCTTCTTAAAGTTGATTGGATTGCAGTCAAGACGCGTTCAATTTAAGTCGTTATTATGACGTCTAATTGGAATTTCGTCTAATTACGATAATTCACACCACAGACTCGAGTCGAGATTTTATTTCGCTCCAATTATTCAAGCAAAGTTCTCGGTATTTATTGGAGACTGCCTTCGAACGCTTAAGATTTCACTCATAACGACGGATTGTCTAATTACTGCGAATCCCCCGGGGGGATAATGTAACACCTACCTTTCCCGCACCATTGCCGCTGGCTCCCTATTAATTGCGCTTTGTCTTGTCTCATCATTCAGCCACGTCATTCGTTGTTTACGTTCACGTTCTCGAAATCTAATTTTCCTCCAGGAGTGCAGACATCGGGACATGATTTTGTTGGTTATTCCAGCTCCTTTCAACCAACGTCGGCACGACCCTTCCGCGCCATGGCGGATGTTTCAATTTTCAATGATATTAGGTTACGTCGCGCATTCTATACCTAGAGCTTCGTAGAGTATACCTTAGGCACACCTGTACTTGCAGCATAACCCTAGAATATATCGAAGCTACCGTAACCATGCCATTACCAATTACTGGCTGCCGTGATGACTGGGAGAACATTTGTTTGGGTTTTTCCTGCCGGTTTTGGTTCCACTTTTTTTATACATCGGGGGAATTCGGGTTTCACTTTTTTCCGGCCGAATGTCATGGATGTCAGGTTCACCTCAAACCAGCCCATCAATTTGTTCTGGCAACAATAACTGTTGGTTATGCCTCCAATTGCTGCAGGAGGCCCAGTTTTTCGATGCATCATCCTTTGAGTGTTTAATTCCTATTCGACACATCGGCATTATTTCGGGTCCCAGCACAATCGAATAGTTTCATTATAATTATTTACATTCCTTTTGCTTGACGAGGCGCGGTAATTTCGAAATTGCGTGGAATTTTGTTACTTCTAAGCAACTAAGTGACCTAGAGCTCTACCTTGACCACCTTGAAAAAAGTAATGGAGATTATAATTTGTGCCGTTTCGGTCTGGGCTTTAAATGTAATAAAACTAAACTTTACGCTATACAGACAGCGCTTAAGAAATGTTTTGGTGCACAATATATGTAAAAGTAAAAGTTGCATAGAAGAGAATTTTGATTGGAGGATTTACGAGTATTTTAGCTACATTTTCTTGGAATAATAATTCTGGAGAAAACCTGGGAAAGGAACGTAGATGTATACCAGATATTTGTCGACTTTCAACAGGCATATGACTCAATAAACAGAGAGAGGCTATACGAGATCTTATCGGAAATAGGAGTCCCCTCAAAGTTGGTACAATTAATCAAATGCGCCACAAATAGCTCACTGGCGAAAGTAAGGATCCAAAATGTTGTAACAGAGGAGTTCGAAGTACGTCAAGGGCTTAGACAAGGAGATGGACTGGCCCCCATGCTTTTCAACCTGGCCAAAAGAAGTCTATGTTGAATTAAAAGAGGCGGCAAAGGACATAGGCCTGAAGATTAACGAAGAAAAAACGAAGGTGATGCAACAATCCAGAGCAGGACGATTTAGAATGGGAAGAAATATAACCATCGACGAACATAACCTAGAAGTAGTCTATAAAACAGTCTACCTTGGGTCTACTATCACAAAAAGAAACGAAGAAAGAGAAGAAATAACCAGACGAATACAACTGGCTAATAGAGCCTTTTATGCCCAAAAACAAATCCTGTACTCAAGATTTGTGCACAGGAAAACGAAACTCTCACTCTACAAAACAGTAATACGACCAGTACTGTGTTATGGTAGCGAGACTTGGACTATGACCCAGGACATAGAGGAACGAGTCAACAGGTTCGAGAGGAAAATTCTCAGATGCATAATAGGCCCAATCAGAGAGGATGGAATATGGCGAAGAAGATACAACAACGAGTTGTATGAAATTTTTGCCGACCCACAACTCTCAACTTTAATAAAAATCAACAGATTGAGACTAGCCGGCCACGTGATCAGGATGGAGGACAATCGCATCCCAAAACGGCTTATGGCATCAGAAATTTCGGGAAGTAGGCCAGTAGGTAGACCCAGGAGGAGATGGATAGACTCTGTGACGGCTGACGCAGAGTCAATGCTCAACATCCGGAACTGGAGACATGCTACAAGGGACCGTCAAACTTGGAGAAATGCCCTAGAGGAGGCCAAGGCTCGATTTGGGCTGTAGCGCCATTGGATGGATGGATGGATGAATGCCCAATAAGAGCACTGTGAGTCCAAGCCATTAGTATCCGGTTTTGTGCACTAGTCTATGATATTCACGCAAAGCTGCAATGTCTAAGCTAAGGTATGTAGTAAACTGAACTTTTGGATATTATATGAATTTGGAAATCAGTGACGTTTATACCTGGCAAAGCATGTTACCAAATGCATATTCTTATTTTCAGCAGATCGCTCTATTGCTATAAACTCAAAACTAAAATCATACCACAAACAGCAGAAGCGAACAACTCAAGCTACACCGCGAAGGGAAAGTGTGTTTATATTATAAACTTTATGATAACCACGAATCCTGTTGTCTCCTTCAGTTTGTGAGTCACTATGAGCCAGCCAAAATACTTGAAATGGTAAAAGAGTTTTTTTTTTTAAACACAGGTTGTGGAGAATTGTTCCACAATCGAGTTTTTAAAGTCATGAATAAATTACTAGTTTGTTGCGTTTGTCACTTGGTCTTGGAAGCGTTAAGCGGTATTTCTTATGCTAGCTGGCAACACTCTCAGGTATAAAGAGACCTTAACTACAACCTCTGTAAAGGATCGTAAAGGCGGAGCACCCTATCTTATGTCCTCCATGAAAACCGGCTAAGCTACTTAAACGGTACAAGTATTTCTAGCAAAGACACTATCATTTTTATAAATACGGATTGACTTTTGCAGCCTGATTTTTAAGGTCAAGAAGATCATATATTTCAACATGGTACCTACTCTGTCGAAGGTCATTCATCTTTCAGACTAGTAAGAGTACTGTGCTAATTACCAGCTAAGAGTACTGTGTGGCATTCTGGGAAGACCAATTGGCTGGGGCTTATTCATTTCCAATACAAACACGTCAGCTCCGCCACTACTCGTATCGCAAGGATCACACATGCATCATTTTCCATTCTACTAAATCTGTAAAGCCTACGCTGAAAAGGTGGTTTAATCGGGAGCTCATGGACGCAATCAAAACTAATAAGTGTGCAAGAGTTCCCCAAGCAAATAGCATCGTCGTGAGTACATCAAACTAAAAAATTCCTGTATTCCTCCATCAGAGAAATGAAATTATTATTTCATAACAAATTGAGAAGTACAGTTGTCATCCTAAATAAACACACCTCCCATTTAGCTAAACCTCTGGGCAAGCTTTTTGTCCTTTTCTACTACTCCGGAGTATATCCAAAAAATCTTGCCAACTCTCACATGTTCAGCCCCTACCGAAAAAAGGAAAAGCTGAGTCTAACTATCCCCGCACCTATAGCAATGACTTCTATTTTCTATAAAATCATGGAGACGATAATCAATATAAAGCTCATAGCCATAGGGTGTGTCACCACGATCTGTTAGCTAAACTCCAAGTTTTAGTTATTTACCCAGCTCTAATCTACTAGATCCAGAGTTTTCTCTCTCGCTGTTCAATTGAGGAAGTACTGGACGGCCTCAAACCTAAATCATTAACAAAAACATTATTTCTACGGGTGTCCTCAAGGGATCAATTCTGGCATTTGCTTTATTCTTATCTTCACGAGTTACTCTCGATTCCATCCAACCGGCTTCATAGCTTCGTTGATGACAGTACATTTTAAGTTATTTTTCTTCTTCTTCTTTATCGGCTGTACAACCGGGATCCAATCCAGGCCTCTCGTAACTGTTCTGTCCGTCTGTCCCGAGTTGGAGCCGATGTCATCAGTCAGTTTGGCATCCCTACACTCTAAGCGTCCTGATCTATGACATCCTTTCAGCGGAGGTTGGGTCTTCCTCGCTGTCGCACCCCGTAGGTCTTACAGCAGAGAACTTTCCAACGAGGCTCATCATCACTCATACGAGCTAGATGCCTTGCCCACCGCAGCCTACTGAGCTTTATTGTTTTCACAACATCTACATATGTCGCGATAGCGTACGCAGATCTCATCATTGCAGAATCTCCGGATTCGTCCTTCCTCACATAAGGCGCCAACAATCCTCCGGAATATTTTCCTCTCGATTACGATTACGAGGGTTGAGTGCTTTTTTGGAGGCACCCACGTTTCAGATGCATAGGTGAGTACCGGTGAGACCATCGTCTTATATAGTTTAGACGTTATGGTTAGATCTTCTTCTTTAGCGGCTCTAAAACCGGAAGCCGGTCCTGGCCTCTCCACCGGTCCCGATTCTGTGTTGATGTCATCCAGTTTAGCATCCTTAATCTCTGAGCTATTTATATTTGTTGGTATGCATGACTCGGCTGCGTAGTGACGGAGTGCCTGGCAATCTGAGAGCCTCTGGGTTCTTTCCTAAATAACTCGAAGCAGGAGGTAAAGATTTTTACCGGCCACCTCGATACTTTACCGCCCGCTTTCTCGGAGAGGTCTGGAAAACGGAATTTTCGGTCACGAGAGCATGCATGAAAAGAGGCAAATGATTTTACCACTTAATTTCCTCTACCTTGATTGTGGGACAAATGCTAGATGTTCTTGTAAACGAGGCCACCATGTACTTTGTTTTGCTTTCGTTATTGTGCAGTCCCAGATTTCCTGCCGCCCGCTCAATCTGACTTAAAACTTCTTGTACAGCTGTTGTTGTTCTTCCAGTGATGTCAATGTCGTCTGCGTAAGCCAGTAATTGGGTGGACTTGTGGAGGATTGTGCCCCTTGATGTCACGGTCGCTTGTGCCCCTTGACGACGATTTCTCCTGACGGAGGCAGGCCAAACCATTCCCTTGTCGGAGTTCATTATAAATGTTGATTGGTCTGGACTAGAGATGCGCCGAATATTCGTATTCGGTATATTCGGCGTATTTTTTAATTTTCGTATTCGGCCGAATATTCGGTTAGTTTACCGAATATTTAAATAGTATTATTTTAAGAGTTACATGGCTTTATTCTGGAACCGTAGATAGGTAGAATTTGTAAATGAAACAAACGCTTCTTTGTGTAACCATATTTATTCACAAAATTGAGAATCCACACATGATTCGACAGATTTGAAACTAGTTTGAATGCAACTGGTTGCGTGCGACTGTTCTTGCCGATCGGAAGCAATATCAAACTGGTAACAGACAAGGGTACCTGCGTTGCATTCAACGGTTTCATGATATGCGGCGAGCTTCCACCAGTGGTGTTGTCAAGCCGGAACGCTCCGGAACGTCGTTCCGGTACTTCCTTTTTGGACAGGAACGCGTTCCGGAACTAAAGATGATTTCTGATAACGAGAATTGGCTGACGTATTGAAAAAAAAAATTATAAAGAATTGCTGATATTTTTTTCTAATTTTTGACGAATTTTTATATGTATTATCATAGACAATTAAAAGGAAAGATGTTCCATTTCAAATAAGAAAAGTGTGCACTTTCCTGATGAAAGAGCTTTCGTATTGCTGAGAGAGCTGCACTATTAATTTAGAATATCCATTAATAACCATAAAGTATAATTTCCACTTCATATTTTTAAATTTGTTACTATTTTATATCTTGAAATCTTGCAAAACGCAATAATTTTCATCTGAATCTTTACGAAAATTAAACATTTCCCAATCTGAAAAATAAACATATTGCGGAAATGTTTTTTGTAAATCAAAACGAAATCAAAATTCGCACAAAACAAACGGTTTTATTTACTTTTGCAAAGTAGTAAAAACCGAAAAGTCTGACCTGAAAAAACAAAATTTGTAACTGTCTCCTAATGTGCAATTGATTTTTGTCATTCAAACAAAAATCAAACAGCTGTTTTCTTATTCAAATAGATTCCCGTTCGCGTTCCGGTAAAAAAAAAAATTAGCACAACACCACTGGCTTCCACCAACATCTAATTGCGTAGTTGCATTTCGGCCCGGCTTTTAAACATAACCTAACCCAAAAATCTAAGTAACGAGTGTATGATTGTGTGTGTACTATGTCGAATGTGGCAATACAGGAAAAGTGCAAAGTAGACTGATATTTGCGTTGCATGCATTCAAATACACACACTTCTATATTGTTTGTCACCGAATCAAAGCCTTCTATATTTACAAGCCATGCTGCATGTGTGTGTTTGTGGTTGTATGAAGTCCCAACCAAAATTCGTGGAGTGTCAAAATCCCATTAAAATCAAAGGGAAAGAAGTTTTCGTGCCGCGGAAAGTGCTGTTGCGAGTGAGGTTTTATTAAAAATGATAGTAATTTCATCAAAATAAAAGACGTGCAAAAAGTGCTCAAAACAAGTGTCATAATATAGCAATTTAAATAATATGTTTGATTCGTTTTGCGGGATTTATGTTAGTCATGGAGGACCGTTTTGTTCTCAGCTTATATCTAAACGTCTTCTGAGATATGTTGCAACTAGCTTATTTAATAAGAATATATTAAAAGGGACTTTACTTCAAAAAGGAATTAGTAAATTATTTATCTCTAAAGTGTTATAATGATAAAGTGCGTGCACATTCTTCAATTTCATTTGAAAATATACCGATATATGTATGTATTTTACTGTGTTTCAAGTGGATTTGGATAAATAAATTAAAGATCTTTACGAGGAAAGTTTCCATAATTCCATATTGTGAAAATAGAAAAATATTGCTGTATTTATTTTGTTTGTTGTTGGAACAAAATAAGAAAGAACAAAAAGTTATTTGTGTATATTTTGAAAAATGTATTCGAGATTTCATTTAAGTGACTAATAAAATTCTTTCAACTAAATTTCGTTTTAATTAATTCTATTTTGGAGATAAAAAGGGTTACAATTTATCAACGTAATAAGTCAACAATCCATTAAAAAGGTGAAGGCAACAGTAATTTTCCGAATTTATTCCCAAAAAAACACATAACCACACTTCGAAGTCCCATGAATCTTTGAAATTGAAGTCCCATGAACCTTTGAATGTGAGTGTGAGATTTTGTTGTGCATGGCTTGTAAATATAGAAGGCTTTGCACCGAATGCAACGATTGTTCGCCTGGCCCTAGTTTCAGTTGCAAGGTTGCATTTGTATGTGTCAAAGTTTCCCAGTAGGAATTCAAGGAAGGCCTTACCGATGGAGCACTGAAATAAGATCTCATCTAGTAAGGGGTACCCCTTATTTTCTTGGTGCTAGATGAGCCCTTACAAACCCCATTACAAGAGAAGGCAGATGGTAAGGTGTAGTCCAGAATTATACCCAAACAAGTGAGAGTCTGCCCGATGACTCAAGGGAGCTTTCCTGGAGCTTTCATAAATTTTATAGAAAAAAAGAAAACGGGCAATTATATTCGTCGACATAAAATGCGACATTAGCATACTCAATAGCCCGGCTCTCTTTCGATACGGAGGACAAGCAGCTTTGGAGAAGTGGAGAATTTGGTTGGGGGACTGCTTAGGTAAAGCCACTCTCGGGCTTGGAAAAAAAGGCATTTGTAAAAGATGAAAAAAATAAAAGCGTTTCGACACGGGATCACATATCCATAGGCGCCCATGAATATCTCTTTTTGCAATGTTCCATTTGCTGCCTTACTATACCCCTTACAGATGAGCAGTTCTATAAGTACTCTAAGGTAAGTACCAAAGTAAGGCCTTACCTCCTATGACATCGTGTGTAAAAGTAAGCACTTCTGTAAAAGGAAGTGGTAAGGCCTACCCCTTACCAGTAAGTGCTGATTTCAGTACTTCTGTAAGCTTACCGGTCCTACTGGGTTATTCAACAAGATCTTCACGAGCACAGAACACCGATTGATCAAAAATCAGTTGCTCTTGTGTGTGGACAAAGGTTTCATTTTGGTTGAAAACTGGTTGTGAGCGTAATGATGGTGAAACCAGTTTGAAACTGGAATTGCAAATCAGTCGACTCATGTTCGTAGGGCCTCAAAGTTTATGGGATTGTCATTTCGCCACATTCTGGCTTTAGTCTCTTATTTTTGGCGAAAACTTCTCTCTATCATGAGAGAAATTGTAATAAAAGAAAGAGCGGCGCATTGAGTGAGCGAGCCGAGCTAGCGCAATGTGCAGGAGGGGTGAGCAAACGCTGCTACTTGCAGAACGCTTCGCTGACCTATATGAACCTGTTTACTGCGTACAACTGAACCGAATAATTCGGCCGAATGTTCCGTTCAGTACATTTTTGACCGAATATTCGAATTCGGTCGAACCCATATTCGGCGCATCTCTAGTCTGGACCGTGTGCCGAATATCTTTACTTGGCCTGTCACATTAGTCATGGTCTACCTACATAGTCTTGTCATCTTGTTGAGGATGCCGAATTCTCTGATGGCTTTGTAGAGTTCTGCTTTGGCTATGCAGCCATACAAGAGAACTGCCTTTCTAAGTTGGAGTTTAAAAGCCTCAATTTGATGTTAATTGCGATCTCCGTTAATCTGCATATGCGGAACAGGCTTGCCTATGCGCTTCGTGCTTTATTTATTCTGAAACTGACGTCTTCTTCTCCCCCGCCATTTTCGGTTATAATACTATCGCGGTAGCAGAACGAAAGACCACTCAAAACCACGGAACGCAAAGACCATTCACAAATGAGAACGGAAGCTTCTCTGTTATTTTAACCAATCATCAATAAGTACACCCGTTTCGGTTAAAAAAACGATCCACTCTCTGGCTGACCTGGTCGCACTACGGGCGCATATAATCGCGTCGTACTAACACCGTACGTTGTCCACAAGCTGCTTTTGGTCGAAGGGATTATACTTCTTCATTAGGCTCCCGACAGTCCGCAGTCAGCTCATTCAAAATGCAATAAAATGGGTTATCGCCTCCTTTCAACATCTCTCAGAATCCTTCTAGCTAGACCGTTGTAATAAGTCATGACAAGTAGAACAAAAGGCGTTTTTATAAATCAAAAATCTCACGTTGCATACATTTGCAGATAAAGTAAATTCGGTTTATAGATTCTATCATCACTGATTACTAAACTCTTTACTACCAGCAACCTAAATTCGGGCTCAAATCAATTCAATTATCTTTTTTCGCTCGAAATTAGTTTGATTAATGTAATCACGGTTATTTGTTTATAGTGGGACTCAATCATTTGGTTCTGTTACATGTATTGAAACCCTAAATTAAATCAGAAAAAAAAACCAAATTTCGAAGCCACACAATTCGCCTCGTAAAAGCGAATACAAATTTAGCCTGATTTGGGGGAGAGGTAAATTATCCACGGCCAATTAAACTCGGACAGAAATTTCACCCCTCGAGGATTATTCAAATGCATTTAGGTATCGCGCCCTGGAAGTGCACAAAGTGAACACATCCACTAAGTAGTCACTTGCATGGTTTCTAACTGTCCATTGGACACGAAACGGCGACACAACTTAAGCGTATTACACGACTCACCACAGCGGATCAGGTGGGGATTAAATTAATTCGAGCAGCAGCCCTACAAGATCCGTATAAGTTGTCATTCAAGTGAATATCTTAATTACTTCCGGAGCTAGAGTTTTAACAGGAACAAAGCCAGGTTTTAAAACTCACCTGTTTAGTCCTACTTGTTGATGGGCAGTACCTAGTCTCCGCCGCAAACAGTGCTTCCTTTCTTCCCATGACTGAAGTATGATTTAATTTCGACAACAATGCGACAGTAATAAAACTAGCCAAACTAAGCTCCCCGGGGGGACATTCTGATTGGAACGGCATTTCCTGAAACTTGAAAGTTGAGCGAAAACTTTTCGTATTTCGTTTGCATTAAGGGATTTCAAAGGACGCAAATCCTTGGCTGCATCCAAAATTTGCTGAGCCCAAAGAAAGGAAGCACTTTGCACTAGCCAAAGGCTAGTTCCAACAAAGTTTTAGAACAGACCATACTAAGGATACATACATACAAGTTGACTTGACACATACACTATGCTATACTGGGCAGTGATAGCAGAACTCCTTCAAGTACAATTTTGCGGTAGGTTTTCACATTTCCACAAAGTTGCACGAAAACTTGCCGAGGATATGAATTTATTTTGGGCTCACAAAATCGACCATTACCTAACGCGATTTAGATTCATCTAAAAGACCTAAAAATCCTTTTTTAGGTTCAGTGTAATGACACTCGAATTTTATTGGGCAGGTGTGAAATTCCCTTGAAATTCGCACGGTTTTTAATCCTGCGCTGATGCGATCAGGGTCTGATGCGATTATTAGAATACACAGACGGGTACAGTACAGCGAGAAGCCCGAAGGTTGGATGAAGCGGGGATGTAGTATTTCCGGATACCCAGAGGTTATCCGATGCCATCACGCCCCTGGCTTGTGAATTTCCAGCCGGGATTGAGCTCTTCCTCGGCACGAAATTAAATTCTCAGATTATATGCATGGCTGCTCCTACAAGAGCCTAATTATCGGGATTTTTAATCTAAAAAGGAGGAAAGGGAGCTCATACAATATTAAAACTTTAAAACTCAACATTGTTAGGGCAATAAATTTTTTAGAAAAGTACTGTTGAACAGTTTTACCTGAGCTTATTCCTCTGCTGGCATTAGATTTGAAAATGATGATTTAGAATGAGACAATGGGCGTGTTTTAAGTCCCATCAATGATGGCAATCACTTCACCTTACCAACATCGCTTATGTTCTATATTCCGTAATTTTTTGTCGGGTTCGATTGCCGTTCAATGATTAGGGTTAATTAGTTTCTATAACTGTTTTCTTATTAGAGGTTCCGCCAAAAGAGTTGATGCCGGAGCGCGCAGCTGGGGAAATTAAAGCTGCACACAAATAAAAATTGCGCACATATTGATAAGAAATGCGCTTATGTATTTTCAAATTTCCCCTTCGAAATTTGTTGCGACTAGGCTAAGGGACGGGAACGGCATGCGGGGATTCTACTGCGCATGGAAAACGCGACTTTCTCGGCATCAACTCTTTTGGCGGAACCTCTACTGATTGTGTGTTTCAACGCACCCAATTATTCAAGATTAGCTCTTGCGAGGCTCTTCTGTAGAAGTTACGGTTTAAATACGTCAAGGTTGCATAATCGATCGCATATCACTTTAAGGGCGGTAATCATAAGCTTCACGCTTTTACTGACTACAATATAAAAACTACCCCGAGTAAATTATGTTTTGTATGCCAGCTGTAGTGTAGAACGGTGTGATCTTGTCAGATTTCAATACGTTCTTCTGTACTAAAATAAAAAACAAAACACAACTAGGCGTCAATACCTTCATCGACCGGTTGAAGAGACTCACCTCGTTTTAGGAGGCATGGTACTCCATTGAGTACTCCCTCGTTCGTTTCGATGTTAATGACACTACCGGCTGCAATGGACACTTAAAAACTTGGGCTTGCGAATCCCCGATACAAAAAATTTTGTTTTAATTTCTGTAATGTTTGTGTCATCCCCAAGGGACTATGGGGAAAAAATAGATTTCCGAATGTAAAACAGTTTATTTTTGTAGTGCAGCCAATGGCCAGCTTAAACACCTCCTTCTTGATCCTGCAACCACCGACCACTCAACCCCTCCCCTCCCACGTCCCCCCCCCTCCCACCGCAACCCAACCCATGGATTTTTGGATTACTAAATTACCAGGTAGATAACCAATGACACTTCAACCTCTGACCAGGGTAGGCGTTTGGTTTTTTTGCACCCGGTGCAGTATGCCATATGCGCCCCCAACAGCTGTTCACTCATTTATAGCAGTGAAGGGCAATGGAACAAAACACAAAAACTCTGTAAAGTTCTTTTAATATATGAAAATGAAGGTACGGGAACACTTTTTAAATTTTTTTTAAGTGCCTCGTCCAATAGCGCCCGGTGCAAGTACACCATTTGCACCTATGAAAGTGCCGCCCCTACCTCTGACCATCATGTAGATCAAAAGTCTCCCCTCTCTTTGCACAATACTCAAGATTGTGGATGGATATGGATTTAACTGATCATGAGTAGTGACGAACCAACATTTTTTGATCACAGACAACCATTACCCCAGATCCTTGACCTGCCGATCATTTACCACCTTTCATAACAGCTCCCCTCCCCTTCTCACCATACCACAACAATCATCGGGGGTTTGTCTGAAAGTAAAAAGATGTTGGTTCGCCAATACTCATGATAAGTGAAATCCATCCCTTATCTTGAATATTGGGGGATGGAGTTTGAAGGTCGGGGATGGTAGGATGGGGCCGAGAGGGCAGAGAGAGGGGAGACTTTTGATCTACATGAGGGTAAGATGGTCAAAGGTTGAGGTGTCATTGGTTGCCTACGTCGTAATTCAGTAATCACAAAAATCAATTGAGGGGGGTCTTATGGTTGGTGTTTGAAAGGTCAACGGAGGGGTTGCTTGGGATAGTCGTTGGCTGAACTGCAATAATAAATTTTTTTACATTCAGAAATCAGTTATATCTCCATAGCCTCTTGGGCTGGTTTTTGGGAGTGAAGGAGGGTTGACGAGGCTTTGCGCCCATTGCGACTTTTGATCTACATGTTGAAAATTACCAAGCTGCAAAATTTCAAGAAAACTAGCCGAAAGAAATGTGCGGGGTCCTTTTACCTAATAAAGACTTAGATTCGATATGAAGTTTCTGGGCACACTTTAGTGCACAATCTCTTTGATCATTGCCGCGACATTACCCAGTAGAACTTTTTAGCTTACAGAAGCATTGAAATGAGCACTTACAAGTAAGGGGTAGGTACACCTTACCATACCCATTACAGAAGTACTTCTTTTATTTACTTTATTACTTATCTTAGAGTAGTTCCTTCCTTTTTTTGATCCGTTAGCTGGCGCTCCGAGCAGGACTTCCCCGCAATGAATACACTGCTGTTGGTGCCGCTTTAAAAAATGCGGTTTTTTGCCTAGTTCCTTCGGTTTCCTGATGCTGATCAATTCCTTAATTCCAATACCCTTCTCCTTTCACACCCTGGAATTGAGACCAGACGACGGCGGAGTTCTTTAGAGCAGTTACAAATCACGTATTACAAAAATACGAAAACAAACGAGTCATCGGACAAATTCTCACTTGTTTGGTTCTAATCTGGATTACACCTTACCATCTGCCTTCTCTTGTAATGCGTTATATAAGGGCTCTTCTAACACCATAGAACATATGAGCACCCCTTACCAGAGGGCTAGTAATATTAGTGATCCATTGATAATGGTAAGTGCTGCCTAGAATCCCTACTGGGTAGGCTGCTAGGATTAAATTCAAATTCCAAGCTTCATTAACTTTAACAGCTTTTTGCATCTACGTTGCATTGAATTTTCGTTTTTCTTTTTTCGTGGATTTCTTAGGGTAAGAAATCTTATTTTTATTCTCGTTTCGTCTTTCCGAAAGAAAGTAGCTGCGTTCCTTTTCTACTATTTAGTACTTGTGGGCAGAGCAGAAAAGGAACGCAAAATTTTCTGATTTGAGTAAAATCTCACTTGAAATTTTTGACGTTACTTTAAACTTTACAAATAAAAAATTCTTAAAAGAAGAATTTGTGACACAATGGGGAAATTAATGCGATAATTTCTAAAGTAAAACGAAAGATAATAATTTTTGATAATATTATACTACTGAAGTTTTATTTATGGACGTTTTTATATGAGAAAATCAGCTCGACACAAATAAAAGCCATCTAGCGAGTAATGGCGTAAGTGAAAATAATTCACAATAGACTCGAAATGGCCGCTTTCCCCCTAGCGGATTTCAATTGTGTAATTGCAAGTGCTATCTACTCGTTTATAAGGGCAAGTGTAGTTGCTAGTATGCAAGTGTAAAAAATAGTAAAAATTAGCAGAAAAGGAACGCAGCTAGTACATCATCACATCACACTTTCTATTGTCGTTTGATTTAATGTTTATTATTTAATTTCATGTCCCTGAATAAATAAATATTGTTAAATTGTTTTTAAAATATTTGTGTTACACTTAATTTTATATCGGCGCAAAAAACTCTTTACATTAGTTAACATCGGTGCCCCAGCAGGGACTTTTGTCGGCGCTATCGCTTATATCGTGTATAATTTTAACATTGGTTCGTATAGTGTTTTAAAAATAATGGTATCATCATTGAAATAAATAGCGAATAGAAGACATTCAAACTTAAACAGAACAGTGGAAAGCTGTATCGTTCAACTCAAATTTATTTTTATTTTTATTCGTTATTCACTTATAATTGACCACTATGTCAATTTTTATGCAAAATTTAAAACTTTAGGCCCGGTATGCTAGGCTCAAGTAATTACTTGACCTATCTTAAACATATGTAAAAAAATTGTCAAGAAATGGCTCAGAAATATTTTCTGCTGCGATTTCTTCACCCGGTATGCTAGGTTCAAGAAATCACACCAGAAAAATCGTGTTTTTTTAATGACGCGCAGATGTCGCTATTGATAAAATTTTAGTTTTTCTTCCAGAAATAAGTGTCGAGGCACTTATTTCTTTAAGTAATTTTGACGTTTCATGGGTTTTTTTTAATTGAAAGTAGAAGTTGAAGGAAGCCTTGCGTTTTAAGTAATCGTTGAACCCTTAACAAAACAACTGTACTGTCAGCAATGACAATTAGACAAATGCCAAAATTTCTTACCGACTGTCACTTTTTCTTAAGGGAATAAATGCAGAAGTTTTCTTGAGCAAATTCCTTGAGCCTAGCATACCGGGCTTTAATAGAAAATAACGATGAGCTATCCGATGTTGAGAAGATGGCATATTAGCTGTGTTTTTTTCAAAACTATCCCAATCACGGTGATCACTTTTACATGTAAATACGTGATCCAAGTGGTTTATCCAATCAGCTTAAGCAATCATGCAGATTGCGATAGATTCGAGATAGAGTACTAAAGCTATTCATTAACAGATGGCGCTGTTGTAGGTTTTTGTTTTCTTTAGATTGTAGCTCTGACTGAAAACTATTACATTCAAGTTTTTTCATGAAATGTAACAACTTTATTTGTCACATTTGATTTTCGGTATTCCGTGTTATAAGTTTGATTTATTCGGTGTTATAATTTTGAATTATTCGATGTTAAGTTTATTATTGGGTTTATTAAAGAAGCAATGGAAAAAAATAGCGGGTGAGTAAGAATTTTTGTTATAAAACAATTGTATAAATGTTATTTTTATTATTTTTTAGAAAAGAAACGTTAAAATTAAAGAGGGTTTGGTCATTCGTAGAGACGAAGGCATTTTTGGAAGCCTACGGGGCCAGGAAGGAAGAATTAGTGCATCCGAGGAAGAAAAAATTTGTCTTCCAAAATATTTTGGAAGATTTAATTGCTCAAAACGTGCTGGTAAGTTTTTTTTTTATTTTATATAAATAAATCAGTTAGCTGCTTTTTGTCAATTTGTTTATTTTGTATTTTCAAATTTCAATTTCAGACTGAACGGACAACGATAAATTGCCTCCAGGTCAAATTGCGGAATCTTTTGCGCGCCTACAAAAGCGCAAAAGATTCCCAAAAGAGAACTGGCAGAGGGGTTGTAAAAATCCCATTCTATGAAGAGTTGGAGGAGATATTTGGCGCACAACCAAATATAGCTCACAGGGACACTTTGAGTTTACGGGGGCACGGAACCGCCGCCCTTGAAATCCAAGAATTGCCTTCTCCTTCAGTTTCAGGAGTAACACTAGATATGCCGCCGACACCACAACCACAGACTCCACCACTCCCTCCACCCGAGACTCCGGCACAACCACTGGAAGCCGCACTTGAAAGGGCAAAAAAAATAACTAAAGCAATGTATTTGGCAGAAAAATTGAATGCCGAAAAAAGACGAGAACAGGAGAGAAGGGAGTTGCAGCAGCAACTCCTAAAAGACAAAGAGCGTCGCTTCACGGCGTTCATGGAACAACGCCAAAGGCACCATGAGGAAAAAATGGAGCTCCTAAGAAAATTAAATAATAAATAGTTACAGTTACGTAATGTAAATAATAATTGTCCTGTGCAAGGAATGTTTAAGAAATATTTTTAATTTAAGAAATGAAGTGATGGAATAAATGTTTTTTTTTTTTCAAATTATATGACGTCTTTATTTTAAAATTTCAATTGACCATGCCGTGAATTAATTTTAAATGTAAATTTATATTATTATAAATAAAGTAAACAATTTTCCTTGTAATTCCAAAATCAATGACGGGAATTTATGATACGTTTTCGGATTAAAAAATTAACAATTTGTTGTCTTCTGTCGCTTCCTTCAATTATTGATTCTTCTGATTCATTTTCACCAAAGCGCATTTCATTTTCTGCTGGTTCTAAATCTTCTTCAAAATCATCGTTTTCGTTTAAACATATATTATGCAAAATGCACCCACAGGCAATAAGATTTACAACCATTCTAATGTTTGTTTGTTCGGTGAAATGTAGCAGTCGCCTAAATCTTCCTTTTAGCAATCCAAAAGCATTCTCGACTGCTATTCTGGCGGATGAGTGCAATGTGTTGAATTGTACTTGCTCTTCAGATAGCCGACCATTGTCTTTGAACGGCGGTATAAGCCAATTCAAAAGAGGATATGCTGAATCTCCAAGTATGACGGAATTATGTGGAAATGTGCGTTCGATTTGTTCATGTGCTTCTTTATACAACTCACTTCGTCTCAAAACACGGCTATCATGCAGGGATCCAGGCTCACCAACGTAAACGTCCGCAAATTTTTTATTTATATTTACAACAGCCTGTAAGTGCACGCTATAATAATGTTTTCTGTTAAAATAACATTCCTTGTTTTCAAGCGGGGCTTTTATTTTTATATGGGAGCAATCAATAGCACCTATCACATATGGAATTTTTTTTCTTTCTTCCCACATAGTCATAACACTTGGGATTTCTTCTGGTGATGGCCATTTTATATAATTATGCCCTATTGATATCAACCACTTGGATATTTTAACAATCACATTCCAAGCTGCACTTTTGCATATTCCGAACAAATTTCCTATTTCTCGGAATGTATTGGTATTTCCCATGTACCACAAAAAAATATATATTGATTTCTGTACACCAATGCATGGACGTCCTCCTTTTTGTTGGTTTTGTACCGCATCAGTTGTTTTGTACATATCTTAAATTTTAGGCATAATAACATAAAATTCAACAAAAAAATACAATAAAACCTATTAGTTGTTGCACTGTGCATCTATTTAAACGAAAGTTTTTTCTAAAATCCTGATCGCTATAACTATCTATCCTGTCCATAAAATTATTTTTTATCTCCTCATCAGCAAAATTCATTTCCTCGTCAGATGAAGATGTATCTGTAGAAACTGAAAATAAATCGGAATCTAGCTCGCTGTAACTAGACCAACCATCTTCAGATTCTAGAAACTAAGAAAAACAAAATTTTATAACTTTCCAAAATCGCAACAAAGGTATATTTATACTTCAAGTGTGGCATCCATTTTCCGTATCCAATTCAAATTATTCGATGCACTTTTTAAATAAGAACAAATCAAATCAGCAAACGGATGAAAAGACAAATCAACAAACGCATGAATTGACAATCACGACAAGTGTCAAATCAAATAAATTTCTCTAATTTGACGGGACTACCAACCTTTAAGAAACCGAAGCAATCTGTGATTGCTAGCGTTTTTTTCAAACGTGATTGGGATAGTGTTGAAAAAAACACAGCTATTATCTCCAAAAATCGCTAATCTGAGACTCGCAAATGATTTTTCTAATGCAACAGCTACTTTAAAACCGCGATATGAAAATAAACCCCTGATCCTTCAAGAACTATAACTTGAATATGCGTCTCATACGAGAACTGCTCTTCGTATTTTTTCTCAAAAACTAGCCCCTTTTCTAATTTTTCCCAAATTAATTTTTTCGCCTACCCTTTTTCTCAAAAATTTAATTAATTTTGAGCTTCTAAAATGTTTAAGGTGGATTTCGACCACGGGATAGGCCTGTACGCTGTTAGAAAAAGAAGTAGGTACATTTCAACTAGGGTTGCCAAACATCCTCGTTTGACGAGGATTGTCCTCTTTTCATGAGTTTTGTCCTCAGTCCTCGTCGTGCTTTGAAAATCCTCGTGACTTCATAAAAATTTATAATATTTGTGGAATTTCAACTTCTTTAACAAAATTAAATTAAAATTCAAATGTTACAAAGAAAAATAGCGATATAAATAATTTTTTTCCTTCTACTACTTCAAAAAGTATTCATCTAATCCATATTTAAAGCTGAGAACTACAGAACTTCTTACTGCAAAAAGAAGTAGATTCATTGTACAAAAGTTGTACAAAAATGTAAATGCGAATTTGACTTTTAACGAGCAGGCTATAATGAACTTCATAACAATTTTAATTTATATTTGTAGCAATCTTTTGAGAAAATGGAAAACACACCACCAAAGAAACCTAAGAGAGCTACAAAATTTAATAGCGATTGGATTTCAGACGAACAAGATTTTGTGTAGTTTTTCTTTTGTTAAATGTTTTTTTTTTACTTTTTCCGAAGTGTCCTCGTCGGGCTGCTCAAAAAAATGGCAACCCTAATTTCAACTAAATCAAAGTCTGTTCGAGATTCCTATTGAACAGTATATTTTTTATTTTTACGTTTGAATTAAAAATAGGATTAAGGGCGTGTTCCTATCGCAAAAATCACAAAGCCTAAACCAAACCCTTTTCGTACATTAATTAAAGAAATAGTTTTCGAACAATGTTGATAGGTTCACGTCACCCAACCTCGGGTGTTTTCTTTAAAATTCTACCAAGTGTGAAACCAATCACAAGAGACAAGCCCCAGCTCCACCAATAGCCCAACTATTAACAGCGTGTGCTAGAAACAGCACCAGGCCTCATCCTAAACTGGTCTTCTCCTCAATGAAAATTTCTATTCCTGTCTCGAATCTGGATGTTGACTTTATTTTATTTGTTCCCTCTACTTTTGTGCCATTCATTCATTACGGAATTCCCAGTGGACTTTTCTGGCGATTAATTAGAATCCCAAAGAGAAGACATCAAATTGAGCTCCATGAGCCCGGGACAACCCCGAAGAAGTAAATTCCGAGATGAATGCACAATTCGAAGAGCAAAATGGAAGAATTGTTCGGCAGGAATTCTTGGAATCGCTCTCGAGATCGGCCGGGATTACTTTGACGCACCAACTATGCAACGTTTTGACACTGAGCGCTATAAATCTTCCCAATTGGGTTGAATTAATCGACGGAATTAAGATCTCGTGTATGTAGTTTACGCAAGGATTCGCCTCTCTCCAATGCCTGGGTCCGAGATCGGGCTGAGTCGAGTTGTATAAGTTTTCAACAACTCGGAGTTTTCTCAACTGGAAAAATCATTTTCATACTTGAGGTTGTTTGGGAAATTTGGAATTTTTTGTTAAGTTCTATTGAATTTCACCAATGAATCGCTTTTACTGGGGAATTTGCCTGATTTGGGACGCAAGAAATTAAATGAACCGAATTCGAAATGGAGCAAAACTTTCAGGTTCCAGACCCTCGTTGGTAGCATTTCTCCGATTTGTGTGTATGTGCTTACATCTGGAAACGATTCATTTCCCTTTCTTTAATAACACCATTCCGTGAATTTCCACAATAAAAATGATACCGTATGATACGAAGGCGCAAAAGAATGGATTTTCCGCCTTTTCAGTTTTTAAATGCGTAGTTGGTATTACACAAACATAAAGTACAATCATGGGAAGGAGTATAACTCAGTGGTTATGATAATAAATCCTTGAATACTTTATAAACCCTAGCAAAAATGTTTATTTAAAAAAAGCACGAGCATTAAAGGTCAAGTCACACTGCCTGACGTCACATTTTGATGACTAAGTTGACACGATAGTAGACTACACGACATTGGAATTTCAATACGACAGTGCGCCCAAGTATTTTGTTAATTTGTTTACAAGTTTGTTAATTTGTTTGTTTGCACTACCCGCAACTGCCAGATATTCTTCGAAAAGCAACTTTGTACCGTTGGGGCAAAATGAACAACTGACAAAAGACATAAGGTTTGGGTGGAGAACTGGGAGAAGGGTTCCTCTGCAAACTAACCGGGAGGCTTATCGCACAGCCCTCAGATTAGGAGTTAGCCACATTAGGTAATAACGCCATCGCTGAAGTCGATCTGGACCTTGTCTCTGCCAACCTGTAGGAAGCCATCGTCAAAGCAACTGTTCTGTGAAATCGCGAAAGTGCAACCGTGCATGGTGCAACAATGATCGCTGCTGCGAAAATAGAGAAAAGTATTATTCAATAGGGCTAAGGTCTCGGATAATTGAGACCATACAACAAACCCTTTATTGATTACAACAAAAAGTTGAGAAGATCCAAGACGAGACATATTGATCAACTTATTTGACTACGTGGTCTGTGTTGTTTGCCACACACTTAGAATTTGGTTGAACAACCACTCCAAGTTGATCGTATGTTGGCGGCATAAGAACTTAACCCTGGATCGAAGATAGATCTTTCCCACTGTTTCTACAATTGTTCCTATTGGCCTGGAACCTTAAATGCTGCTAAGAAAAGATCTGCCCGTCTTGTCTTCAGAGAGACTTGGAAGACATTTTACCAATCCTGCTCGTCCATATTCCGAGGTGCTGGAGAGAAGTACGGTGGTTTTTATTCTCAAATTGGGGAAATGATCGTATATGTAAGCAAGACCTACTGACTCTTCAGCTTCTTTTCCTTTCTCCTGAATACGATGGAGGGGGTTTAGACAGGCATATTAGCAAGGGCCATACAGCGAACCCGGGTTGCAATTTTCCTAGTAGGCAGTAAGATCCACAGAGGCTGCCATTCCCGTGGTCCCTCCGGGACAAGGAAATCTCTCTCTACGCTTTTGCAGCTAACGAGGAGATGAAAGGCGAATCTGTTACGACAATGGCTGCAAGTCTGTCCTACCAGCTCTAATATGACCAATAGTAATAGTCGACCTGAATACCCGAAGCTTGTGATGATAGCGATCATGATGGCTTTATCTCAGACCTCGTGCAAGTCGTTCTATCTTAGGTGTCGCAGCAAGAATTTGGGTATAAACCCACAAAAAAATGCCGTTGTACCATTTACCTACTATTAGAAAGAAGCTAAATTTAAAAACTCCCTATATAACTCTATATAGTGATCTCAAAGGAGGCTAAAGATCTAGGTATCCTGGGTCAAAAGCTTTCTTGGACACCTAAGATTGACAGAATAACATCCAGGGCAAAACCTCCTAAAATCCAGGTTAATCTTTTGGCTATTAAGGTCAGTCATATGGCCAAGTATGTGTCTATTGCATAGGTGGGTCAAGTGTTGCTAGAAGATAAAAACCATATTGAGATTTTTAAAAGGGATTTTGACTGGAAAAGCTGTGTGAAGCCTTTTTCTATTGCTAGCATTCATAGAGGTGGTAAGTCAGCATTCCAAGGACTGTATTGAGGTCTTTTTTCCCATCATATCCCAGATCCACCGACATACTGAGTCGAGATTCTAAAGACCGTAGTGAGGTCATACAACCATAGGCATGGGATATTGACGTACTGAGTCAATAAACCAATTCCCAACGCTATTCAGATTACAGCAAATGCCACCGAAATCTTAACAGTCTCGATATCACTGGACTAAAAGTCCAACAGCTGCTATTAAACTCTACTAAAACGCCCTTTAGAGTTAAGCCGGGCTTACACGATGCAGTACATTTGTCCTTCACACAATGGTAAATTGTACTGAGACCTCAATTTTTTAAATGTCCCGGTTCAAAAATAATGTTCTACACCTACTACTCGAGGCGAGGTAAAAAATACGTAGTGGAGAGACATTTCTTACTTGAAATCAGGCGAGGTGATGTTGTAAACTCGAACTGCAGTGACGTTTCTTACTTCTTTCGTGGTAGCCAAATTTCCAACTTCAAATTAGGCGAGGTGAGATTGTAAAATCTTAATATATAAGAATCTCGGGTCACAGAGTTTGTTATCGAAATCCTTCGAAACAGGTTGACCGATTTTTATGAAATTTTTTGTGTATATCTGGTTTTTATACCCTCAACCAAAAGGAACAGCGGAAAAATCTAAAAAATTGGTTATTTTGGGAATTTTCACTTCAGTTTAGTTTCAATAGCTTCATGGTTTACGTATTGTTTGACAGCTTCGTAAATGTAAAATTGTCATTAAATTGAATTATGTCGTTATTTCTAATTTACACAGCTGTCAAACAATAGGTAGGCCATGACGTTATTGAAACTAAACTGAAATATAATAAGCAATATAGTTTACTCAATGTACCGTTAGATCCATGGCGGCAGTGTCAAGAGGGCGGATTACCACTTTCTTCACAACCCGCCCGACATGGGTATCAACTGAAAGGGTATGATATGTAGAATACAATAAGCAATGTAGTATACTCAATACACCGTTAGATCCATGGCGGCCGTCTAAAGACCCATGTACCCGTTCTTTGAAGCACTTCATCTGTGTAAAATTCATATCTCAAAATACCAAGTCAATGGATGGATTTTATTGGCTGATATTGGCTTATGGGTGCAGCGAGGCATACCGGATCCCAACTAGTGTAAATATAAATTATGGAGGCACAGATTTCTTACTTATTCTGATAAGCTCTTCATTGTTACTTATTTTCTTTCTGTCTTTAGTTTGCTTGTTTTTGTCATTCTGCCATTACAATGGTCGCTCGCCTCATTTACATTATGACATTGTACTGGCTCAAAATAAAAAAGAGGCCCTACCGAATAAAAATAAAACGCGCCCGCAATTAGTCTACAACAGGCATCCCCGCAACTAGCACGCGTAGCGATCAAATGCACTTGGCACATTTCGACTTAGGCTCTTACAAACTCATTTTATAATTGTGTCCTACTCCCTGTGCCCCATCTAGTAATGCAGAAAGAGGCGCTAGCGTCTACGGGGACTTTTCTACCCTTTAAATTTTAAAAGGTTGGAGCTAATAAGAATAGCAGAGCTCTGACGGGCGACTGTTTGCTCAACTATCATCTAAGCTGAATAGGGCTGGTAGCTGCCGATTCTATGTGGCAGCTCCAGAAACTGCGTACCACTTGCTGTGCGACTGTGAGGCTATACGGAGGAGGAGATTGATTCTCTTTCATGGCGACATCCCTGCACCCAGGGAGATTTGGAAAATGAATCCCAAATCAATTTTATTTTTCCAGGCCTTAATCTGGAAGGTTTTTAACGACGGGGTTGGCACAATAGATCATATAAAATAGCTGACAGGGCGCGCCAAGACGCCTCTTACAGAAAGAATGAATGAACGGCCAAGACCACACTGGTGGGATATTGTACGCAAGCAGCTGGAAAGAATCCCACTGTTAATAAAATTAGAAAAAGAGCAAGTACTGATAATACGAAGAATTCGTGAATCCCAAAAACAAATTGAAAAAGTTTTCAAATAATCCTTTAAAAATTGTTAAAGCCTTCCAAATTATATTTTTCCCTGCAGCGAAGAGTGTTTTTTTGGTCTAGTCAAAGCTGTAAAAGTTTGCCCCAAATAAACTAGTTCCCTTCTCACCTAATTAGATTAAATCCGCGTATAATTAATGCTATAAAAATTCCCACCATAAACCTCAACCACAAGCTATGACAGGAAGACTTTCCCGTAATTCACCCAGCCCTAGCCCACTACTTACAAAGCCAAGCCCATCTTAAATCACTTTGTCACTTCCCACTAAGTGCATTGCACCTGCAGCCCTTAGCACAAACGCAAACATCACCCAGAGACATAACCTAGCGCCAGGCATTTAGCTTTGTTGGCTAAAAGTAACTTCAGCCCTACAGCCGGGAAAGGGTGAATAAATAAACCATAAAAAACAGAAAGGAGAGGCGACTCAAAGTTCGTTTAATTATCCTGTCGTGAACTGCAGCCATTATTTTTTGCGAGCCTGAAAAGAAACGGCGTCAAAGGTGAACAAAGTGCAAAATTCTAACACACTGACAAAACTAGGCCACCTTAAGGGTGGTGACCCAACAAAAGCGTCTGTCTGTAGTCTGGCAGCTCGAAACAGCCACGAACGTCGGGAACAAAAAGGCTCAAGTATTCCTTCTGCTGATATACTAGACCAGCAGGACTAATTTATGTACAAAGTGGCTCAACCCGAAAGGACACTAGTGCAGAAAATTAAGGTGGAAAATCTCTCGCACGGGCTCTAATGGGCGCGGATTGAATATAAAAAAAGCCTGATTAAATCCCTTTACTGTGAAATTCGAGCATTTTTTGTGAGATTAATTACTCCGCCTCTGCAGAAAAATGTGGAAAATCCTGATTCAGGTTTATTTAATTTGATTCCCTCTTAGCGGATTATTCTCTGAATTTAATTTAAACGCCAAAAATCCGCTTAGCACATAACATGACTTTTCAATTTGCCCCGCACAAAGGGTTGGCCGCCCGCGCGCAACCCAGTCCTGGTGTCACTCAAAAAGCACTGACGGACGTAACGACGCACAAACACACGCCTCAGTTAAATTAAATTATAGGGCCTCGGATGTTTTTTTTTGCTTAAAAAAGGATCACTTTAACGGTTGCATTTTTACTTTAATCCTGTCCATTTTTGGTTTGAAAGCTGCCGTCATTGTACGAATGTGAGAGATGGACGAACGTCTTTATGGAGTTTAGGAAGAGCGATTTACTTTAAGTAAGTGATATCCAGTCCTGGAGACACGATATTATTTAAAGATAATATGGATGTGTTAAGGATAAATTCATCACTGGCACTGTTCGCAGTGCAAATGTGTATTCCGCATCTAGAAAAACTCGATTGGGAATCTCTTCCGTCGGTGTTTCCGAACTCATATAAAATCTAAGAGTTCAAAGATTCATCGACATCTACTCGAGACTCCTAAGCTATTGTTTCTCTTCTATCCTTCAAATCAAGCTTACTACTAGAAGTAAAAGACATGGCGAACTAGTAGTACAAAGGTAGATTCCTAAGCTTGACATTACCACATAACTGATTGTATGGAAGAGTTTTCGTAATACCGTGGTTATCTATAATGCCTTTAGGAGCTTCTTAATCGCCATGAGCCATAGTAGAGGGGAGAGGACTACAACAAGTGTTCGATGTACCTGTAAAAAAGGTATTCGACGGAAAATGCGGGTTAAGGGGCAGAAAATATAAATGCGGAAAAAAAGTCACTCGTCAATGGTATAAAGTTCTTTATTGATATCACGATCTGCTCTGTATGACGGTTAATTCTAGACTTACTCGACCTGATAAAAATGCATGCAAAATAGGAAAATATTTGATGATAAGATGAACGGTAACTCTCGAGTTGGTGTTTGTAAATTAGGTTCTGTAATTTTTCAGCTGATTGTTTTTTGTTTCTCGTTATTATGAGTGTAGTTGATGAAAGTTCCAACATGCCGCCCACCTTGGCGTGTCGCCAACTATAGCTGGACATCTTGTTTGTGGGTTTGTGGAAGGAAACATATCTTCGTTATCGGTCGCTTGCATGTAGTATCACGGCACCTCACGGTCGCTACCCGAACCTGACCGTCACTACCAGGGTGTATTGCTTCTATTCGACCCAAGATCCATTTAGTTGGGGACAGTCGTTCTTCTTTTAGCAGAACCAGCTCGCCAACTTCCGGGTTTCTGGATGGAGTAGCCCACTTCGATCGCTGCTGTAGGGTTTGCAAGTAATCCTTAGACCACTGATGCCAGAAGTGCTGCTTCATCTGCAACAAAAGTTTCCAACGGCCAAGAACATTTGACTTCGTTTCCAGCAGACAAGTCTCGGGAATAGTGAAGAGTGGACCACCGATGAGGAAGTGTCCTGGCGTTAGTGATTCTATTTCTTCCGGATCGTCTGACTTGGCACATAAAGGACGCGAGTTTAAACAGGCTTCTATACCTGCAAGTAAAGTTGATATTTCCTCAAAGGTAAGAGTGCGGTCCTTCACAACGCAACGGAAATGGCGCTTGAAGGACTTGACGGCCGCTTCCCATATGCCGCCGAAATGGGGTGAATAAGGAGGAATGAAGTGCCAAGTGATGTTCTTCATTGCAAGTGCTTCGCCTATTACAGAATGCCAAGTTGAAGGCGCCTCTTTAAAAAGGGTTTTAAGCTCTCGGCTAGCACCTATAAAGTTTGTTCCTCTGTCACTGTAGAGGTCAGAGCAAATACCTCGTCTGGCTATGAAGCGATTAAAGGCGGCTAGGAAATCGTCTGTAGTCATCGATGACACCGCTTCTAAGTGCACTGCCTTAGTGCAAAGACACACGAACACAGCTACATATCCTTTGAACGATCGGTATCCTCTTCCTCTGGATGATTTTAGAGTGATGGGTCCCGCGTAGTCTATGCCACAATGTAGGAATGGCCTAGATGGTGTGACACGGGCTGCAGGTAGATCCGCCATAATTTGAGAAGCTGGTTTAGGGCGGTTACGGATGCAGTTGATGCAGTTTCGGAGTTTTTTTTTGTATTAGACTTCTCCCTTTCAGTATCCAATATCGACGCCGAACATATGAAAACGTCAGCTGCGGTCCTCCGTGAAGGGTTGAAGAGTGAGCGTCCATCACGATTAGAGAGGAGAGATGACTGGCTTTGGATAAGATTATTGGATGTTGCTCTGAGTAGGGTAGGAATGAATTTCTTAATCGGCCTCCCACTCGAAGTATGCCGTCGTCATCCAATATAGGGTTTAAGCTTAGTATTGAGCTTCGTAGTGATATTGGTAGTTTACGTTTTAAGTTTTCAATTTCAGAGGTAAAGGCCACTCTTTGTTCTTCTTGGATCCAAAAGTTCCTAGCGAAGTTGAGTTCATTCGCGGTAAGGTATCCTTCTTGTTTGTGTGGAGTGGACCTGCGGCAATTTTTAATAAATCGGAAAATGTAAGCAGTAATTCTTAATAATTTAGAAAGAGATGAAAAGTGGTTTAATAATTCCCACGCAGTATGAATTTCGACCAAGTGTACGGTGGTTGAAGTGCGTTCCTCCTGAAGTGCATCAGAACTAGGAGTCTGCTCCATTGTGGTACATTTGAATTGTGGCTGCGATAAGAAACTAGGGCCATTCCACCATAATGAATGTTGTTTAAGTTCACTCGGGTATAGACCACGTGAAGCGCAGTCGGCTGGATTCTGCTTCGTTGGCACGTAGCTCCATTGAGAAGGTGAAACAGTTTGTTGTATTTCAGAAACACGATTCGCGACGAACACCTTCCAGCGACTAGGATGTGACCTGATCCATGCCAATACAACGGTGGAGTCTGTCCAAGCGTGGATTGAATGAAACGAAATTGACTCGGAAATAAATTGTCGCATTAATCTTGTTAGGAGAACAGCACCACAGAGCTCCAAGCGCGGCAGCGATACTGTTTTTGTTGGCGAGACTTTAGATTTAGAGCTAATGAGATTAACTGTTATATTGCCGTCTGGAGTAGTTACTCGAACATATAGGACCGCCGCATAGGCTGATAATGATGCGTCCGCAAAACCGTGAAGTTCACATCGAAGGTTTGCTGAGGTACTGATCCAACGATTGATTCGTATATCCTCCAGAAGTTTTAACTGTGAGCTAAATAAATTCCATTTTGTTGCTATCTGAGATGGGAGTATGTCATCCCAGTCCAGATTAAGAAGCCATAATTTTTGAATCATGATCTTGGCCACAATAATCACTGGGGCCAACCAGCCAAGGGGATCATAAAGTTTGGATATATCAGAGAGCATAGTCCTTTTGGTAGGTGAAGAATGAGACTTAGAGATTCGTACCTGGAATCTAAATTGGTCAGCTTCTGGTAACCATGCTATACCTAAAGTTTTTATCGGATCTGCCTTTGACAGGTTGAGGGCTGAGTTGACGTTGCAGAAGTCCGTTGGTAAGTGGGTCGTTAATTCCCGTCGATTGGAAGCCCACTTTCGTAACTGAAATCCGCCTGAGGTTAGAAGCTCTATAAGTTCTTGCTGAAGTTGCAGCGCAGTCTCTATGTCGTCGGTTCCACTTAGGATGTCATCCACATAAGTATCGGTAAGTAGAGACTGAGAGGCTCGCGGAAATTTAGTGGCTTCATCTTGGGCTAGTCTCTGTAACGTTTTTAATGCCAGAAATGGAGCTGAAGCGGTGCCGTAGGTTACCGTAGTCAACTGATACTCCTGGATATCCTCAGAGGGACTGCTGCGCCACACACAATACGTTGTAGGTTGCGATCAAGCTCGTTCACCGTAATTTGGCGAAACATCTTCTCCACATCGGCTGTAAAGACAATACGATGACGTCTCCAGTTAAATATAATCGCGCAAATGTTTCGTTGTAATTTAGGCCCTACAAGTAAACGATCATTTAACGCATATCCGTTAGTGGTTTTTGACGATGCGTCAAAAACTACCCTTAGTTTGGTTGTTACGGAGTCTTCTTTAAAAACACAGTGATGAGGTATATAGCACATGTTTGTTTTTTCCTCTGCGAGTGAAGGAGGAGTGACTAATTGCATGTGGCCCAATTCCTTATACTGATCCATGAAAAACACGTACTGGGATTGCAGTTCAGGATTAGCTTGAAATCGTCGTTCCATTTGATATATGTAGGCGCTGTATTGCACGTTGCCTTGAGTTACCAAGTTGGATATTGGTTTGAAATTGTGGTGGTAGTGGCAACCTCACCACATAGCGTCCATTTGAATCACGTTGGACTGTCTGGTTGTAGAAATTTTCGCAGTAGGCCTCGTCATCAGTCAGTAGTTTTTCGGAAGGCACCTCTTCGATCTGCCAAAAGTTGGTTAACAAGTTATTTAAGTCTGTATCCGCCTGTGCATACGCAGTACAGGCCGTTATTGCGCCTGGAGTTTCTTGAATAGGAGATTCACAAGATGTAGGACCCGAGATTATCCAACCTAATGAGGTCTGTTGTGCTACTGGTTGATTATTACCACCCTTGCGAAGATCTCCAAGAAGAAGTTGACCATAAACATCTGCTCCAAGAATGACATCTACTCGGTCAGGGCGAAGAAAATATGGGTCAGCGAATTGAATGTTGGCTAAATGTGTCCAGGTTGAAGGGTTGTCAAAATTCGTCCGAATCGGAGTAGTCAATCGATTTAAGATAAGCGCGTTGCATTCGAAGGTAAAATCGGGATTAATCGTAGACGAGCACCGAATTGATAACGTTCCCCGAGCTGCACCAACTGAAATTCCGTTTACAACTTTGACTGAGATGTTCGCTCTTCTTCTAGGAATTTGTAAACGTTGGGCGCAATACTCTGAGATGAAGGAAGACTAAGAGCCTTGATCCAATAACGCACGAAAGCGTAGACGTTCAGAACTCACGGTAAAGATGTCGACAAGTGCAGTGGCTAATAGCACCACTTGACCTGGCCCAGCTGTATGAGATAAGCTGGAAGTACAGGAAATAGTAGCGTGCCCAGGTGGGTGATTAGATTCTTCTTGATGCAACATTGTATGATGTTGACCATCACAAAGACGGCACCTAAAGGTCGATGAGCAATTGACATGAGAGTGGTTTCTCCTTAAGCAATTTTGACATAGCTGTTCCTTCGTTACGAAATTACGTCGCTTTTCTACTGAAAGTTGTTTAAATTGTCTACAAAACATAATGAAGTGTCTCCCTGAGCACAAACTGCAGCCGTTAGTCGGGTTACCTTTAATTGTGTTTGTAATGGTGTTGTTACTGTGTATATGTCTTGCGGTTTGGAGTCGTGGGGGTTTTGGAAGCTTGGTGCTACCCACTGCTTCCAGGATTCGTATACGCGAAAGAAGAAAATTTTGAATATCCTTGAAGACTGGCAAATCCTTGGAAGACGCAACTAGAGATTCCCATTCTCTACGAGTTTGTGCATCAAACTTTTTCGCCACTATGCAGGTGAGCCAATCATCCCACTGATGAACCGGGCGTTTTAAATTAGCTAGTGCTTCAGTGGATTCCGAGATTCGATTCATCAGGCGTTTGAGATCATGAGCATTCTCTTGGTGAACAGCAGGAACATTTAAGATGGCCTCGATGTGCACTTGAACTAAGATATGTAGATTTTCATACCTTTCGGTGAGAGCATTCCAGGCTGAAGTGTAGTTGGCTTCCGTTATCGTATAGTTCCTGATAAGTAATTCTGCTTCACCACGCACATTTGCCTTTAAATAATGTAACCTTTGGACATTGGTCAGATTAGCATTGTTAGCAATCAAGGTAGTGAACATGTCTTTGAACGCTGTCCACTCAAGGTAGTCCCCACTAAACGGAGGTATAGTGATTCTTGGAAGCTTAGTTTCGCTGCCTGAGGTTGATGAGTTCAATACCATGCTTTCATCCCTAAACGTATTACTGCTGGTCTCGCCCAACAGTCCATTTAACCACGCCAATGTCTCGACGTATGTACACTCTACGTCCGCGTAAACATCGTTTGAGAGATATTCATATTTTGCTTCATCATCATTAGTTGACGCAGAAATTACTTCGTAGTGACCCTCCACGAAGCTGGCCCAATATTTTTCAAGTAAACAAAGTCGTACTTTAATGAAGTTATTGTCACGTTTGTCCCTACCGGTTTTGTTGAAGTTCTGCACAAAATTCGTAATCAACTTGCTATTATGACTTTGTTTTTTAAGTAACTCTTCCATTATAACAAAACAATGGAAACTGAAAACTAAAATCAATTAATAGATATAAATGCTTGTTAAATAAAAGTTTCCTTTTGGTTTTTAATAACACGTGACCACTGTTTAAATATCGAAAAAATTGTCTAATTATCCAAATTATCTAAATTATCAAAAAAAAATAAATTGTCTAAATAAAGATCAAAATAATTTACGTTCCACTTGTTATCCCTTTCGTTCTCTAGGGCTCGTTTTTGCTGTTTAAATAGAGATTCATAAAATTTATGTTATATAATATGAAATTTGATTAAAAGGAACACACTAAAGGTTGCATTTATTTAGGCCAAAAAAAAATTAAAATTATGAATTGGTTTATTGGTTTTAATGAAAATTGAAATGTTTAGAAGAAAAATCGTTTCTACTTATGCATTTCTTTAATTCCCTTTTCCTTAAATCAATTCAAGTCAAACACGTTGTTAGGGACACCGCGGCACTTGTGTTTTAACACCGTTATCTTTGTTACAAGATAGAATCAGAACGGGCACCGAAAACACTCGCAAATGGGCTAATGTACCGTACACTATAGAGGTCACCTTCCCGTAACACGTTTTGTTTTCCGTTAATATAATTCCAAAATTTTAATCCACAAAATCAGAATTTTTATAAATTTTTATTATTTTTTATAAAAAACAACCAATAAACTTTTATCGCTATTTTCTTTAGGGCTTTTGCCTATATTTCCGTTTTAGCAAAGAACTTTATAAGCCTCACTTTTCACTATTAATTTTTATTAAAAAACCGGCAAAGTAATTTGCTTATTATGTTTGAAACTATTGTAATAATATGCACCCACGCGTTTCACCGAGAGCCATTAGCCGTACCGCCGAGTACAATAGAATTTCGGTAATTGAAGTCTAGAAAAACACGTTTGACCGATTTACTAATAGACATCCCTTAAAATCCGGCTCGAAGGACCAACAATTATGTTCGATGTACCTGTAAAAAAGGTATTCGATGGAAAATGCGGGTTAAGGGGCAGAAAATATAAATGCGGAAAAAAAGCCACTCGTCAATGGTATAAAGTTCTTTATTGATATCACGATCTGCTCTGTATGACGGTTAATTCTAGACTTACTCGACCTGATAAAAATGCATGCAAAATAGGAAAATATTTGATGATAAGATGAACGGTAACTCTCGAGTTGGTGTTTGTAAATTAGGTTCTGTAATTTTTCAGCTGATTGTTTTTTGTTTCTCGTTATTATGAGTGTAGTTGATGAAAGTTCCAACAACAAGATTTCATTGTGAGTCCTGACTTCCGCTAGGACCTCCAAAATGGCCACGATGTTGATGTTGTTAAAAGTGCCTATCTAAGAAAGCTGCTTTTTTTTAGTTCTTATAAGCACATGATATATGAATGATATAATGAAGAAGAACAAACTTACAGGCCTTGGTTAAACCTATTTACCCCATCTAGCTTAACTAACTTACTGGCCCTCTGCGAGCACTCTAAGCTAAACTGTAAACTAATTTACATTGCCTTTCGACCTCTTTGGCCTCTTTATTCATTATTCTACAGTATGTCAGGCTGCTTAACTCTATGCTACATGCTAAGAAAATAATACCATCAAAAAACTTAGCTAACCTATTTATAAACTTAAGCTAGATATAAAAGAACATAGAAACTACTTACCCTACCTTACACCTAATTTTAAAACTACCTATCTACTATACAAAACTTTATAATTGCATCCTATAACTTATTCCCGTACTGGGATCTTAAATCTAGTTAACGTCCACATTCACCCCGATTCCCGCTTATTGGCTAGTCTCTTCCAGCCACCAGTAGTTCTGGAAGCCTATTTTTGTATTAGTCAAACATTGTTCATCTCTATCTTCTCCATATATGAGATTGGGCATCCTCTTCGTCACATGGAAGGCTTTCTGAGCTTTAATTATAACAGCAAATCATTCTCGCTCCACAGCTTGTCTCCAGTTATTGGGTAGAGCAATTTTGTTGCATCAGCCTAACACCGTCTTTCCACCTTGACCGTGGTTTGCAAACTGGTAGTAGATAAGAGACTTTTTTTGGCTCTAACATGCTACTAGTGATTAACAACTGGCTCATGATATGATGGAGACGAAAGTTCCTGGAAACTCTTACGAATTAGAGAAGATCCTGATCTCGTCTTCTTTCTTTCGTTTGGTGATCTTATGAGAACGTATTGGTCCCAGTCGGGGCTGATTTAGCATCTAAGCATCCTCCGCCTTTAAATTAAAAATTTAAATTCTGAATGCTGTGGCTCCTTCTTAGGTATCTGATCGACTTTAAATGTGGACCAGCCAGCCTTACAGCCTTACCAACGCGAATAAATGTATATTCTATATAGAAATATTTTCGAAAACCCTAATGCAATTGGGTTGCCTTATAATAAATCAGACGCATACACAAACGGACAATCGTAATTTTCTCATTCTCTTTATATTCAAGACGGACATCCGGCAAAACCATACATGTATACATTTTGGCGCAAGGTAACTACTCAAAAAAGAAATCACTTTGGGGAAAGACTGTCACTCCCCAACAAGAAAATCATCATGATATCCGGTACTCATATCTTCGAATTCGAACTTTTCAAAAATTTTATCAACGCACTGTGTTACTTTTTTCGATTAGTTTGTTTTCTTCAACCGGTTAAATAACAAAATATCCCACTAAACTACGTACCTCACACTTTACGTACAGCAAACCGGCTTGTTTTTCTTGTGCATCGGTAGTGTTCAAGTATGATAATCCAAAGGCCAACGAAAATGTTATACCCTTGGCCTTTATATGCCCATCGTATGCTCGTGTGTACCTTCCTGGGCCCATTTGTACTCCAGTTAAAAAAGGTTAACTACGGCCATCTTAGGCCCCTTAAAGAGGCAAGCGGCCGGTGTTCGTCCGTTGCAAGGCAATTTGTTATTTTTATTCGGGTAAGTACTCATGATTCTTAAGTCAAAGTTTTGCTTCAGACCTTGTAGCAAATTCCACTGGTTTTGACGGAAATCAAAATATGCAAATAATAACATCAGTTGTCCTTAGACGGCAAGTTTTCCGTCAGAAGCTATCGTCTAAGGCGAAGGAAAACCAATCGTCTAAAGTTATGACTGATGTAATTCTCTGTATATTTTTATTTCCCTAAATCATGGCTGATGGAATTGATTGGCTGTTCAGTCAGTTTACGCAAGTAATGCCCTCATGGGCTTGACTTCGGCCTCCGACAATACCCGAAAATGGAGAACGCAGGTTGGATAAAGTGCCACCGAATGAGTTGAGAGCTACAGAGGCGTGTGCGTCTTGGTGATTTGTGACCTCTAAATAATTGCAAGCTCTTACAAATGTAGTACGATAATCGGAGTAGATTTCACGACGCCGACGAATTAAACTTCTGAAAACGCACATGAATGCTGTCATAGTGAGGTCGCTTACTACCTCAATATGTAGTCTTTGTGACAAGCAACTAAAGACACGTAGCTCTTATAGGTGCGGTATATCCTCGGGTTCTTAAAACCCAAAGATCGAATAGTCATGCACTTATGCCAACGGCAGTGAACGGAAGAGATATTTTTACTCAAGGTATGGGCTCCCATCAACTGATCATGGAGCTGGCAGGCACTTTCGACGTAGGACCCGCATCGATGAATTAATCTAGTGCCGCACAGACGAACATTGATTTAACTACGTAGAGGAAGAAAGCTTGGACATTTGACACATACAGGCTTGTGAGAATACTGTCAGGCTTGTGAGGAGTCTGGATGTATCTCACTATAGGCTTAACCTTTGCAGACGAATTCCAACACGTATCACCCCTGCCTTGCCTAGAAACGGGTTGAAAGTCTACAATTTGCTTCCTTTGGATACGGGTTTTCCGGTCCCGTGGATTTTATGATTGAAGTTTCGACTCGGCTCTTTTCGAAACCAGAAAGTCCTAACTTTATCCTCCAACATCTATAGATCACGAAGAGATATTGCAAGTATTACAGCAATCACTACTTGACATTGGCAAGCTGCGAAGAGACCCGGCCGCGCTGGGCTTTTTAAGGGGCATAGAATTGCCGTAGTTTTCAACAATTTTTAACGGGAGCACATAAGGGTCCAGCATAGCCAACTTAATGAACAAATTTAATTTTTCTAGTATTAAGTTGTGCACATGGGCATACAACGGGCATATAAAGGCCAAGCTCATAAAATATTCTTTATGGAAAATCACTTTTTCGATTACCATACTAAAAATTACCAATGTACAAGAGAAACAAGCTTGCCAGTCGTCTGTTTGTTTTTTTAATCGCTTTGTATACAAATAACTGGGGAATAACCCGTCAGTATGTATGTGTGTGCGCATGTGTGGTGTACGGCCTTACAGTTCTGCAAACATCCTTCTGGTGCCCGGAACATGGCCGAGCATTATGTTTCAATCACGGTCGGTGTTCACCCGTTGAAAGGCCATCTTTTATTTTACTCAAGACGCCCAAGGCAACACTTGTTCACTTCCTGAATAAATGCCCTACTTTAGCCAAAGCCAGGCAGAGCACATTGGGCAGATGAATTCAGGAAGACCTAGAAGAGATATCCAAACGTGGGGTTGAAGTACTGATAAGTTTCGAATCTGTGCCATCGAAATGGCGCGCAAAAGCATTAATTGGGCCTCCGGTCGCACTGGGGGCATCCCAATACATAGCCTGTGACACCTTTCTCAAGGCCCACAAGGACGTACAAAGTCAGTATCAGTAGGCTTATTGTCACCAAACTTTTTGAGAGATTTACATACTTTGCGAGTCCTGAAGAAAACTCCATCCATTAATAGAGGTCCCGCCAAAAGAGTTGATGCCGAGAAAGTCACGTTTTCCATGCGCAGTAGAATCCCCGCATGCCGTTCCCGTCCCTTAGCCTAGTCGCAACAAATTTCGAAGGGGAAATTTGAAAATACATAAGCGCATTTCTTATCAACATATGCGCAATTTTTATTTGTGTGCAGCTTTAATTTCCCCAGCTGCGCGCTCCGGCATCAACTCTTTTGGCGGGACCTCTATGTATGTATACTCAAGAATGGAGTATGACACAGTAGAGTTGGATAAACAGACATTCTAGAAGGCTGAAAGTTATCGATTGTTTGCATGTTGGATAACGAGGCTCCAAAAGAACCAACCGGTGTTTTATCCTTCAAGATGATTAAAATAAATACCTAACATCTAGGTTACACGACCTCCAGAATCTTGTAAGCACTGCAAACAAAGCACCCCTTTTGCACCGAAAACCACTAACACGTTGTGCAACCTTCACTATTTACTTTTGATAAATTGTAGGGTTATCATAGCGTGAAATCTCTTTGAAATTTGATATCTGCGTCCATCATCCCCAAAAAGAAACCAAAGAGCAAATAAAACGAAATCCGTTTTAAAGACTCCATCAAGCTATTATCTCCACTACACTTGTAAGGTTATCCCTTCGCATCAGGCCAGTACTCAATCAAAGTCCAAAATTTCGGCTGCTTCCCCTAATTCAGTTCCAAGTTTCATTCGGTATCAGCGTGCCGCAACCCCTAGAAACATGTTCACTGAATCTGGTGACAGATTACGGGGACATGTTCCACAGTAAAAAGTACAAGGGACAGGATGCGGACAGACGACGTATGACACAGGAATAATTGGAAAAGGAGCTGAATTCGTTTCGGTTTTTGGTATACGCCGTTAGATTTTTATCTAGTCCTTATCTTGGGGACGTTTTCTATTACCGTGCTGCACAATCCTCAGGGATTTAGGGGTAAAACTCAATAAAATTGCCGCACTACGACCGCATTAGGGGCGGCTGATGAAAAAATATGCAATTCATCCCGGTGACTAAGGAGAGCTCAACGTGCGGGTGGCTGGGAGCATCCCGCTCTACAATAAATGCATTTCGTATCATAGTGCAATAAATTTTTGATGAACGACATGACAGTTATGCGGTGTTGCATCAGCTCATGTGGAAAATTGTGTTTTCTACTAATTTTCGATAATCTGCCATATGCGCGGCCCACAGAGATTTCGGGCGAGCCTGTCACATCCAAAAACCCAGAGACACGGGAGTGAAGGGGTTGTTTGCCAGCGATTTCAGGTGGCTTTCAGTTCATTAAAAATGTCAAAGTATTGGTCGAGGATAATTATTTTTTCAGGGGTTCAATAATTGGAAAAATTTTCACTTAATTTTATTGGATCTAGTGTTAATGGATAAAAAGGAGGCAGCGATTAATAATTACTCCTGGTCGCTTTTGCTTTCACATACTACATTTTGTAATTTGTACCCGATGTAATTTCGCGACTCAAAGTTGACCCACTTCATTAAGCTGGTTACCGAGCTGAAAATTCGTAAACGAGCAAATTGGTGAATATGTATCTATTTACAAAAGCTTGTCATGTATGCATCTATGTATGTAAATCTTATTAATTTTTAAAGTAATTTTAATTTTCGTTCTCAATTTGAAGTCTGTATGTACACACTGAGAGTTCAAAAGCAAATTGAGAATATATACATATATCGTCGTTGTCAAATGAATATCTGCTATGTGCACATTTTGGCAATTTCGACATTTTCAGCATTATGATTAGTTTACTAACTAAACTATTGTATAAAAAAACTTCTATGTCAATCTAAGCATTTTACGGTGAACAGCGGTCGGTAAAAAAATATGCTATGTGCATCAGCCAGATATAAAATTTTACGTTTTTCTTTCAATATCTCAAAATTATACTTTTTGCACATAGCTGATTTTCATTTGACAACGACGATATGTAATTAAACGAGTTAAAAATAAAATAAACCGAGTTCGACATATTGACGCTGCCATTTTTAATTTATCGTTTTTGATCAAAAATTCGTCATTTTTTACTTTAAAAACTCCCAAATACCGATTTTCGGTATAATCAAATCACAATCGACCAATTTGTCCCGCCATTTTGCAGGACGATTGCGCAACTTGATTTTTTTTAAATTCCAATTAAAATGCGGAATAATCAATATTCGTGAGCGAGTTGCAAAATAAGATATTTACATTAGTTTGCCCAGGTATGCAGGAACCTAAACTCACGATCTTCTACTTAGAAGCAGGGTAGAAAACATCCCAAACTTGGATGCAGCTATGGTGGCAGATAAGGTAGAAGTTAGACATTCACTTTCAATTCATACTCGCACACATGTTGATGTTCACAATTTTGGAAAGGAACTCGTTTGTTTTTCGAATAATAATAACGATGTCTTCGCAGCATGACACTACTATTAAAAACAGCTTTTTCAAGCGATGGGAGGTCAGGGCAAGATATAGCCATATGACGAAGATATTCTACCTTTATCAAAGTTATGGAAGAGGCCCCAGAGGCTATCAGATTTTAATCATGCAAAAATCTGAAAATTTAAGCGTCTTTCGGTTAACATAGAAGAGATTTTATCCAGGTATAACAGAACGTTCAGTTTGGGCACCCACTACCAGTAAGCTTTTCCTCACAACTCCCGCAATGACAGCTTGAGCACTTGGTTTCAGAGGCTTCATCGGTCACTGATGCTTAATCAATGTATCCAATATGAAGTAAGCATTGAACCGCACCTACAGGTTGTAGGCAGATAGTTTACTAATCTTGCAGCAATTAAGACTGCCGTCAGTTCTAATTTTGGTAACGCTAAGTTGTCAAAATCTTCAATTTTAAGTGCTGCTCGATTTTTAGAGCACAAATATTTCACGCATACTATACCATCACGATCAACAGTTCTAACCAAAGCGACAGCTACATAGGCTTGTAGGCTGGCATCCGAAAATACATGTAATTGAGCACTCACTATTTGTGAAGATGTAAAACTTGTCGTGGAAGAGAAATTTAATTTAAACGTTTGACATCAGAACAGCAACTACGCCATATTTTTAACAAATTTTCTGGTAACATAACGTTCCAGTATAACTTCATGTACTAGCATAATGGCGCGCGATAAAATAGTGGGCGCCACTTATGCGAGGTATTACCCCCTTAGCCACAAGCCCGGAAGAGCATGACCAAGGAGCCAATACCATACATAAGAAATGAAAAGAAAATCCGGAACTCCTACGCCGGCCACACGGAGTTATCTAGCTCGCCGGAGGGGTCGTGGGGTGTGTGGCCGGGGCTTACCGCGGTTGGTTCACCACTTACCTGTGCCTTTGCAATCTTGAATTCCACCTCCATCCTTCGCCGGACATCACCTGAGCCTCGTCAAACCCTGAAAAGAAATGATCCCCCCTCAACCATTCCACCAAAGAAAGTTAATACATGGCCATAATAGTTATAATCATTTTAATACATTGCAATAACTTGTATCTTACAGGCGCAATCAAAATGCCAAACAACATAGAGAACAAGGAACAATTTCACTAAAGATTATAGGTCTCCTTGGCAGATATTAAAAATATTATTTTATCCTATTAAGTGATCAATGTCAAGGAACTTACAATGAAATTTTCTTAGATATACATTAGTCTGAGGATCAAGAAGGAAAAAAAACGCGCAGTCTTGGCACCAACACTCCTCGTTTTGTACATTCGATAACACAAACGTTTGGGTCAATCTACGGATGAACAAATTCCCGAAAAAAAAACACAGAAGTTAAGAAAGTAAGCAACACAAGATTAAAGCAAATAATTCTGACAAGGAGTCACCAGAAACACGACTTCATAAAAACTTAATAAATTGCTTCACAAGTTGTCACCTAAGGCTAGCACAATGATTATTAACTCAATATATGTACTCAATATATGTACTAACTTAACCTGAAAAGTGTATGTTATTACATAAAAAAACAAACCAAAATGAGTATATGTAAATGAAATCAAGACAAGAAGAATTATAAAAATTAAATATAAAAGTTATGTGTCCAGAAGCACAGACCATCCAAGCGGGAGGAGGACTAGCCGCTAATCTTCCTGGTCTGGTAGCCGCACTTCTAATTGAGGGGTAACTTCTGGGAGGACCTGGCGGTGAGTAAAATTCTTCCTCTACAAAGCGAGGGGGCAGCGTCGGGCAGCGCTCTGTTAAATACGGCACCGACCGTCACGATCAAGGCTTGCTACCACTCCTCCTGGTTCTGGCCCTCACGTTTTGCCTAGCAGCCTTCCGTCGGGAATCCTACTTACAAATTATACCCAAGAACTTACGCGCAATCCGACCGGTTGGAATCCGGGGCTTCCGACACTGAAGTCAACAGATCCTGCAGGTTGGGATCTTCTAGTCCTTGTGGCTTGAGATTGGATTCGAAATCTGCATAACTGAGGAATTCTTCTGGCTCGTAATAGTCTTCATCGCTGTCTACATCCAGTATTTTTCTAATTACACCTCGTAATTAATAGTTGACATTAAAACGGACATCGAATGGGGGCTATGGAATCCAGATCCAATGTTCTTTTCTTATTTGTTAATTGTTTTGTGCTTATTTTTCCTTGTATTTTCGACTAGAATTCACAGCACCGAAATAGTCCTGATTGTTGATAAGTCGAAACGAAATTTTTATTTTTTTTTTTTGCAAATGAACTGAATAATGAAGGTTTTTGTCTTCCAGCCAGTCGTATGTGTTCAAAACTGATTTTTTCCTTTTTAATTTCATCTTAAATTAAATTTTTCCCGAACACAAACTTTTTGCCGGACCAAAATCTCCCTACGTCAAAATTCGAACTCCCATTTTTTTTCTTTTTTTCATTTCTCCCCGCCTACCTTTTTGTTCCCAACCAACTACTCGATTTTCTTCCCCACAGTAATTTTTAGTCAGGTAGATATTTAGGCAAAACTGACCGTTACATACCCTCGGGTCCACGAGGCCGACTCGCGAGGCAGTGAGGAGCCGAAAAAAACGGACAGTTTTTTCTTCTGTAGTGAGCTTCGGGTAAGATCAACGTGGGTCTCGACTCATCCCCTGAGATTAAGAGGCTCATGCTCTCCAGACTGAGATAGCCGGGCTGTTCAGGTTCTCAACAGAGTCGTCTCCATACGGAGTGAAAAAGGAAAAGTTGGGCGTACGGTCACAACCGTATTGTCGGGATGATCAGCCTGAAAAACCTCCCGGAGGAATATCTGAAGGTACAAATATCAGGCGGAAGACAATACCACATTGTCCCCCTACTGATATCTATACGTCTCCAAACATTCTCACACAAACCCAGGGTGCTTTCGCTCCATCGGCACAACCTCCAGCAATGCCATATTGCCTTCGACTCATCCCGGTGAAACGACAGACACCCAGTTCGCCGAGAGACCTTCTCCAGACTGACCGAAGAGTAAAAGAATACCATGGTGGTGTCTGGTCTGGCAGATCCGGATGATTACTTCATCAAAGCTTGGCCCCAGACGGCCAAGAGAAACAAGGAGGTGTACCATCCGCTAGGGAAGCTACCTAAGCGGACCACGCCGGGTACCCTATCATTAACCGGTGAAGCCGGCGAGATGCCTTCTTAGGGCTACTCAGAGGAGCGCTTTTTTCGATGACACTTCATGGCCGTAAGTCTTTAGCGTGATAAACACCTATTCTGTTACCGCCCAAATCCTCCAGCTCGTACAAGCTAGTTCCAACTTTCTTCCGTATCCGAGCTTTCAAGAACCGGGGTGCCAACTTGGCGCTGAAACGACCCGCTCGGTTACTCACCCAGAAAGTCCTCCGGTAAACCTCATCTCCCGGACGAAAACTGCCCACACGGCACCGTAAATTGTTTCGAATTTTATGTCTGGAGTGTGCGGCGGCTAAATTCAGCGCGATCCGCTCTCGAAGCATCTGCATTTTGTCCGTCAATGGCAAGAAAGCTATGTCACCCTCCTGGAAAACGTTCAGTTTCTTCAGGACTGGATATGCTGATCCGTGCAGGATCATGTGGCTACCAAACAGGGCCTGATACGGGGACATGCCGATCGCCTCGTGGTGGGTACTACAAAGAGCACATTCTATGGACGACAGATGTCTATCCCACTCACGATGATCCTCCTTTAAATACGCCCTAATGGCGGCGAGGACGGACCTATTCACCCGCTCGGAAGCGTTGGGGTGCGGCGAATATACAGCGGTGCGCACATGTTGTACGCCATAATCCTGTAGTAATTTAGCAAACTCCTTGGAGGTGAATTGCCGACCATTGTCGGAGAAGACTGTTTCAGGGACTCCATAGGTATGGAAAATAGTTTGCTCAAGAAACTTGACGGACACCGCCGAGGTCTCAGCGGACACGGGGTGCAGGAAGACAAACTTGGTGAATGCATCCAATACAACAAATACTGCCGTGTGGCCTTTCTTCGACCTGGGATAAGGACCTAAGAAATCGACGTATAAAAATTGGAACGGCCTCGACACATCCATGGGGTTTCCCATAGGTGGTCGAAGTACTGAACTGGGGGCTTTGGTGGTCTTGCAGACCTCACACTTGGCGATGAATTCTCGAACTTGTTTTGCCATACCTGGCCAAAAGTACTTGCATCGCAATCGGGCTAGGGTTTTCCCTACTCCACAATGCGAGGCTTGGGGAGGCGAATGATACGATTCGACGAGCGACGCGGTCAATTCCATCGGAATCCACAACTTCCATGTCACGTCGTCAACAATCGGGTTTCCAGTACGTGGTGATGTACGCTTGAAAACGTACCCATCTTCAACTCGCAGGTCTGGTAGCTGCGGTGAGGCTTGCCTGAGGCTATCACCCAGACGAAGATATTCAGGGGACTTGAAAGACGGGGCATTTAAGTCCACGTCGAAACACAAGGACAATTCGTCAACGCAATCCATGCGTGACAAGGCATCGGGAACCACATTGTGGGTGCCTTTACGGTGTTCGATTGTAAAGTCGAACCCCTGAAGCTTAAGACTCCACCGGGCTAAACGGCCGTTAAGCTCCTTCTGGCCCATGAGCCATTTCAGACTTGCATGGTCAGTAATGACCGTGAAAGTCTGTCCCTCAACATACGCTCTAAACTTCTTTATACTCAGCACGGCTGCGTAGCATTCGAGCTCAGTAATGGTGTAGTTCCGTTGGGCTCCGTTCAATTTCTTGGACATATAAGCAATCGGATGTTCTCCTCCATCCATGTTCTTTTGAAAAAGCACACTACCTACACCAGTCCTGCTGGCATCGCACTGAATATAAAAAGGCTTAGAAAAATCTGGAGTGACTAAAAGAGGAGCTTCCGTCATCAGCTTTTTCAAGTTCTCGAACGCCTGCTGGGCCTCATCATTCCAACTAAAAGATTTAGACTTCAAACAATCCGTGATTGGAGAAGCCACGCTAGCATAATTGGGTATAAAACGCTGATACCATCCGGTCATTCCCAAAAACCTCCGGGTCTGCTTATGAGACTTCGGAGTTGGGAAGTCCATGATGGCCGTCACCTTGTTAGGATCGGTTTTCAGAGTCCCATCACCGATTATGAAGCCGAGATACTTCACTTCAGTCACGCAAAATTTGCTTTTAGATAAATTGATGGTTAACCCCGCACGACGGAGACAGCTGGCCACTTCGTCCAAGAGCTTTAGGTGGGAGTCAAAGTCAGGTGAAACTATGAGCAGGTCGTCCAGATAGACAAAAACGTTTTCACGTAAATGGCCCGGGATGGCTTTATCCATCAAGCGACACATGCGCTGTGGGGCGTTACATAAGCCGAAAGGCATAACTGTGAACTGGTACAGTGGACGACCAGGGACAGTAAAAGCTGTCCGCTCTCGCGACTTCTTCTCTAAAGGGATTTGCCAGAAGGCGTCCTTCAGGTCTAAGCTCGTGATGAACTTGGTGTCTTGAAGACGACCAAGAAGACCATCAATGTGTGGAAGAGGATAGGCGTCTTTGATAGTGACACTGTTCACCTTGCGAGAGTCAAGGCACAGGCGGACCTTACCTGGTTTACGAACCAACACCACTGGAGAATTCCAGGGACTATTTGATGGCTCAATCACCCCCAGCGACAGCATCCTGTCCAACTCACCATACATCAGCTGTTGTACAGCGGGTGAGACGGGATAATGCCTCTGTTTGATAGGAACTGAGTCACCAGTGTCAATGATGTGTTCCTCCAGGTTAGTCTTTCCCAGTCCGAAGACATCAAAAGAGGGAAATCTGGCCTTGACGCGTTCCAACCGTTCGCATTGCGTGGACGTTAAGTCGTGCATTTTTGCAGACACGGATGGAGCGTTTATCTCGCCGACTATTTGGGGAGCTAGGCCGAAAAGATTCCAAAAATCCATCCCTAGGTACAGTCTCTGGCTGAGACTGGGCACCACATAGATGGTTATATCACGGGTCCTTCCTCCAAAGGATATCGGAACTCGAATATAACCGCAAAGTCTCTGCGGAGCCCCGTCAGCAGTATGCACTACAGAGCGCAAAGTGTAGACTGTCTCTTCGGGATGATTAGCTAGAAACGCTTCGGCATCTTTTCCCAAACAGCTAACAGTGGCACCACTGTCCAACAAACCAACCACTTCCTCATTAGCTAACAGGACCTTCGTAAACAGCCGAGGATCTGACGAATCAGAGATGAAGGCAGAAACAATTTTCTGCAAACATTGTCGCTTCTCCTTTGCTCGTACCCTAATTTGGGGAGGGGTATGCTTGGAAATTAGGGAGTCCACAAAAGGTGGCTCCGAAAAGATGCGGGCACGAGTGGAGATATATCTCTTCCAACGGGAAAGGAACGAAAGTTTAACCTCCTCTGAGGGAAAAACAGGAAGAGCATCAGTGGACGTAAAGTCGCTGATGGTAGTCATATCACTGGTATTTGGAATATGTGAAGGGATAACGGGCGAGCTTAGCTCGGGCGCGGACTCCCGTACGGTCTCGCACCCCCGCTCCGGTTTCCCTGACAGGTAGGGCATACTGGAGTCACGACTCCTGGCTTGCCACACTTGTAGCAGAACAAGCCACGAGTCTCGGATGGGCAGTCCATAAATGGATGGCCCGGTTGCTGGCAATTCCAACATCGGAGCGATCGTGGATTCGTCTGGGTCTGACTCGAAGAGGTTATTGCGTCTACTCCTGGTGAAGACAGGTTTGGGAGTATTTGCTCAGTGCTATACGACGGCGGGTATTCAATTTCGTGTAGCTGCCTATCGGGTCTACGCTCTAAGCGTTTCTGTTTCTGCCAGCGCTCCACACGAATGCAGGTCTCCCGCAATTGTTGCATGCTGGTGAAACTGTGCCCTATAACCGCTGACCCTAGCGTGTAATTCAAGTTTCGGACCACTATCCCTAATAATCCGTTTGCAGACATCGGATGAGTCATCCGGTTGTGCAGCGACAGCAGCTGGGCAGTGAAATCATCGAAGGAAAGATTTTGCTGCTTGGTGTCCATCATCTGCAAAATCAATTCTTCGTCTGATTCCCTACTCCGAAAATGTTGAATGAGTTGTGTCCGTACGGTTTCCCAATCAGGATCCAAATATTGACGCCTAAATTGTGACCAATACCAATCGGCGGCTCGGCCCGACAACAATGCCGAGAGATTACGGCACACCTCTGAGTGACTAACTCCATCGTCGCGAGCCTTCAGCTCCACCCGGAACAGAAACTCCTCCGCCGACAACATTTTGTCCTCGCCTGAGAACTTTAGGTTCCAGAAGGTAACTGGAGACTTGCGGTGTTGAATCGCCACTGACGAAACTATTCCTCCGTCTGCCTGTGGATTCCCCACTGGTATAGAAAACTGGTCACTGGCGGCGCGAGGGGTCACTGGCATTTCAACCGGTCGCTGCTGAGCTATAAGCGTGGTTACTAGTTGACTCAACTGTAAAACTCGCTCCTCTAGCGAAGGAGTAGGGTCGGGGACAGTGGGTGTATCACCTTGGCCGGCTTCGGTTCCATTACTACTACCAGCGACATTACGAAGATTACTTCCACCAGCAGTTGCACCCGCAGATTTCCCACTTCTAAGTTCCATGCCTCAATTCACTTCAATAATACTAAAGATCCAACCCTTAACTTTGAGGAGATAACAAGCAGTGTACCGACAAATATACAATTCAAAAAAAAAAAATCAAAGTAAAATTTGAAGCAAAATTATCCCCCCGATATACTCTACACAAAAACAAACGATAACCAGTAAGCAAAGAGTGGAATTAACCAAATCAAATAGATGTTAATAATATTGTATGTAACCCCCGAAAAAAATCAACAGTGATTAGTGTGTAGTGACAAGTTTGTATTAGTGTATATATATGTTAGGGTATGTGAGTGATTTGCTTTAATTCAATATGTGTGAAGAATGGTTGAGGCAGACGACAATTCCCTCAGGGCTCCCGCATGTCGATGGCCTCGATGGCAGTTGGTGAAAACTATGAAGCATAGTCATCACCAAGTGTCATCAAGGTCTCCGACCCAGCTTCAGGTCTACACCCGACAGAAGGACGGAAACGAAAATTCAAAATCGCATCGCCACGAAAGGAAAGGAAACTTCTTCAAAAATAAAAAAATTTGGGGGATCCGCTGTTCAACCACAACTGAGCTACCTTTCGGAAAATCAATCAGTTGGGAGGAACAGACAAAAAAAACTCAGGACATAAACAAAAAAATAGAATTTAAAAAAGCTGGATGGACCTTCCGAAGGAACAAGGGGCGCAGTGGCAGGCGTTAACACGCCTGTTACCAAAGACGGTTAAGCCCTTGTACCAACTTCAACTTCCACCAGGAAAAATTAAAAGAGGATCCTGTTCACGGACCGACGCAGTGGCAGGCGGTATCACGCCTGATACCAGAGTCGCCGACCCTAGAAACAGGACAGGGATGAACCACTACTACACCTGCACGCATAGCCAAGCGAACATCGCTTGTTAGCAAGCCGTGCAGGTCAGCATGGTTCGAAGCTACTCCCAAAACGAAGAAGTTACTGCGTAAGTGAACGGACAGGCCTAACAGCGAAGACAAATAAAAATTCACATAGAATTTGGACAAGCTTTGAAAAAAAAATTCGGCAAAACAGACAAAGGCTAAGGCCTCGCGGTACTACCTTAGCCCACGGCGAGCGCTGGGTAAAAGTGGTGAACCATAAACAAAAAAATCAAATGTTGTCCGTGAAGGCACAAGTGGTACTAAACCAAAAAAATTTAAACTTCAAGGTCCGTGTAGGACAGTCAACGGGCTTTAAAAGCTACGTTGGGCGCCAATTATGTACTAGCATAATGGCGCGCGATAAAATAGTGGGCGCCACTTATGCGAGGTATTACCCCCTTAGCCACAAGCCCGGAAGAGCATGACCAAGGAGCCAATACCATACATAAGAAATGAAAAGAAAATCCGGAACTCCTACGCCGGCCACACGGAGTTATCTAGCTCGCCGGAGGGGTCGTGGGGTGTGTGGCCGGGGCTTACCGCGGTTGGTTCACCACTTACCTGTGCCTTTGCAATCTTGAATTCCACCTCCATCCTTCGCCGGACATCACCTGAGCCTCGTCAAACCCTGAAAAGAAATGATCCCCCCTCAACCATTCCACCAAAGAAAGTTAATACATGGCCATAATAGTTATAATCATTTTAATACATTGCAATAACTTGTATCTTACAGGCGCAATCAAAATGCCAAACAACATAGAGAACAAGGAACAATTTCACTAAAGATTATAGGTCTCCTTGGCAGATATTAAAAATATTATTTTATCCTATTAAGTGATCAATGTCAAGGAACTTACAATGAAATTTTCTTAGATATACATTAGTCTGAGGATCAAGAAGGAAAAAAAACGCGCAGTCTTGGCACCAACACTCCTCGTTTTGTACATTCGATAACACAAACGTTTGGGTCAATCTACGGATGAACAAATTCCCGAAAAAAAAAACACAGAAGTTAAGAAAGTAAGCAACACAAGATTAAAGCAAATAATTCTGACAAGGAGTCACCAGAAACACGACTTCATAAAAACTTAATAAATTGCTTCACAAGTTGTCACCTAAGGCTAGCACAATGATTATTAACTCAATATATGTACTCAATATATGTACTAACTTAACCTGAAAAGTGTATGTTATTACATAAAAAAACAAACCAAAATGAGTATATGTAAATGAAATCAAGACAAGAAGAATTATAAAAATTAAATATAAAAGTTATGTGTCCAGAAGCAAAGACCATCCAAGCGGGAGGAGGACTAGCCGCTAATCTTCCTGGTCTGGTAGCCGCACTTCTAATTGAGGGGTAACTTCTGGGAGGACCTGGCGGTGAGTAAAATTCTTCCTCTACAAAGCGAGGGGGCAGCGTCGGGCAGCGCTCTGTTAAATACGGCACCGACCGTCACGATCAAGGCTTGCTACCACTCCTCCTGGTTCTGGCCCTCACGTTTTGCCTAGCAGCCTTCCGTCGGGAATCCTACTTACAAATTATACCCAAGAACTTACGCGCAATCCGACCGGTTGGAATCCGGGGCTTCCGACACTGAAGTCAACAGATCCTGCAGGTTGGGATCTTCTAGTTCTTGTGGCTTGAGATTGGATTCGAAATCTGCATAACTGAGGAATTCTTCTGGCTCGTAATAGTCTTCATCGCTGTCTACATCCAGTATTTTTCTAATTACACCTCGTAATTAATAGTTGACATTAAAACGGACATCGAATGGGGGCTATGGAATCCAGATCCAATGTTCTTTTCTTATTTGTTAATTGTTTTGTGCTTATTTTTCCTTGTATTTTCGACTAGAATTCACAGCACCGAAATAGTCCTGATTGTTGATAAGTCGAAACGAAATTTTTATTTTTTTTTTTTTGCAAATGAACTGAATAATGAAGGTTTTTGTCTTCCAGCCAGTCGTATGTGTTCAAAACTGATTTTTTCCTTTTTTATTTCATCTTAAATTAAATTTTTCCCGAACACAAACTTTTTGCCGGACAAAAATCTCCCTACGTCAAAATTCGAACTCCCATTTTTTTTCTTTTTTTCATTTCTCCCCGCCTACCTTTTTGTTCCCAACCAACTACTCGATTTTCTTCCCCACAGTAATTTTTAGTCAGGTAGATATTTAGGCAAAACTGACCGTTACATTCATGCGCCAAATCTCTTGAAATAGAATATTTAACTTTATAACATAAAAGCTGAGTACACCGAAAGGATCATTTCGCGATAAATGTTTTAGTACATTTCGCTACCTTCCATTAATTGAGGAGTTATTACTAGAAGTTGATCCAATTAAACAGAAATTCCGTGCGTTAAGTAACACCAACGCATTCCTAATACCTTCTGCATGATCGATGGATTATGATACTTTCCAAAATGTCAGCGGATGTTTAGAGCGTTAGAATTTCCCTTGCGTGTTTTTTTAAGGAGTGAGGGGACAACCCACATGGTGAACACTGCAGCCAAGTAAGGCTTATTCTGTGCATACTCCACTAGTGGAACAGACTATCAGCCTTTCGGATGAAGGCAAGGAGATCTTTAATTGACGAAGACCGGACTTGATCAGGACTCAAAAACTCTCTGATAAACGTTCTTCTTTTAAGCCAGACTAGAGCAGGACATTCACAAAGAATATGTGTGGAAGTCTCGTCGCTTTCCATGCAGAGTGGGCATTCTGTCTCTTGAGACAGTCCTAAGTTGTGGAGATGATAGCGAAGACCTACATGGTCAGTCAGATAACCCACCAGCAGCCTTAGGTCCGCTCTGCTTAGGGTGAGGGTCCCCCTTGACAAAGGGTCTTAAAAAAACTTTAACCTAAGATACTGGACTGACTCCCAATAGGCTAGGTTTAGTCCCTTAATCCACTCCTCTATCAAGGACTTGGAGGTTTTTTTTTTCTTTATGTGACACACTAGAGACTTAGGGAAGGCCCTTTTGTACTGTCGACCATGTATTTATTTTGAAATGTCGAACAGCAGCTCTAGTCGGAAGATAGAGAGAGAAGTGAAGGAAGTAACTGTCACAACCTAGCTGCGGTATTTTATTTCACCTCCTCCCAACCATTTTGCGACTCTGACATCGGAGTATCGAGAGCAACTCGCTGGAGTGTTATGCCTCCTGAAACGAGTTGAATCTCATCAACCAACCGATGACGTGCGCTTGGTGGATCGAGGAACCACTAGTGAAGGCTATGACAGGAGGAATCAGGAATGCAAAGGGGGAAGAAGAAAGAAGGAAAATTTTGTAAGTGGGAAATTGGGAAAGGCTAGGACCGTGGCACCGCCGGGAATCGAACCCGGGACCTCTGGGATAGTAGTCAGGCGCCTTACCCCTAGACTACCGAGGCCCAAGAGATGCAACAGAAAGGTTCTGAGCCCTAGACCAATGTCTAAACCACTCTCTAGCGAGGCTGTCCGCATCCTCATTCCCCTCGATACCTCAGTACCAGGGGAGCCAGCAGACAGAGACCTCATTTCTACTGCTCAGGCTCTGCAGTACGTCAAAACTCCCTGCAACTTCTTTGGAGGAAAACTCCCTGCAACTTCAGTGGAAGAATAAATTCCTCCCCAGGAAGAATAAATTCCTCCCACTCAGAACGATCCGCGGTAATCGCTCTTAATTTCCTTTGGAGCCGCAGTTCACCAACCATATGGTCGGATACGCGGCAAATGGAAATATTTCCGGTCCTTTGACCGTATAGGGCCAGTTGGATGAGCTCAGACTGAAGTTTCAAGGCACTTATGGCGGCGGATTTCCATATGAAGATATGCAAAGGGGTCAATCCAATAATTGCCCCATCGCAGCTGTGGGACAAGTCCACATAGCTCCGGTAATGTAGAGGCAAGCAAGCCGTTGTAGTTTGCTGCACTTGAGGATCGACATAACCTGTTTAGTCTTGGGCCACCAAACTATAGCGGCATAGTGACTACAGGTTTAACGATCGTATTGAACATCCAGTACATCACTTAGGGTACAAGATCCCTTGTCTTACCCAAAAGCCTTTTGCAGGCCCATATGGCCCTTGTGGCTTTTTTTGATGGCGTAGTCCAGTTGAGCTTTCTAGTTCAACCTCTTGTCTAACTTTCCTCCCAAATATTTGACTCAGTCTGAGCAGTAAACTATGGTATCCTGGATACAAATAGCACCTAGGTCCACTTTGTAACGTTTGGAAAAGGGTACCAGGACAGGCTTATTTGGGTTGATTGACGGACCCTCTGTGGTACACCATCTTTGAACTTCTCGGAGAGCTGTTCTCTCATGACTTCTGTAATGGTCAGGTCAAAATTCCCAGAGACGGTAATGGCAAGATCATCTGCATAGCCGATTAGATCAAACCCAGATTCGGATAGTTTGTTTAAAAGTTCATCTAAAACTAGTGACCATAGTAACGAGGATAAGCCTTCATCTTGAGGACAGCCCTTATTAGCTTTTACACTAAATCTGAAGATACCCGAAATGAAGAAATGCCACGATATACAAGCCTGGTATTTATCCACTGGGGGGCGAACGGCTAACAAAGACCTCGGAAAGTGGTGGCACCCGATTTGTCACTTCTGTCAAGATTCGAGGAAAGTCACTGCAGACGAACACCTAGCAGACCTGTTAGCAAGTCCTAATCCCACCTCCCCGCGGTGCCCTCTGGGGTACTTCTTCGGAAGGAGCTAACGGGAGACGGGCGAATGGCGAGCTCTCTGCGCCACAAAACAGAGTTTTAAGTCGGTTGGGCTGAGGGTTAGCAACCCGCTCCCATAAAAAACACCATTGCTACGAATCGGCAAACAATGCCTCGGAACCGGACGGACAACACGACGACGACCTTTGCTTTTCGAACAAGGACACGAATCGGATCATGGAATGTGAGAACACTGCTGGCTGAGGGACGGCTGGATGAAGTCCTCAACGAGATGAATCGATATAAAATCAAGATCATGGGACTTAGCGAGACCAGATGGCCCGATGCGGGGGAACATATCTGCCCAAATGGTGAGTCCTTCTTATATTCTGGTAGAAACGAAACTGAAAGCCGTAGGAGTGGCGTTGGCGTAATACTCACCAAAGAAGCCAGGTCCCGCCTCATTAGCTGGTCACCGGTTTCTGAGAGGATTATTACTGTGCGCCTGCGTACCAGACTAAGAAGTACTACGGTAGTCCAATGCTATGCTCCAACTGAAGACGCTGAAGATGACATCAAGGACGAGTTCTATATGCGACTGAATGAGGTTTTTCGCTCTATTCCAAGGGGAGACATCATTGTTTTAATGGGTGACTTAAACGCTCAGATCGGCCGTGACAACACGGGCCTTGAACACACAATTGGAAACCAAGGCCTAAGCCAAGTTACCAATAACAATGGTGAGCTTTTCGTTGACTTTTGTAGTTCCCACCAACTCATGGTAGGTGGAACTTACTTTTGTCACAAGAAGATACACAAAGAGACCTGGGTATCGCCCGATGGTAGAACGAGAAATCAGATAGATCACGTGGCCGTTAGCCGCAGATGGAGAACTATTCTTGAGGATGTCAGGAGTTTCAGGGGAGCGGATACTGGAAGCGACCACCATTTGGTTGTAGCAACTATTCGCCTTAAAATCGCCGCAATCAGAAACGTGCAACATGATGCTATAACCCGTAGACGGTTTAACGTAGACCTTCTGCGGGAGAGCGTTAAAAAGCGGGAATTCGCTGGAAACTTTTTAGAATTATTAAACCAGCAAACCGTTTCTGACGACACAAATATTGAGGAATTGTGGAGTACGACAAAGGGCGCGATATTGACGGCTGCGGAAACAAGCATCGGTTATGTCCAAAGAAACCAGCAACACTGGATCTCGGACACAACCTGGCAAAAAATAGAACGCAGAAGGGCCCTCAAAAATAGCGTAAACTCCACAAACGACCCGGAAAGACGTCACCAATTAGAACGGGAATACTCCCAATTACACCGGGAGGTTAAGAGAAGTGTCCGGCGTGATAAAAGGCAGCAGATAAACGAGCTCGCAGAAAAAGCGGAAAACGCGGCAAACACAGGCAATAGTAAGGTGCTGTACCAAATCACTAAACAGCTCTCGGGAAAGCACTCTACTAAAAAGCATGCCGTTAAGAGTGCGGATGGAAGGCTGCTGTGCAGCGACGAAGAGCAACTCCAAAGATGGAGAGATTACTTCTTCGCCGCCCTGAATGGTACACTTACACAGGAACCTCAGGAAAATAGCAACAATGCACAGCCAATAAGAATCACCACCCGGGCCCCATCCAAGACGGAAATAGTAACCGCAATTCATGCGATGGCCAATGGTAAAGCAGCTGGGAAAGATGGCATCCCGCCAGAATTGTTGAAAGCCGACTCAAGCCTCATAGCAGATGCGCTTCAGCCAATCCTAGAAATAGCATGGAACACCTGTACCTTTCCGGAGGATTGGACGGAAGGTATCATAGTCAAAATACCAAAAAAGGGGGACCTAACAATATGCGACAACTGGAGAGGCATCTGTTTACTATCTACAGTGGGCAAAATTTTGTCCCATATATGTATTACTATCTAGGATAAGTGAGGCAGTTGACCGAACGCTTAGGAGGCAGCAGGCCGGATTCAGGAAGGGCCGCTCCTGTATTGATCATATTAACACCTTGAGAATAATAGTGGAGCAGTCTACTGAATTCCGATCCCCCCTTTACCTTGCTTTCGTAGATTATGAGAAAGCGTTCGACTCGGTCAAGAGGAGCTTTATATGGCAGGCACTACGGCGACGTGGATTGCCTGATAAAATAATAGAATTGATAAAAGCCCTATATAACAATTCCAAATGCAGAGTTCTCCTCTTCTCCATAATGGAAAATTATCCGACAGCTTTGAGGTGAGCTCAGGAGTACGACAAGGATGCCTACTTTCGCCTTTACTATTTCTTATAGTAATAAATGACATCCTTGTCGGCGCTCTAGATAATCGAACAGGCGGCATACAATGGGGTTTGGTAGACCGCCTTAAGGACCTCGACTACGCCGATGATATCTGTTTGCTGGCCCACAGACACCAGGACCTCAAAAACATGTTGAACAATTTGGCAACAGAAAGTAGTCCAGCAGGCTTAAGGCTAAATCCGACTAAAACTAAAGAAATGCGGATAAATGCAAACACCATTGAACGGACAGCGCTGAATAACCGTGACGTGGAACTGGTAAATAAATTCTGCTACCTCGGTAGTGTTATTACCGAAAATGGTGGGGCAGAAGAAGACGTAAGTTCCAGAATAAACAAAGCACGAGGCGCATATGCATGCCTGTTCCGCATATGGAGATCAACGGAGATCTCAACTAACACCAAATTGCGGCTGTTCAACTCCAACGTGAAGGCTGTTCTTTTGTACGGTTGCGAAACATGGAAAGTCACCCAATTCATCACAGGGCGCCTACAAGTCTTCATCAACAGATGCCTTCGTCGTATCCTAAAAATCCGCTGGCAAGATAGAATTTCAAACGAAGAACTATGGCGCCATGCCGGCCAAGAAAGGATAGACGACCAAATCAGGCGAAGGAAATGGAATTGGGTTGGCCACACCTTGCGACGCGAAAACGAAAACCTAGCCAAACAGGCCCTTGACTGGAATCCGCAAGGTTCCCGTCGAGTAGGAAGACCTAGAACAACGTGGAGGAGAACCCTACTAGAAGAAGCCGCAACTACTGGGAGATCCTGGTCGGAGCTGAGAGCTGTCGCGCAAAACAGAGTCCGCTGGAGGGCAACTGTTTCCGCCCTATGTCCCATGAGGGATTAAAGGAGTTTAAAGAAGAAGAAGAAGATTTATCCACTTAATTGTGTGAGAATCCAGGTTTCTGAGGGCCATTTCTTTAGAAATAAAATCATAACCAATATTATCGAAAGAACCTTCGATGTCAACGAACGCATATAAAGCAGTTTCCTTGGCTAGGAAGACTTTTTCGGCTTTGCAGACCAGGTCGAGTAAAGCAACCTCTGCTATTTTATCCTTCGAGTAAGTGAACTGAGAACTACATATGTAGAGGAAGCGAGAGCTGCAGCTTGCACCTAATATGAAGATCTCAGCAGCCTATTCATTGTTTTCAAAAGAAAAGCGGTTAAGCTGATAGGGCTGTTGCCCTGTTTGGCGACAAAAACCACCACGATTTTCCTCCAGATGATTGGAGTGTATCCCCAGTTGAATATGACTCCAAAGGGAGAGACCAGGTTGTTAGAGTCAGATCGAGGCTCTTCTGAAGGAGTGCCGGAAAAATTCCAACACTTCCCAGGGATTTGGTGGCTACTGCCCATTTAACTTTGTTACGGTCGAAGATGTTCCCACAAACATTCCGGGAAAAACGGTCTGGGATGGTCCTATGATCACACTCAGCATCCAATGGATAAGCGGTCTGGAGGATTGACATTGGAAAATGCTAGCCGAGTAGGTACCTCAAAGTTTCTTCATGTTTAGAGGTGTAGGAGCCATCCTCCTTTTTGAGAAGGCCCACTCCAGTGAAGGAGTTTTTGGAAAGTAGCTTTTGGAGTCTAGGCGTCTCTGGTAGAGTCGAAGGCACTCCCAGTAATCCTCCAGGCAATAGTTTTAGAACGTCTCAGCTCCACCTATAACCAAACGTCTCAACTCAACCTATCCCAATGCCCGGTATGTTTTGACCTAATGAACAATCTCCGAACTGCTCTATGGTAAGGGGTGATCAGCATATCAGTTAGCTGCGTGGCCCCATTCTCCAGTTGCCCCACCCTGAGCTGATAGAAGTGGCAAACAGGCCTGGTTTCAAAGCCACAAGCCCGTGAAACGTATAGTCCAGTTGGTTTTCTTAGGAACCAAACAAGAGACGCGGGAGGCCCACAATGTGGAATCTAATGTGCAAATGATTTGACAGTTTGGCCTCGTCCAGAATCCCGTCAGAGAGAAGCTTGTTAGTGAAGGTGAGGAACAGAACTAAAACTTAACTAGCAGTGATAAAAGTGGGTTTGCATTCGCTTTTTTTCAATATCTATGTAATTTATAAGAAGAAATTCTAGGAGGCACTCACCCCTATCGTTTAGGTCGGTACTCTTTCGAATGGGGTGCTGAGCATTTGCATCATAGCTGATGACGAATTGCCGGTTCGTCTTGCGACTGGTATACAGGTAGGTGAAGGGCTGCCCCCAGAGCGATCGCGAGGACGATTTCTTGGAACCCGTTGGCAGTGACAACCGCAACCGAGATCGCTACTAGATCTCTAGAAATAAAGTTGATAATGAAGAAATGAGTGATACGATTGTCAATTAAAAGGACAGCGCGGGGTAGTATTGCACAGAGTGGAGGTGGCTATCGCCCCACATTTTTCTCCAAAGAGTGTTTGACAAGTCGACAAGCTCGTTCTGTAACTTTTTTTCCAAGTGATGTCGCTAGCCTCACGCTAACCTTGCAAGTACTAACCCGATCACATCAGCCTATCCTCTCTCTCATAGGATAGTTACCAATGACCACCACTAGGAGGTTATGATCGCATTAGCTGCGACATATGATTATTTTCATATACCCATGATGACTGGCCACCAGTTAAATTAAATAAATTTATTAAGGCACTTTCTCCATGAAAGATGTAGCACGGCTTTACTACTGTGTGCTCGGTTTTCACGGCATATTTACATATAGCAGGTGCACCATTCGAAATCGAGGATTGTAAGTTGCCCAGAAACGCGGCTTTTGACTATTCATAGAGCTTATCTCCCAAAACACGAATATTATCAACACTTTTTAAAATGCGCTTTTTATGTGTAAATAAAAATTGTGTTTGTTTTGTTGTTTTTTAAAGGTTTACGAAGAGAACGCATATTTCATAGTAAAACCAATTTTATAGTGATCGTATAGATATCCGAATCTGGCTTAGTGCTGAACACAGAACATAGAAGATCAATTCTTGTTTGTTTTCTTTTTCTTGGATTTAACAAGTCGAAATTAAATGTAATAAAAAATTGATTCTCTAAACAGAGAATTTCATTTTACAACCTTTCCTCCAATTTGTAACGAAAGCACACCGAAAACAAAAAAGATTTTATCGCGATAATCAGGACAAAACACTTTCAACATTTACGATTTTCACTTCTTTTTTTTGTTGGTAGAGTCAAGCTCCTCCAGGCAAGGAGAAATCACCACAGCATAAACAAGGAGCCCCGTCTCACCTGCGATAAAAATATCAACAAGGAACTTAATCAAGCCACGTAGGTGTTCTCGAATAAAACTTTTGTTCCCCTGAACTAAGATTCGACATTTTTATCTCGGGTTATAAATTCCTGTTTGGCTATTTACATAAAGTTTATCTATAGTGAGTAGTCCACCGGAATGGAGGAATAAAATGAGTGACACATAAAAAATATACCATAAAATTGATTTGCCATAAAATAAAATGCGTTTTGTATCCGACGACGCTTTATAATGGCGCGAGATACGCATCGGGCAGCAGCGCGGCGATTGCTTAGGACTTTGCAGCGCGACAGCATCCAAATTTATTGGGGGATGGGAACCTCCGGAGATCTCTATCTGTCCATAGATGTATCGGAATTCGTTCGTTTTAGAGCCTCTTAAAGTTGATGGACTGCTTTTCTTTGTCTAATGAAAGCAAACGTTTAACCAAGTCCGACAAAAACTTGAATTTGTTAGCGAATGCCTTCATTCTTGGGCCATCTTCAAGTCTTGTTGAAAATCTCTTATTATTGAAGGTTTCTTGTTCGTTCCATAGAGCAATTTCCGCCTTGTGCTAGCCGGCGGTGATTTATGGGCCGGCTCAGGTGTTCCAATGATCAAATCAAATCGTCTACAAGTTTTAACAAATTTTTCCCTTGTTGATTGATTAATTTTATTGGTTTTGGTGGTAGTCGTTAATGTAATAAAACCATTTGATCAGGACACCTGGATGTATTAAATGCGACACAATTTATCGGTTTAAGTATAATATGATAATTCTGGGTAAGTAGGACGCAATTTCGGTATATTTTCTAGGGTCATTACAAGTAGCACGTGGAGGTGTTCAACCCGCAATGAGTGAGTTGCAACTGTGGTAGACAGACGGATTCAAAATTTATAGAGGAGAATTCGGAGCTGGGATTCACTGATCCAAATGACTACTAACAATAGCTCGAGACAAACCTCCTGTAGCTATTCAAACAAGACATACGAGCACACTTTAAAGAGTTCCCGGGTGGTATATAACATGGGAAGGATTCGATGGAAAGGAGCAGGCTGATCAACTAGCCAAAGCTGGTATCAAAGTAAAAAATTGCGATCAGGGATATCACACCTTGGCACACCATTTCCTGTTCCTTTCTTATCTATGAGAGTTAAGCATTGTCGGTTGACCGTTTTATAGATGTGGAAGATGCTGTGAATTTCGGACTGGTTGGTGGATCGGATGAGGATGCGATTCTGGCAGCTTCGAATCTTCTCCCGCCTCTTAAGAAAACTTTCAAAATATGTCACTGTCGTGGGTACCTTTGAAGAAGTTTGAACGAATGGTATGCATTTCTCGCTAAGGGGACCTTACCTGGTCCTTACTGTGGTGTCTGTGATGACCACCACATCTTTGTTTGGACACATTCGGTCAGCCACCATAGATTTGCATCGACAGATTTGATGGAACATACTCCTATTGAAGCAGAATCGGTGGTTGGTACATGTCTCCATTTGGTTGGGCCAACATTGCTTAAGCCCGATTAAAAATGAAATTCGCCCGCAGCTAGCACGCAGCTGGCATGCACTAGCCCGCACGGCGCCCGCAGCTAGCATGCACGCCTGAGTGAAAATAACACTAGCCCGCAGCTAGCATGCATCTGGTACGCACGAAACTCAAATTTAAAATGAAAGAAAAATTTTTTTTTTCGTAGAATAAAAATTCTACGCCTCTTAAAAAAGATGGAGAAGAGTATTATATATGTATGTAAAGTCGTCATCAAATCGAACTTTTTCATTAAATTTTTTTCAAGTATCTGCATTAAAAACAAATAGGAATTTTTCATATTTAATTAGAGAATACATTTAATGAATCAAAAACAATTATTCATCATACTCAAACTTATTACTAGGCGCTAATACATATGCATCGCTTAGGTTCTTTCTAAAAAAACATAGTGTAATAATACATTCAATGTCAATAAGATTTACATCTGATTCTTCACTCAATATTTTACATATATATGGTATAGAAATTCGTTCATCATTAAAATTAATATTTGGCTGCTGAATATTCATTTTCAATGACACTGAAAAAGGAAATTGAACATCTACTTTTCTAAATTAAGCATAATAGCTTGATGTAGTGCAATTTTTTCGACAACACTCAGCACAATAACATATTTTTACGAATTTTTCCACAAATCCAAAATTTTCACTATCGCCTCGTTTAATTTTTATACAATTCGACACAGTTTTCAACGTGGAAACCTCTAAAGCGGAAAAATTGTGGATTTTCTAACCGCGTGCATCCTTGTGGCGGGAGAGTGCATGCGTGTGGCGGGAGCGTGCATCCCCGTGGCGGGAGCGTGCATCCCTGTGGCGGGAGCGTGCATCCCTGTGGCGGGAGCGTGCATCCCTGTGGCGGGAGAGTCCATGCTTATTGTCAGATCCTACATATTTTAAGCAGGCACATTTTCAGATTTTCGTGCGTGTGGCGGGAGAGTGGATACCTGTGGCGGGAGAGTGCATCCCTCTAGCGAACAAATTTTTAGATTTTCGTGCCAGTGGCGGGAGCGTGCGTACCTGTAGCGGGAGAGTACGTACTTTTGTGGCGTGCCTGTTTGTTCGCTATGCGTGCTAGCTGCGGGCGCGTGCGTGCTAGTAAGGAAATTAACCATGAAATTATTTTTAATCGGGAGATTTCTGATTTCCTGTTGCTCAGGAAAGTTTTACAACTACATAGTGGGATGACGACGGAGCAATGAAAAAGCTGTGATTGAATCGTTCCATTCACACACCTATGAGCCACTGAAGGTAAGATCCTATGGGGTGCGACATCGAGGGAGGCCCAACCTTCGCGGGAAGGATGGCGTGGACCAGGACCCTCAGTGTTTAGGGATGCCAGACTGGATGACATTGGCTCAGAATCGGAACCGGTGGAGAGAACAGCTGCGCGAGGCCAGGACTGAATCCCGGTTGTAGAGCCGTTAAAGAAGAAGAAGGTAAGAATCGATTTATAAAATGGGAAAGCAACACAGCCCTCAGGCAGGGTAATTAATTTCAAAGGAGCAACTCTACTTTTCGCGCTGACCACCCAGCTTGTTAAAACACTGTTTTTCTTAGCGCGGAGGTACGAGGTACCTCGCTACGTGCTTGATGAGGCATCGAAAAATCCATGATCTTCGCAAAACCCATGAACAGTTTCCAAGAATCGAGGAATTAAGATATTCTTTATGGTTGGTAATTCGCGCAGAAATGGTGGCACTAGATATGCTGGTTACGCCTTAATCAGTAGCCTAAGTTCAACTCTTGAATAAACAACGTCAGATACACCAACAATTTATTAGAATTCGAGGTGTAGGAAGGGCATTGGGTACCGACGCACAATTAAAACATGATAATCGTATCTATAAATAAGTTTATTCTTATTTCTAGTTCAATTTTATTTTGCGTAAGTTTACATCTATTTTGCAGATCATTGGATAAATCTTCTTTCGAAATTGCCTGCATGAAAAGTTTGTGAAGCATTTCTTGTTGTCTCTTTCTGGAAGAAAATTAATGATATTGTCATTTTTTTCTTTCTTTTCCGATTTCCTTTGTTGTCATGAAAAAATTCGACGATCATCTTGGATACCTAGCAAAGGGTCTAAAGTTCTCGGGTGGAAATCTAAAACTAGGTAGACATCATCAAAGGTTCTATCGATCTTCTGGGTTGGAATACAAATCAGCATTACAGATTACGTCAGCGATCCTCATATTGCAAACTTCCTGCTCGCTGATAACCCACTTCATTTGGACGATATATGGCAGACCCAGAGGTAAACCGTTGCTACCAATAGGAACGTACCCACTAACCTAGAATTCATGATTAGTGGTGTATAAGAAACGAGGCTGCAAGCATCCAGACGGAAGGTCATTCAGACAAGGGAGGACTAAGGAGGAGTTGATAATTTTAAAAAAGTGCATGAAAAATAGCATGGTTTGTAACAATTGAACAATTACTCGGTAGAACACCAATATACCTATGAACTACGGCAACAAGGAAGAAAACAGAACAACAATTAAAAACAGAACAACAATTAAAAACAATTTTTCCGATAACACACTTTACAGCTATTAAAAGTTTACAAAAAACACAACCTGTAACGGTTTAAACGGTTAACATAAAGCTTTATCCTATACGACGTGATGGTGATACCTAGAGCTACCGTGCCTGGCGCTTTCTCTCCGATAGTCCAGCAGGATTTCCACCTATTGGGTGGAATAGTTGACGTGGGCTCCATTTATTTCCTTGACTTTTTGGTTCACCTTTCAGCACTGCAATCTCTACTAGCGCGCCTATCAGTAGAACTGTAATGCACCTGATATCCTCAACTTCGCCGACGTCTGGTCCCAAGTGGTGTGAAAGGAGGAGGGTAGTCGACCTGCCGAATTGAACAGAATCAGAAAATCGAAGAAATTAGGCAAGAAACCGCATGGAAAAAAACAGGGGCACCGACAGCAGCGTATCCGTTGCGGGAACGTCCCCCTTGAACCGACAGTTAACGGATCAAAGAAAGAAGACGAGACTTGATATCCTAAGAGTTTTGTTTTTTTTTTTTTTTTGCTGATGAACGTAGTTCCTATAACAGAACTTTGATCCACTAGTGTTTTTTCTTGCCTACCCTTTTCTCGAAACTTTGTTCATAAAGGTGTATTCGAAAAAAACTAAGGCCGCCGTTACAGGATTAGCTAAAACCACACATGCAACATTTCTAAACCATATTGGAAGACTTAGATCGAACACTGCAAGATCGGCGTTGAAATCAAAACGTTTTTCGAGGTGCATTGATATTACTGGCCGGTGATTTTTGTCTAAGACTTGCAAGAGCAGACGCTGCTAACAAATTTAACCATGTCTTAAATCATCTAATTTGTGGCACCACGTCAAAACGCCCAAACTCACTTCAACCATACCAGGTCATTTGAAAAATGGGCACGGATTGCCATTTGGCATTTGGCAAAATGCAGAAATGTATTCGAAGCAATTATTGAATATTGAAAATGCGAAAATAGAAGTAGATTCTTCAACCGGACTCTTTACCTTGCCTGAAGATTTTTGCAATTTAACCACATCGAAAGAGCAACTAATCCACAAAGTTTCTTATGCAGAAATTCAAGAACCACGAATGATTTGCCTTTTGAATTTAAACGCCTTCAATTTCCGATTCGTCTTGCCTTTGCAATGGAAATTAACAAAGCGCAAGGCGAATCATCGGATATTTGCGGAATCAATTTAGAGTATCCCCACTCGTCCACATTTATGTCGCCTGCTCTCGCGTTGGAAAACCATCAGTTTTGTTCGTATTCGCAGAAGACGACAAAACGAAAAACATTGTTTATCGTAAGGCATTGCAATCAACACCAAAACATATAAATAATTTAATTAACAATCCCAATTCAACTACCATTGAACTCTAAATAAACTATTGATCCTAATTGATAATTATGTCATTTGTTGCTTTGTTATTTTGTTGTGCTTTCCAGTCAGTTGAGTAGCTTAAGGAAGGTTAAAGTCTGTCGGGTCAGCAAGTTTTCCATAAAATAGTCTTCGCTAATTGGTTCAATTATTTCGTATGTGTATTAATTACTCATTTGCAATAATCTCACAAATATGCCTTTGTTTTGTTCACGTGTTTATCCTTAAATCATCTATCTTTTTCTTTTTATTCATCACTAACTCCAGAGCAGAGTTAAAATTAAACTACACCATGACCATGCTTAGCCACGGAGTTTTCTAACGCCCTCAAGATAATTAAACGATTATAAAAACTCTTCTTCATCAGCTTAAACGGCACAAATGAGTCAACCCTCTGATCTCTATAGTTTTCTACAGAAAAAATAGATTTCTTCTTATTTGATCGTGGCACTTCAAATTTCATCTTTTATTTATCACAGAATCGAAAGAAATCAGTGTAAAGAAACCGTTAAAAACTTAACGGCATTGTAACGAATCCTAAAAACTTTGCAAGCATTCCTGAATCCTGAGCTTTCGAAAGCTAGTCAAAACTTTCAGGATTCGAAAATAATTCAGCAAGGACTCAACCCCAATTCCATGAATGAAAGAACAAATTCGCCATATTTTCCCGGTATGTGGCGATTCTGTTGTATGAAAGAAAACTAATTTTTAAAAAGGATATTACGAGCACTACAATGTTCCTCTATGCCTCATACTATCTATCTATGCCATATACTATCTGGGCTTGCCTTCATATAAAAAAAAATCATTTAAGGGTCATACTGCCTTTTTGTATCCTATTCTCCGTTTCCTATAAATTTATATATATGTATGCACAATACACGTCTATGCCTCCTTTGCATGTCCTTAACATTTTGTCTGTCTAATAAATTGTTTTCGGTTTTGGTTTATGACTACTCATCTGGAGCCCTCAAGGGTAAAGAATCCTGGGGCTGCTCTAGTAGAGAGCAAAAAAATATTTCCAATTGATGCAAAAATATTCGCTTCCGTACTTATGCATACATGAAGGCAACCATCATGAATAATTCGTTTAAAAATTTCAGTTTTTTTCATTCGTGATTTTCAGGACAAGGCAAATTTAATAAAAAAAAAAAAAAAAATATTTCGCTTACATGTTTTTAATATGATTTCATAAGAAATTTTCAATTTACGTGAATAATTTGGTTTGGTTTTATGCTAAACATTCAATATACAGTTATCAAGTGCGTTTACTTTGTAAATAATTGAAATCATTTATTTATATTAAAGAACTAGGTAAATCTGTACATGTTGAGTAAGACCAATAAATAAAGAGATTTAAAGTAGTGGTGATATTATAAGACATGAAAGTACTTACTGAGTCTCTACTATGTCCGACACAAGGCATCATTATCTCAACGCGACTCTTATACCAAGGAGAGCTTACGCATAAAACAACTATAACAATATAACGGATATGGAACATTGGATCAACTGCAAACGGGGCTTGGAGGAGACATACAGCGCCTTGCTGTAAATTACTCGAAAACATTCAGCTCTCCGAAGACTGGTGAATATCTGCGTTCATTGCGTAGCACTCTGGTGGCCAAAATAAAAGGCGGCTAAATCCCCAAGGAAAAAGTACGAATACGGATCAAGAGAGATCCATACATGTCCGTAACCCCACGGCGCTGATGCTTTCCGTGTCAGTGGCCTCCGTGATTTTTCCCTGAAATTCGACACAGCCCCACCTCTTTCCGTATTAGTGCTCAATATGCAATGCCATCTTACATTTTTGTTTTGAAAGGACAGTGATCTCAAGTGCATCATGGAATTTAGCGTGGAGAGAGTGAGTTCGTCCCAGGGAAGTGGTCGTACAGAAAGAAGTTTGAGTGTATTTCAAATCAACTTCACCCAAATTTCTGTTAAATTTAAAAAAATAATTGTTTCACGTCCGGGAAAAAATAAAAATATCGGTGGCAATGTAGTTTTTTTTACTGTTGTCTGAAAGGTACTGAGAAAGTTATATCGTGCCGATTATTTTTTTTTACCTATGCTCCCGGTACTACACTGACGTCACGTCACGGATATGTGTGGAACGACCTTAACTGAACAACATTCAGGTTTTTATTTAGTTAAATGGTCTTGCTTTTGTATTCTTGGAATGGGAGCCAGTGAAGTACAGCAACTGGGCAGCTCCTGTGGTCGTAGTTTCGTAGTTTCAAGGGATTTCCGATATCCGATTATTACCCCCCCCCCCCCGGATAGAAGAATTGTTCCAGAAATTACTTGGGGTATATGGTTCACAAAGTTAGATCCCCTTCGAAAGAAGTATTAGTTGTTAGTACGCCGCTAGGACTTTTCCAGTACCAGTCTGCCTTTCGAATTAGCCAGTGCACCGCGATGTTCCTACAGACTTCTACAAGAAATTACAGCAGGCATTTCAGGCTGTGCTAATTAATATTGTGGTAGCCGAACGTACCGACAAGGAGCGCTTCAGCAATTTACTTACTGTATTAGAAAGACTCCAGTTTAATGTGTTACGATGCAATCCTAAATGTTCTTTCATGAAGCCAGCCAGTCTGCGTACCTGGGTTCTCTTATTAGTAGTAATGGAGTACAGCCTTCGGAATCAGGTATTCTAGCTAAAAAAAATTCTAAGACCGTGGAATATTAAGTACATAATTATAGTCCTTTATTAGTAAAATTAATTGTTATAATAAATTCATACATTACACAACTAACAACAACATAACAACTACATAACAACAAAATAACAACATTTTTCACAACTAGCTGCACCTCTTAAAAAGTTTCGTCGCCCAAATGAGAAGGGTACTCGAATAAGTGTTGGCACACCAAAGTTTTAAGAATCTTATTGTAAATACCAAAAGGCTGGCACATTTCCGGGATGATTTGCCACTGATACTTGCAACTGATACCTCTTGCTATGGATGAGGAGCAATATTGGCATACATTGCACCAGTTGGAATTGAAAAGTCTATAGCGTATGCATCGAAAACTTTAAATGAGCACCAAAAGCGGTACAGCAAAATCGAGAAGGAAGCACTAGTGATTATTTAGGGTATAAGAAAATTTAATCAGTACGTATGTATATGGTCGACGGTTTACCTTATATAATAATAGAGTTTCTCTTCTTATGAAGAAGGCGCACTTCTCAGCTGGGCTGAGAAACATTTACCACGACCACGTGGGCTCGGCTGAGACATGCAAACATAAAAAATTAAGTACCCATAAAAATTGCATGCGAAACACATAAACAGTTATGAGAGAATAAAGAGACTCCTTTTAAGGAGATCTTTACCAATGCTCACGCTAAAAACATTAATATTTTTATTTACATTAATGAACATGCGATTAACAAGCTCAAATCGGCCATAATTGGTGTTAGAGGAGTTGATGTGTAAGAGCGGTGGTCCTCTCAAATTGTATCGGCTCTCTCTAAACGACGCACGGCGACTTAGAAAACCTGAGTCGACACGTCCATTAAGAAGCTGGTGGACGAAAACAACATCGGCCACCGCACGACGCTTGTGGAGAGTGTTTAAGTTGAGTAACTTAAGTCGGTATTCATATGGTGGAAGAATTAAAGGGTCTTCCCAAGGAAGGTGATTCAATGCGAATCGAACGAACCTACGTTGAACCGACTCAATTTTTCCAACATACGAAGAATAGTGAGGAGACCAAACCTGGGACGCATATTCAAGCAAAGGTCTGACAAGGGAGATGTAGAGGTGTTTAGTGATCAGGGTGCTGTTAAATTCTTTGGACCACCTTTTTATACAACCCAAGACTAAGCTGCTCTTGGAAGAAATATAGTTGATATGAGTAGAAAAGTCCAGCTTGGTGTCAAATCTAATCCCGAGATCTTTGACAAAATTAACACGGGGGACACCCTCACTAAAAAATGAGTAGTTATAAATTATAGGATCACGTCGCCTACAAAAAGTCATGACTTCGCATTTACTAATATTAAGAATCAGGTTGTTGTTAGCACACCAAGAGTAAAAGGTGTCGAGGTCGACTTGCAGAAGTTTGCAGTCCTCCATACTCTTTACGTGACGGTGCAATTTGATGTCATCAGCATAAATCAGGATTCTGCAGTGTCAGTGCAGTGTTGTCAGCAAGGTAACAATATCATCAATAGAAAGAATAAAGAGGATAGGGCCAAGATGACTGCCTTGAGGGACACCGGATGACGCCTCAATGGTCGCGGATTTGGATCCACGGAAAAGGACTTGGTAGGTCCTGTCAGCTAAGTAAGACTGGAACCATAATAGAAGGGCTTCAGGGAAACCTAACTTTTTTAGTTTGAAAAGTATAATGGAGTGGGAAAGCTTGTCAAATGCCTTACTGAAATCAGTGTAAACACAATCAGTTTGGCAACCGGAAACGAAGCCTTCAACAGCATGGGAAGTGAATTCTAGGAGATTGGTGGTAGTGGAACGAGCTGGAACGAGACAAGAACAAGACTAGATTAGTCTTGTCTTGTTCTTGCGTTTGCTCATCCCTAGTGACCATACCGTGGGATACCGTGTTTCAATATTGTTTACAAAACCAACCGAGAAACATGAGAATGTTGACGCATTATCCCGTTTATTTGCTGTTCCTGATCCCTATTTTGATTTATCTGAGCAATCTTGTCTTCATCTTAATTATTCAGAGGTGTTAACTAATTTCCCAATTGACGCAGAGCAGTAGCAAGGCACACAGCCACCGACAAAATTTTGCAAAGAGTTTACGGTTACATCACTAAGGGATAGCTTGAAAAACTAACTAGAATAGCTAAGATCTTCAAGCATATTTTCACCGATACTCACTCAGCATTCAAGATGGAGTTATTGTACTTACTATAAACGGACTTTTTTCGTGTAGTCGTGCCTTAATCACTGCAAAGCAACGTTTTGCAGCTCCTCCTTGATGGGCATAGTGACCTGTTGGTGACCTAACATTGATGCACACGTACAGGAGGAAATCAACAAATGTAAAATTAGAGAAAGAGAGTTCCTAAATTGACCTAAATCTTGTTCGCCTTGGACAAGGATACATTTGGACTTCGCAGGACCATTTCTAAACAGTATGTGGTTGATTTGTTTTCAAAAAATCCATTTGTCACCCAACTGCACTCAGTGACATCTGAAACCAATATACGAGGTGGGCAAAATATATTTGCAGTTGATGGCCTTCCAGACACCATTGTGACAGATAATGGTGGTCAGTTTACGTAAAAAAGTTGTTCAGTTTAAACGGAATCATACATCTGACAACAGCACCTTTTCACCCCGTCTCAAATGGTGAAGCGGAACGATTTGTACGAACTTTCAAGGCAGCGTTAATGAAGACAATTCAGGATAACGAAAACCCGGATCAAGCGCTGCTAAAACATATAGTAACTTTCCGAGCATCGCCAAACACCATATCTAATCAATCACCAACTCAATTACTTCATGGTCGTCAACCAAAAATTTTACTATCGTTGTTATACTCGAGCAATAAAACCCTAGTATGTGTTTCCCCTAAAGGAAAACGTCGATTCAATATCAACCAGCCAGTCTATATCAGCAACTTCAGCCCTGGCCACAATGGATTCTCCTTTATGTTACAACAATGTGTGGCAGAATTATTTACGGTGTTTGTACGCAACAAAAGCAATTTAGAAGACACCAAACCAAATTAGGCCGCGCCTTCCGGATGTTGCAGATATCTATCTGCTACGATTATTAGCGAACAGGCAACTAATCAAAACGAAGCCAAGCTTAACTCAACTTCTAATCCCAGGACACTGAAATTCCAGGCAACACCCATCCGGGTTGAGTGAACACTGAATCCGTCAAATTTAGGTCAGTCCAGAGCGCCTACACCAGCAAGCCGTATGTCGAGAGTCCTTGGCGTACGTTCTACACGAGCTTCGACAATCAAGCAGGACTCGTAAAGTCGTAGTACAATTCACGATCCAGAACTAGCCTCGGAATTTGAGAGGGAGGAAATATAGTGCATTAAGACTCATATTATAGTTGGGGAATTATTTTTGTAAATGATATTCATTATATGTCAATAAAAACTTCTTTTTTATTCTGACTGTTGATCGGAGTTGACCTTATTGATGTTGGCTACCGGGGAATAGTAATAGACACGGAGGCATATTAGGTAAACCTTTTAGGGCCATCGCCTTCTCATTTTAAAAGACTTTTACTAAATAATTCTGGTGGCTAATCACTGAAGTGGAAGTCTTAAGGCCCCAATACACGGTCAAATTGGATGTACATTGAAGCGCGGATGTACAACCAAAACTACCGATTGTGGGCCGGTAAACTGATCAAAACTCATTGTGGGCATGGGTTTGATGAAAATCTGGATGTACATCCAGGGGCGGATGGGCCGTAAGACGAACCGGGAAATTTCCCGGTGGGCCGGCTGTTCAGAGGCCCGCAGGGCCGGTGGCTGAAAGTACGCCTAAGTCAAGGGTGGACAACCTTATTATAACCTGGCCTGGGCCAAAATAAACTTTACGTTTTTTTCCGCGGGCCGCAGTAGTTAAATGACATCTTCTTATGGCCTGTAATTTTTTAATCTGCATTTGAAGTGAAAAATCTTTAATATGGTAAATTACACTATCCATCACTCGGTCCTAAATTTAAAAAGGTTTGTGTCTAGACTTTTTTCCTTTTTTATGTTGGTTGATCAAGCTCAGGGATCACCATTTCTACCACTAGTTCGTCATATCGTTTAAGCCATGGTGCAATGTCTAAGCTTGATCTGAAAGATAAAAGAGAAAGTATAGGTTAGGAGTCTAGAGGGTGCATGACTATCTACTTGATGAACTCTGAGATGTTATATAAGTTCGGAAACAGCTAAACCGGGAGAGTTGACGTCTACTGATATGCGCGGACCTTTTGCTGAGTCCATTCACTAAAAAGTAAGTAAGTTTTTTTCGATGTGGTTTTCCAGTGCAAAAGAAGTCTGAAGTTAAATATATGTTAAAACAGATAATGGTACAAGGCAAAACTCTCGGTCATCCAATGAAGGAGTTATTAAGTGATTATGGTGGACGGCTCGACAAGGACCAAATTAAAAAAAATCTGGAGCTGGCTTTCAACGATGCGTGATTTTGCTGATTATCACGCACAGCCGACGTCCACGGATAGCCACGTACCGCACCAGGCAGGCAGTGGAAATCAGCTTTAGAATTAAATTGACTACATAGAGGTATAGAGGGCCATACTCGCATGAGCAAAACGGGGGCACGAAGGAGGAACACCGAACGATAGTGGAAATGGCAAGGACTTTTAAGTATTCTAGAAGAGAACAAATTTTTTTTGTCAATTTCAGGAAAAATGAGTAAAGAAAATGTCAAATGGTACTTCGAAATCCTGAGATTCAGAAGGACGCAATGGATGCCAGTTCAATATTAGTACTAAATTATGAACATGTTGTTGTTGTACATGTTGCTATGTGCGTTTAATTCTCAATTTAAACTAGACAAATTACATCAAAAAATATTTAGTTATAATATAATATCTTCTAAAGTTCTCACGGGCCGTATAGAAACTTTTCGAGGCCGAGGGCTGCCCACCGTTGGTCTAAGTGATCTACCAACCTATCTTCATAAACATTTACTTACCGAAAATAAAAAACCGAAATGAATTTTTCATTTTCTTAACAAATTTTTGTAGAATTTTTGTACTTTTTTCTATATTTTACACTATTATTTGCCTATATAATTAATCAGCAAAAAATTGAGTTTTTATATTTCTTCTTCCGACTGCCCATAATTAACTCACAAAATTTTATTTTTTGTTTATTTTGTGGTATAGATGTTTTCAAACTCCGTGACATTTGGCGCATGCTGGGGTACAAAGCTCTTAAAAATGCTTAAAAGCTTGACCAAAGCTTTCTTTAGCTGCTCCTATCGAATCACTTGTGTTAATTTAATCAGTCACCGTGTATTGCTAGAGGGAGGTGTATTTTTCTGGCGCTTTTATGATCATTTAAAGAATTTACAAATTCTGAATGAAAAGCGTCGTAACACCTTGCAAATGTATATGTTAGCCATATCTGGAAATTAACAAAAGGCCCGACAAATATTATTTCCCGGGCCGATAAGATGTTACCCATCCGCCCCTGTGTACATCCAATTTGACCGTGTATGTGTTAGAGGTCTCTTTCTACTATTATTCTTCAATAACGGCTCTACAACCGAGATCCGGCCCTGGCCTCTCGCAACTGTTCTCTCCACCGGTCCCGATAATGAGGTTGGGTCTCCCTCGCTGTCGCACCCCACAAGTCTTACCTCTCTAAGTCTTTCAACTATTAACAGGCAATAAAACCGATCGTCTGAAGTACCGCCAACCAATTAATTCCGTTGTTTTTCACATAATATCAATAAAAAACTTTTATAATTAATAAAAGTGTGCCTGACTGAACACATCAACCAAAGCATCCATGGGTTCGGTGAGTCTGGTTTGGTTGCTCTAGATATCTCCAAGGCCTTCGACAGAGTATGGCATCCCGCTCTGCTGTCGAAACTCCAAGCTATTGGTATTGACTCAGTTCTAAGGAACTGGATTGAGAGCTTTCTTTCTGGCCGTTCAATCAAGGTAGTATTGGATGGCGTCGAATCCAACCCTCATTCCATTTCGACCGGCGTTCCCCAAGGGGCGATTCTCTCACCTACTCTCTTTCTTATATTCAGTAATGATCTGCTCTCAATCCCCTCCAATCCACTTCATAGTTTTGCTGATGACGGTACTTTGCGTTACTCATACCCCTCCGACAACACAGGACAAGCAAGTGCCAGACCTTGTCTCTTAGAACGTGAACTCATGTCCGAGTCTCTTAACGCGGACATTAAACTCATTTTTGATTGGGGCCGCAAGAATCGTGTCGAGTTCAATGAAACCAAAACCAAGTACTGTCTATTCTCCACTAAAACCTGCACCAGCCTTCCCTCCATTTCAGTGGGTGAAGATAATATAACAGCTGATCCATATCTTAACATCCTCGGCGTGACTCTATCCAACGATTTGCGATGGAATAATCACATACTCCAAGTCACCAAACAAGCGTACCAATGCCTCGGCTTCCTTAAGAGATGCAAGTTTCTCCTTCATCCAACTGCCTTGGCTACAATCTACAAGTCCTACATTCGGCCACGCCTCGAATACAACTCGTATATCTGGGCTGGCGCCCCTAAAACCACCTTGGCTTGGCTAGACAAGGTGCAAAACCGCGCCATCAAACTCATTGGCGATAGCACCCTTTGCATTGATCCTTTAAGCCACCGTAGGAATGTAGCAGCGCTCAGCAAGTTTTACCGCTATTTTCATAGCGACTGCTCCACTGAAATCAAAAACCTCCTGCCTACACGGCAATCTTTCTCCCGCAACACAAGACTAGCCAACTCGGCTCACCCCTTCACCCTTCAGCCCTCCCCTTCACGCACATTACGTTTTAGCAGTTCGTTTATAAATAGAACAACTCGATTGTGGAACTCTCTTCCGCAGTCGGTGTTTTCGAGCTCATATAACATCTCAGAGTTCAAACGCAAGGTTCATCGACATCTACTCATGCACCCTCCAGACCCCTAACCTATCCTATCTCATTTTTCCTTCAGATCAAGCTTACTACTATACGCTGCACCATGACTTGTAAGACATGACGGACTAGTAGTACAAAGGGTGACTCCTAAGCTTCATCTTGCCACAAAAAAAAAAAAAAAAAAAAAAAAAAATAACAAAAGCCTTCAACCCTTGCGCCTGTCTCTCACGCATCAACAACTACCAAGAAAAAAAAACGAATCAAAACAATCTCCAAGGATAAATTAATTGACCATTAAAGAGATCCCTCAAAGTTCGATTTTGACATCTTGGATAAAATTTCGCGGAATTTTCAATAATCGCTAAAACTCTTCTATTAAAACATCAAAAGCCATTAACAGCCCCAGTAACTCCTTGAGCTAAGGCTCCCCCAAGACCGAGATAAATTATGACTGGAGGAGCGGAAATTTCCACTTTATAACAAACTTTCAATTTAATCCAGTTCCCGCTTCCGAAAATTGCTCTTGTCGTATTTGACAAATGCAAACAGTTTAATCGGAAAAAGGCGGAAAAAATTATTTGCATATCGATTTTCCGTACCTTTACCTTTACACACCTCTCCAGCGCTGACGTAAACACCGCATACTGTCTGTAGTACCCGAGAAGTGAAGTGAAGAGTACTTTTTGGGGCCAGGCCCTCGGGGAACCCCAGCAAATTACCCCCTGCACCCTGCCGAACTTGCTGGAAGGGTGGAGAGGGGGGAGGGAGGATGTCAGCCAGAATAGGGCGTAGAGAGAGGCACACTTCCGCATGCCAACCAACAGGCGAACTCAAATGAATCGTCCGACCAACCTGGCCTCTAATGTCAGCCTGGCCTATCCAGCAAGGATAGAGAAGTCCTGTCTAACTGTGAGCTGTCTGTGTGTGAAAAATTACTTTCCTCGAAGTTTTTCAATTTGGAAAAATTCGCAATTCACCATCACTCCTTCCGGTGTGGGCTGCCCGTGTTAACGCCTTTGACGACCTTAGGTATGTTTCCCTTTTCTCGGTCTTCTCTCCCCCATCTTAAGCGAACGATTAATTTTTAATTTTGACTCCCCCAAAAGTGCTGGCATCCCCGGCAGTTGCTCCCCTGCTCAAACACACACGAGTTCAAAAATTTCCCCGAGCTTTGAAAGAAGTTTTTTGTCCGGTGTTTTCTGAAAACACGTCGCACCTGGCTTTCGCCGCATTTTCGAATCGACAGCGCGGCAAGGAGGGAAATTTGAGGAATGCCACCTCAGCCGCACACACATACACACGTACACCCCAACTTTGAGCGCAAACAGGACACCCAGCTTTGTTGATTGATTAGCTCCAATTAGTAAACCGAGCACCTTTCTGCCGGGAAAGTTCAAACAGACGCGTTGGAATGGCAGAACTAAGAGAAGTGGATTGGATATCACACGGATCCTTCTTTTTTTAAAGCGAAAAGGAAACGAATCCTGCAAATACGTGACATACGGGTGTAGTGTGACACTTCCAGTCGACTGAATACCATAAACACGACCCGTTCTGGATAATCTCCTCACAGCCTGTTGCCTGCTAAATGTAGTACTGCAGGTAAGGACATACTAGTCGTCGCACTCCCTGCGCCTTCCGGTCCGGCAAAAGCCACAGGAACTGCTCCTTTTTGCTGGGACCGAGCGGCTCTTCCGTTGCCCCAATTTCGTTCGTCCTTCTATTTACAGCGCCATCGACCGATCCGTGGTGAAATTTATCGTCTAATCAATGCAGCGTGTCTCTTCTATGGTTATTGACTTTTATGGTGCACGCGACCCTCCAGAACTTTATTATCATCGTCCATCCCTTCTCTCGCCTTCGGGGGACACTGGAGCTTCCGCTATTGCACTGGTAATGGGGCCATCTCAAGGACCTTTAATTTCCTCTCTACAACAAACGCAACATTTTTATTCGAGCCTTTTTCTGTTAAGAGTTAATTCCTCGGGGATGAAAGGAGGCAGTTTCATTTCTGTGAGCCTGAATTTGTAATTACTTTCATGAGTCTTGGGAATTGAAGGACGAAAAAAGAGAGAAAGTGGTGGTCAGTTGCTTTTTTTTCGGTGTGGAAAGACACTTTCAAGGACTTTTGCCTGAACTTTTTGGGCATTCAGGATTAAGTAAAGGTCATTTTTTAGTTATATTCTGTGGTTAAAGGTCATCGACGGATCCTTGAAGTTTACGAAATCTTATAATTTAGCAAAAAAAGGGAGGAATTTCGGGGGCCTCGAATGACTTGATGATAAAATGCTTAACAGCTGCTTTAATCTTCTTTTTCATTTTTTTGTTGGATTTAAAGCTTGCCAAGAGAGCAGGGGAATAAATATTTGAGAATTTGACATTTGAAGAGTCTCGTACTTTAATAATTGAATAAAATCCTTGAAAGTTGCTTTTAAAGGCTTTTTTTATATCCTTATCTCAGAGCAGCCGTTTGGGATTTATATTTAGAAGTTGAGCCCACCAGCTGGCCTGTTTTTGTATTATGGGAGTGGATTCAGATAAAAACTTCGTAATTTATTCCAATAATTTATTAAAAAGATTCTTGGGTAAAATAATATATATCCGATTAAATCCGTATTAGGCTGGTCGTCCACTGGTAGCGTATTCGAGCGGCTTCGCGCTTCGGCCATACAAATGAGCCGCTTGTAGCCGCTCATATGTATGGCCGTAGCGCGAAGCCGCTCGAATACGCTTCCAGTGGACGACCAGCCTTAGCTGGTTAGCCGTCGACCGAAGTAGTATATGAAAGTATGATAGCACCGCAGTTCTGGATTGATGGAAGTGGGATCATAACCAAGAGCAACATTTTTCCTGCAATACAAGGTTATGCCTAGTTAGTATTTCCGAACTTATAGAACATCGTGGAGTTCAAAAGGAGGGTTCATCGCCGACTGCTGCAAACCGCAGTAACCTAGCATATTCTTTTCTATCCTTCATATAAACCTTACTGCTAGACATTGATTCTTAAGCTTACTTGTCACATAAAAAACGTTGGCTACTAGTACCTGTCCCTTCTAATAGAGATTGGCTTGAGGGTGATAATGTCACACACAAAACAGGCGATTACGAAGCAAGGAAATCTTGGAAATGAGAATTAGGGACAACTACCACAACAATGAAATCAGACTAATCCATCTCCTATGAGCAAATTTTTGTACAGAACCAGCTTTTGTCCTAACTAAAAGTCCAAAGTGGATTTGGCGTAGTTCGCCTTAGCCTACCTACTATGGCCATTCCCCTCAATTCCTTACATTTTTCGTGACGATCCCATATCATAAAGTTATTCTACTGCAACTAGAAAAGTTTCACTCCAAAAAGGAAGGTAAGCGACTATCTAAAGCCACTGGAAGTGTTTTCGGATGTTGACTGTAGTTTCAGTAAACTGAAGAGTACTTTTGTAAGGTGAGCAAAGGATGCGCAAAACATGGTATCACATGGTAAACTTTGCTAAAAGACTGGGGTTGTAGTTTTGGGTATGATGACGATGTGTACTACTTATGGAGCTTATGATAAATTGATGCCTCCAAGTGCAAGAGAAGAGTAAAGCCTCACCATAAAAGCCAGTAAAGGCACGAACAGATTGGCGCGGAAGTCGTGGCGGCGGCCGTCTGCAAGTGTCTTTCCCATATATTTCATTTCTCCGCAGGCGGCTCAAACAAATTAAATGTATGAGGAACTCTGTCGACCACAGCACCATTCTGGACATATCACCGGGCCCACGCTACCGGACCCACTGGGACATATGCTTTTTTTGCTATTTTGTCTCTTGCAACCACCTGGGAGTTATAATTATTCCAATGTGTGTCAGATCCATCCGGAAATCTCTCCAAACTTGTGCTCAGAGAAACTAATATTCCAATCAATACCGCTTAAACAAACACGCTGGGTCAAGTAAGATTGGAGATGTGTGAGATCTCTCCTAGCTCAGAACTAGCAAAGTTTGTGTTAATCTTGTACATAATGGTATCATCTTTATGTCACCAAAGAACGTCCAATATTTTTATACAATCTTTGAAGTAGAAACTGTGGGTCTGTGGGTCTTGGTCCGCAAGTTTAGCTTTGATCTATTCAGGATCGTTGATCGTCCATTACCGTAAACTAAATTCGACCAACTGCATAAAATGCATCAGTTGTTCTTGCACAATACGGTACCATCCTTGTTAGGGCCATCGATGTAGAAATCCGACTTAACTATCGCCGATGCTCTTGGGTAGTCAAAATTCATCATCAGCTAACTGATGCAGTGTTCTTATCGTCAAATATGGAGGCCAAACCGAGCCAAAGATAACCCCTCTTGGCTTCAACAGCCATTAGATTACTTTCCATCTAGGTATACATATGTATATCTATGGGGTCGACCATCTTTTTTTTTTTTTTTTTTTTTTTATGTGAAAGACTAGAGTCTCAGGAAAGGCCCTTTATACTGTGTCGACAATCTATTTTCTTCATATAGAGTGCAATGTCGAACAGCAGCTCTAGTCGGGGAAGGAAGGAGCTGTCACAACCTACTAGAGATATTTTTCAGTCCACCTACTCCCAACCATCACTGTCGCGACTTTGACATCGGGGCATCGAGAAACAACTCGCTGGAGTGTTATGCCTCCTGAAACGAGTTGAATCTCATCAACCAACCGATGACATACGCTTTGGTGGAGCGGGGAAGGGCTAAGGAAGGCTATGACAGAAGGAATCAGGAATGTAAAGAGGGAAGAAGAAAGAAGGAAAGCTATAGGTGAGAAAGTGGAAAAGGCGAAGGACCGTGGGGCTGGCCGGGATTCGAACCCGGGACCTCTGGGATAGTAAGTGATGGCCCATTTGTAGATTTTTGCAACGCATAAAAAAGAACTCGGAGCTTAGCAGTAGTATGTTTTAACGATGGCGTTTGCAATTTCGTACGCAGTTGCCGGAAATCATGAACACATTTGATAAAATCACAAATTGGCAGGACAAGTCAACATCATCAGAAACTATTTGGAGTGCCCTCGAGAACAGTCACTTCTTGGTATCATGAAAATAGTGCTTTGCGATGTTCTGTGAACTATACAACAACTTAACACTTTTCTGTGGACTGCGTTTATACTTTTTGGAGCATATTTGTCGAACCCTACCAGAACAGTTTTATGATCCGCCACTGCATGAGGATGCCCCACCTTTCCGTAAATGAATTTCTAGATCCGCCACTGCCTCCGGCGCGTTTTTTGCTTTGGAACTCAAACAGTATACAATTTCTTAAATACAATATTTTTCATCACATTATTTCTCAACACTTTTGGACAGGAGAGGAGAGACTACTTCCTTTTTCGTTTCGTTGTAATCACACTTTTACTGAAGGTCCCCAATACAGACATGGAAGCCGTAGTGAACCAAGTGGCCTGCAACAAGGCCTCATGCGAAGAAATCGAAAATATGGAAACCGATGGTGACAGAGCAGCTTGCAGCGAGGTTTACACATCGACAGACTCTGGGTTGGGTAGAGCTATCGGTAACATGTACTCGGAGCGCCAGCTACTTAACTCGAGCATCGACGATGTCATCTCCAGTGACTGCCTTTGAAGCAAACCTTTTGGAAAATGGTGTAAGTGATTCAGTAAAACTTGCACCATTGTGAAGAAGTATCCGCCGCGATTTTGCTTCGATTGGCATCAGGCGAAGTCGATGTTGCCCTGGTCCAAGAGTCATGGATCGTTAGTAACAGGATCTGTGGCTTAAGGACGCCTAAATTTAATCTCTTTTATACCAAAGATAATGGAAAACTCTGAACAGGTATTCTGGTCAAAAGTAATATAAGCACCTTTCTTCTCCCTTCATTTAGTGACGGAGACCTTACCGTGGTCGACGACCTAGTAAGGCACACCGATGCTACCACGGTCCTGGTTATGGGAGGTGAAACAAATGCACACCATACACAATGGAGCAGCACCGAGATCCATGATCGAGGTGAGGTTATTTTTAACTAACAACTAAATACCAAGCTTGCTATTTGTAAGAAAGGTAATGATCCCACTTTTATTACCAAAAGCAGAGAATAATTGCTGGACATCACCCTTGTCTCAGACTGCGACTCCAACCGAATAGTGGTCTAGGAGGGCTTGAAGGAACACTTTTTCTAAGATCATATAGAGTTCCAACTGCAAGACTCTACCTCAACCGCCCCTCTTAAAATAAAAAACCTCAAAAAGACAAATTGGGGTTACTATACAAGGCCTATCGCAAAGAACCATAACCCTGGGCCACCCTGCATTCCTAAAAACCCTGAACAACTCGACAGAATTGTGGACATTTTCACAGAACACTCAGAAAAGAGCGAAGAAAGGAATTTAATTCAGCCAGACGCAGAAACAACGCAACTTCCTGGGGCTGCTACAAATCAAAGCTGAATAGATACAAAATGACAATAAGGAAGGCCAAACGTAGCTCCTGGGCTACCTTTTGCAGCAATATAAAATCCAAGCCTCAAGGCAAATATTAACTAAAGCGCCAACGACGCTGAGTTATTTACGTAGAGAAAACGGCGATTGGACTAACTCCATCAGAGAATCCCTGAATGAACACCCACTTGCCTAGTAGTACTACGGCCGAGACAGTTAAGTAGACCAAAAATTAAATGGGCTGTAAACACCTTCCAGCCCTATAAATCACCAGGCTCTAAAGGCATGGTGCAGCGCACACTTAGTCACATCATACCCTGGATGCAACCGTGTTTACTAGATGCCTTCAAAATAACTGCATCTCCTCTAGTTGGAAAGAGGTTAAAGTAGTCTTTATACCTAAGGCAGGACAAGCCTCCCACGCAACACCCAAAGACTTCAGGCCAATGAGTCTATCATCCTTTTTATTACAGACTCTATAAAGGCTAATCGAAATATGTCTGAGGCAGACTATACATCCCTATACAAAGGCACATCAACTGATAGTGCTCTTTTTCATTGGTTTCAACCATTGATAAATTCCTGGAGGACAAGGAGTATACAATAGTAACATTTCTTGACATAGAAGAAGCGTTTAACAACATACTCTCGAACGCCGTTACCCTAGCCTTAACAGAAGAGGGGATCGGGGACAGAAGATGGGATCGAGGAATAGCAGGTTTTTATCATCCACCAAATGCTTACTGGCAGGATGGTGAGCTCGATCCTAGGAGACAGCTCGGTCCGAAAGGCCGTAAATAGAGGCACCCGCGACCCGCCTAAGTCTTGACACCTACCATTTTTGCAGAAGCTGTAAGAATCAGCACAAGGAGGAAAATGTACAACATTTCCTCGGTCACTGCCCAGACCTAAGCAGAAGGAGACTAACCACATTTGCTGAACCCTTTCTAAGCACACTTGCGGAAATCATGAAAGTTGGGATTCCGCAACTTAGAAGGTTAATTACTTCCTCGAGATGATTAACTTTAACAACAGGTTTGAAGTGGGATCACTTGGCATCACAATGGACCTATCCTATTATCTGAATAATATTCCAAACAAAGTACATACATAAATCATCATGCTCAAACTGGTTTTAGTCCGGTCAAAACTCTTACCAAGGGCCGACAATGCACAGAAATGCACGTGTTAAAAACTGACAGAGCTTTCCCTTACACCTAATACGTTATTTTTCCAGCAAACTATCTCAGTTAATCTCCTTACGAAATTAGGTGGCAGTTCTAGTGTTCATGTGTTCATGCACCTACAAAAAAATCCATCCCCTCCCTTCAATTTTGAGCAAATTATCTTAAACGAAAATCTCTAATAAATTCCGGCCACGTCGGCAATTATTTAATTTAAATTAAAAACTTCTCACCTGGAAAATTCTCTAAACTATTAAAAAGTAGGAAGTGTACGTTTCCCAAATGAAACTTTCCTTTTTGAAAGTGTCCTTCTGTAACCCTTTTTAAGTTGAAACACTTTTTGCTGTGCACGAGTCGTTTCCTTTATATATACCTACCTATATTTTTTTTTTGTTACTTTTTCTAGTAAAATTGCTCCTGAATTTCGTATTCAATGAGAAACTTTGTTCATCTCATTAGTTGCTCGCCACGGTGCCTGATTGTGTCCCATAAAACGAATGAGGGGCTATGAAAGTTTCAACTTTCACAAAAAAAAAACGAGAGAGAGGAAGAAAAGGCGTTCCATCTTCTTCTTCTATGTCCTATGGAATTTTTTTGTGTGACCCAAAGGCTATATGGCTTCACATTTACCTGTGCACACAGGACTTCACTATATCGTATTCTTTGGTTTACTTCCTTGTGCCACTGCGGCCCAAATTCATCTCAGTACACCAAGAAGATTCCTCTAAAGTCTCGGATACTCACCGGTACAGGTTTAGTGCAAAGGGCAGAAGGAGAGCTGGAAGGAGCGACATTTAAGCTACGTGATTGCAATTTATTATTAAAGAAATCCCAAGCTAGTACACAGCCAGGCCAGATGGGTTAGGAGTCGGGGACCGAGGCTGCTGCGCCCATACACAGCAGAGTCAACCTTTTATGTGAGATTTTTTTACCTTTAACTAAAAAAAATTCACCAGGATACGACGCCCCTTGCGAGCAAAATATTACACCGGGTACACTTGAGCTGGGTTAAAAAGGACTAAAAAGACTCGGAGTTATGGTTAAAAAGGTTAGAAACGAGGGCGAAAATTCACTGTGTAACACCGTTATTGGGATTACGTTGTTTCAAAGGTGTACATGCGATTTGACCTGGAACGTGCTTTCTTTTCTCACTTTTGATGCTCTATGACCCTTGCCACCCACGATGGCCGCCCTTTGTGCTCGAGCAACACCCCGGCGCAACGGCACCCAATTTACAGGCGACTGTGTGCGCGATCCTGCTTACAGTCGTGCAGAGACCAATCCACCTCGTTACCCATATTTCGTCCTGACATCCTCGAGTGTGACCTCCTTCATGAATGGAAACCAGATAAGGACGGGAGACGAAAACTTATATAAAAAAAAACAAGTAGAAACGTAAAGTGACCCTCGCTACGTGATGTGGTTGGCAACGCTATCTTCAACAAATTATTTTAAATTATGACGGCTAGAGGGCTCCAGTCGCACAAGTGGAAGATCCTTTACTTCTCAGGATGCCATTTCGAATTCAGCACTGAGTTGACTATGGCCCTTACTGACGTACACACAGCGATAAAAGCTGATAAAAAAACATGCATTTTCGCGACTGAATGCGTCTTTGTCAGTTCCAAACTTGCGCCGAATAAATTGCACATTTGCGAGAGCTACACATGAGCAAGCTAACAGCAGTCAGTCGGCGCCCACTTTGGAGAGGAAAACATCCAGTTTGAAATTTAGTTCCACGTTCTTTAAATCCAATTCCATTTGTTACAGAACTCTAAAAGAGTTAGGAAAATGTTTTACGAAATTATTGGGACGTGAGCTGGGTCCAAATGCCCCACTTTCGTGGAGGGGCTCCCGCTTTGAATGACTTCACCTTGATTTTAAGTTAAAATGTTGCGAAATGTTGTATTGAAAGCACGTGAATAATGTGAAGGGATTTATAATGGCTGAAGCTTATAACCTCGACGTCAGGGCGTAATTTATGTTGCACGTTTAGGTGCCTTGTTTATATTAACGCTGAATGGGTTTCTTTTAATGAGAGATGTTAAAATTAGTTGCACGCCCCTCAATTGGCCCTGATGGGGCATTTATTGCAGCTTAATAAACTTTCTGGAAGAATCTGCCCTTCACCATCAGCCCATATATTACACCAAAATCTCGAAGATGTTTTGCACAATTTTATCGCTTGACGGAGTTTGACATTCCGCTCAGTGCGGTATATATCCTGATCTTAATCAATACGGTCTTGGCGAATTGTGCAGGTGACATGGTGCTTGAAACAAGATAGGGCATTTCCAGATACTAATAGGCTAAAGAAAAGTTCAGCCTTATTTGTGACTACTTCAGAGTTAATTGAAGAGCCTGTTTCAAGACCAGACATTAAATAGTGTTGCCGAAACATACCGCAGTAGTGACAAAGTTGGTGTTGGAAATATATAGATATAATACATTTACACCCAGCAACAGTCTTGCTATCAATACAACGGAAGCGGTACTGGATTTTAGGCATGCGGGGCTTTGCATCAAAGGTGACCTACAAATGCGCCACCTGTCCTCGCCATCGTGACCCAAAGCACTACTCACGAGTAATCTCCTGACTCCAAGAGCGAACAATGCTCGTCCAACAGCGAAAATTGCTCATCGACTTAGGAGTAGATTACGCCGGTCCCATATACCTGATTCATCGCACTGGTCGAGGAGTTCGACCTTTCAAAAGATTGATTGCCCAATTCATTTGTATGGCAGTCAAAGCAATCCAGATGGAGCTACATAGTTACCAGTCTCAGTACTAAGACATTTATTGCAGATTTCCGTCGCTTCATTTCACGACTTGCAATACCAATAGCAGTAACTTTGTCAGGGCAAGAAATGTCTAAAGGAACTGCATTACCATATTTGTTCCCGTTCGACTAACCCACTGATGTTATATTTCCTTTCCCAGAATTAGATCAGCCAGGAGTTTATTCCACCATCAGATCAACACTTCGCCTTCGGCGGTCTTTGGGAATCTGGTGTGAAGGCCGTGAAATGACATCTGTGATAGGTTCTTGGAGAAACTAATCTGAGCTTCGAGTAGATTAACACATTATTAAAATAATCAGGCATTGTGTACCGCATGAGCTCCAATAAGTAAATAACCCTGTGGGAGCAAAAGAAAAATTGCCTCAAAAGCAGCTCGAGCATGGCTTACAAAAATTTTGTTCGAGTGACTGATGAATCCAGATCACGAAAGCCATCAGATGTCAATGACGAAGGGCTCCGTAGTATCATCAGGGTATGTAGTATGTAGATTCCATCAGAGCTGCTAAGTTCCTACGATGGCTCAATGGGTCGATGGAGGATCAAATGGTGTCGTTTCCGATAAGTTTTAGGGCCTGGCCTTTTTTGTAATTTATCTATCCACGGCAAAGTTCTATTAGAAGCAACGCCCCAAATACACGTAACGCTCCTTTTGTATCCTCTCGGAGTCCGGTATAGGTCGACGCAACTCTAAGGTAAATAAATAAATAAAGACACCCACGAACAGCTCGGCGAAACAAAAAACCGTAACAAGGCCGATAAGCAACTCTCCGTCGTTAAGTTGGTACAACTCGCTATTGCATGATTAATTGTAACTAACAGTGGTACTTGCTTTTGGAGGCATCAAATTTGACACGATTGTGGTTGCCCCAAGCGTATGAGTTCAATATCCTTGTTGGTTAAGGCGCCACGATAGTCAAGAACAAAAACTTATAAGTAACGTAGAGTACCGTCACCAGCAAATGTGTAAAGTGGTTAAGAGTTGGTCACTTCGGAATATCAAAAAGAGATCGGGTGATGAAAATTAACCCTTAGAGACACCAGTAAAGAAATGTGGGGTTGATTTTTGATTAAATGTAATACTAGCTGGATTGAACGGCCAGAAAGAAAACTCTCAACCAATTTCTATAGAACTGAGACAATACTTATTGAGCTAACAGATCTCCCAGGGTGTCATCAAAGACTGTCCTTGATTGTCTCCAATCTTCGAAATTCCTCAGCAGAGCAATCAAATTAATTGATGACGACACCGCCTGCTCCACTATCGACCCCTTCAGCCACCGTAGGAATATAGCAGCACTGACAAAATTTTATCGCTACTATCATAGTGACTGTTCCTCCGAAATAAGCGTTCTCCTGCCTCCACGGCAATCTTATGCCCGCAACACCAGATTAGCCCACTCGTCTCATTCCCTCCACCTGCAACTCCCCCTTTCACGCACTCAACAAGATATGAATTCGTTTGTAAATAGAACAACTCGACTGTAGAATAATCTCTCGCAGTCGGTAATTCCGAGCTCCTATAACATCTAATACACCTTCTGCAATACCAACCGTATCCTTATAACCCCCCTCCCTCGTACTAAGCTTACTGCTAGACATTGCACCATGACGTGACAAATGACATGACGGACTGATAGTACAAAAGGTGACCCTGAGCTTAGCACTGCCACATAAAAAAAAGCAGGAAGAACAATGTCACGCTGCTGTGGATTCCGGGCCACGAAGGTCACATTGGTAATGAAATTGCCGAGACAGCCTGGCTAGAGTAGGCGCAAACTCATCACCTATTGGTCCAGAACCTTTCTGTAGCTTAGCACGCTGTCATGTAAAAACGGTCATAAAAAATTGGGTCGAACAGCTGTTTCTTCATAGCTGAATTAGGACCCATGGTACTCGTCAAGCTTAAAGATTCATCCAAATCGATAAAGCTAAAGCGGGCAAACTTTTAAATCTCAAGAGGTGGGAGCTAAAAATAATAACAGAGCTCTTGACAGGCCGCTGTTCGCTCAACTACCATCTAAACAAAATAGGTCTGGTGCCGATTGTAGCTGTCGGTTCTGCGGAGCGGCTCCCGAAACTGCGGAGCGCTTCAGGTGGGACCGTGAGCCTACAGCGAGGAAGAGACTGAGCCTCCTCCATCGTGACTTCCCTACTCCAGGGAGATTTGGGACAGATATCCTAAATCAGTTTTAGGCTATATTAGAAGCCTTAACAGGAATGACACAATAGACCAAATAAAATAGGTCGCAGAGGCACTCCTAAACAAGAAATAGAATACTTAGCTAACAGAGGAAGGTGCATGCTCTACCACTAGCTTTGGAGATATCCAGAGAAATCAAACCGGAGTAACAAAATCTGTGGATACTTTGGTTGAGGATTTTTGTCAGACACACCTTAAAATTTCCGGTGCATCTTTTTGGTCTGAAGGTGTATTGTTTGTTATTTAGGATTTGTTTAGACTCTACGTACCCCTTGAGTGTATGTATGTGTAACCAAGTACCCAGTATTTGTAAATAATTGTTAGTTTTGGTCAATTTTTTAATGTATGTTTTTGAGGTACATACTTTGATTTTCAGGATGATAGGCTAACGGCCTAATAGGATGGCATAGCGGCGGCAATTCATCTCTCTTTGAAAGTGGTTTTTCCAGGCACCCTGCCTTCTCTCCTTCATATGTACTCAGTGTCCGCCATGATTGAGGGGCGCTCGCAGATAGGTAAAAGGTGGTGCACAGCTTTAGGTGGTAACTCCGGGGTCTGACTACACCACGACCCCCAGCGGGCCTGCTTTGATGATATTCACGTGGATATTTTTGGGAAATTGTTTTGCCCAATTTTTTTTTTATGGGAATATGAGGTTGCCTTATTTGGGCAACCAACCCTGGATTCTCATAACAGTCATTTTTTTCGGTATGGGTTGAAAATGTGAAAGTTTTCAATAGTCTGGATAAATTCCAGAGAAGTATGATAGTATAAAACCTTTCGCAGAGGTTTAGCCAAAGGTGACGAGAATTTAATACAATAGGTGGTATTATTGTATGTATTGTCGGGTCCAGTGAATTTGTTGGTATTGCGGACTTCAGGCTGGGGTGTCATATTAGTATCCAGCAGAGAAAAATTTTGTTTTTCGTATTGATAGAATGGAGAATAAATAAACTCATTCCTGTCTGTGTTATCCTGGTGACACGAATGGCGGCAGTATGAGTAATCCCCAGCTAATTGCCTTCGCAAAATGCCACAAACTTCTCTTAACTTGTTTTGGCTGCCGGGGGAGTCTCCGAAACGCTGTCAAACATATTTAACAAACGCCAGATATTATATTTTAAATAAAAAGTAAAAACAAAAAAGAAATTTTTTTGCCATCAAAAAAACAAAAACAGAACTTTCTCTTACACCAACCAAATACAGATTCGAAGTTAATTTTGGATGTTCAAAGTGAAACGAAATTAAAATAAACATTTCATAATTTTTCATTTCATCTACAACCACTGAGATACAATCAAAAAAATGTAATATTGATGAAAATTTTCATTGACATTTTCTCTTCATCAATATGTACGTACATACATCGAACGAGGCAACAACCTGACAGTCAGCATAGAGTAACAGAGTCAGTGCCATTGATATGATAGCTTCATTCGTGTATAGTCTCTTAATTCAACACGACCTATACACAAAATCACTGAAATCAATATAAAAGGAAACGGGGTTAATAATTTTGTTTTTTTCTTTATATGAGCCACTTTACATTCATATCCAAAGTTACAACATTGATACGAGAAACATCAATATAAAAACTCATATCAAATGAATCTCTCTCTGGAAACTCTTGAAGAATACCAAAGCATATAAGCAAATGTTTGACTGAAAAAAAAACGAGAAATTTTCCAATATTTCACAAAAATCATATATCCAATAACGATATTAAATTGAAGATATTTTTCCTCTGTTTTGTGTTATTTTTGTTTGTTGACTTTATCCAACTCTTCTTCTATTCAGCTCGTCTGACGTTAAACTATAATCAAAATCCCCAAAAAACATCAGAGAAACTTATCCCCATATCTTATTCGGAAGTCAAACATCCCATAGACTATGAAGTAAGTGCCGTCATTTATTTTCATAAAGCATCTCCTAAAGGAGATTACAGCCAAGGATGAAGCCTTAAGCCATGGGGCTCTGAGATTTTTAAACAAAACTCCGAATGGAACACTCAGAGTCATACAGACTTGTGACCGACATCCATCTAGTGTTTGTGCTGTCAAAGATGTCGCAAGATAAAAATTTCAAAATGGAATGGTAACGAGAAAGAGAACCCGCGCCCTCTGGCCCTGGGCTCGTATGTATTTATACATGTATATATCCTTTCATCTATTTGAAGAAGGACAAAGGTTCCACCCGCTACCACGAGCACCACCATTACCACCACTTCTACACCAGGGCAACATATCAATAGAAAAATTTTCCCTTTTTTCCCTTTCATTGACAACAAAAAACATCGATCCTTTGGTTTTCTTCTACTTAGAAAAGGGCAAACAGTTTTTGGGGATTATTCCCCAACGAGGACCTAAGTATTGATAAAGAGTGGGATACGTATGCCATTGCAGAGGTCAAACAATCCATTCTGGTGTGAGAGGGCTAGGAGGTGGTTTTGTGTCCAAGTTTTAAAGTTCCACACGTCAGTATACCCATGTAAGAAGTGGCGGCGGCTCCTCCGCTCCAGGACTCTCCCTCTTGTTTTTCTAGGACAACCAAAATCCTAGTCACATCAATTCTTGTAGAGTGTGGCATTGATTTATGCCGGTGAAGTGAAGAATCATAGCCGACCCCATGCCCCCCCACATTCTCGGTTTTCGGGAGCGTTCAGCCCTGCAAAGCTCACAGTGTTCCGACACTCCTCTTTCTCGAAGTTTTGCGCTTTTTGTCTTTGGGGCTTTTCGAACTAAAACGCAAGGATTCCCTTTGTGAGTTTTGTCAGCAGCATTGAGCTGTGACGTGGAATAACAAAGAAATGCCCTTAAAGTTTTAAGGGCCCGGAGTAATTAATGCTGATCGATAGAAGGAATCGAACTTTTTCCCAGTATCCTTCTGACGGCAAATTGATTGAAACTCTCGACGGGGACGCTTTTTTTCTGTTTCTATCGGATCTCGCAGGGATGTGGATTAAAACTTTCCATTTGGGACCAGCCTGAGTCTTGTCAAGGATAATAGTTTATGCTTGTGAGTGTCATTCTAATTTTGTACCTACATTCTCGGAATCTAATTAAGATGCCCACTAAGCCCCAATTGCCGCAGCACAGGTTAGCTTGATTGTGAATTCCGATAACCACAAAAGGGGGATTTAGTTTGTAGCTTGCCTCATAGAAATATTAAGTTACATTGGATACCGTCTCTCTCTTTCGCATCCTCTCTCATGTATTCTGGAACTTAATTAATTCTGGGTAAAGCTGCCAACCAAAACAACCGATGAGTAAAATTAGCCTCTGTTGAGTGCAAGTATCGTGACCAACTAGTTACAAAAGTTTTCACACAGGTAAAATTCTCATTCTAAATGACGCCCTCGGCAGGACGAGCAGGGATTCAAGCGAAAAGTCCATTAAGGCCCAGGAATCAAGTACCCGAACTACCCCTCCACAGTATGCACTACTATTCAGTTGCAGGCGTTACAAATTCCAGCAATCACTGGATATGAATCTGAGAAATTCGAGATAAGCAGTCCTGAGGGTTTTTAAAGAGCTGCGGAAGTGGGGTGTACCAAGTGCACAGGCAGGGGCCCGGGAAAACAACCCCCGCCCCTTACCCTCCCAGCGCAAGGGGTTTATAAACATAAAAGCTTATGCGGTGAATGACTCCGGGGAAGACTGCTAACTGCATCCAGCATGCTTGCTACTGTGCATCATAGCTGCATATGAGCATAGTTCCACCTACTTGAGCCTAGGCCTGTGTACTCCATGCAGGAATTAAAGGCACCCGTTGAGATCTCAAGTTGATGGGCTTTATTTGCCTTTTGTCTCGACGTTTTGCATCCAACATAGAGGGCTATGTATCTAAAGCTTTATGATATGCAGAAAGCTTAATCCTTAGACAGGACTGGAGTGGAATCTTCCTGGTGCTTATGTTCCTTTGTTCAAGTGGTGCAACAATGTCATGAAATTCAAGTATTCTGCGGTAATAGCTGCTTTGTATGGTTACTGCAATGGTCTGTAACCGCTTATAACAGTGCTTCAATGCTGAAATAAACACACTGAGAGAATGCTCGTCTTTACCAAGGTAAAGCCAACCCCTAAACGGAAACAATAGAAAGGTGAGATTCAAATCATTTTCGTATAGAAAGTTACGAGCAGAATCTTTTAGGGGAATTCTCCATGGGAGTCTTTAAGGAGTTTGTGTATTTGTTTTTAGCTTATCAAGTCATAGAAATTAGAAAGACAAAACTGTGCATGTTTCGTTTTATGTTGGGTTTAAAGTCACAGGTCAAATTTCAAGGTTGTTTAAAATTTCTTAATTTTTTAAACTTACTACTATAAAAACTTTCTGCGAACTATAAAACTAAGGTCTGCAGGGAAACAATTAATAGCGAAACTCAAAAATATAAGCTAAATGAAACAAACACAAACTTTCTTACTTTGAATAGACTCAATATCGGAATGTATCAATTACATTAAATTGAGTACTACGAGCTCGTTATATCTTTGGTCTAGTTATGGTGCAATGGGTAGTCGTAATTTTAAATCGAGGGAAAGAACAGGTCTGAGATTGTGAAGAGTCAGAAAGATGTTAGAGGAGATGGCGATGAGCTCTGTGTTGGTACTGATGGATATTGTAATAGTTCAGAAATTCAGAGACCGGTCAAGATTGTTCCACAGTGGAGTTGTTTGTTTATGAACGAAGTCCGTTTCAGTAGCAAGCTTGAAAAGAGCGCTAATAATAATACTAACAATAATAACATTGCCAACAAGCGAGGGGGGATGTTGGACGCGTGAAACAATTACATCTGAATTAAATGTTTTCTGACAAATAAATTTGCATACAGAAGTAAAGATGGGAGATGACAAAAAAAAAGGCGTTAGATCAAGACTCTCTAACGAGGAAATCCCAAAACCGCTTCATAGATGAATACGAAAAGCGCCCTCTAGCTCTACCACTAGGTTTGAACATAAATATCTTCTTATGCAAGTCACAGTTTTTTCCTGTGTATGCTTTTATATAATAATTTATTCTATGATTTGTGAGAGTGGTATGAATATTTACTATCAAAATTGTCGCGGGCTAAGAAGCAAGCTTTCTGACCTACGCCTGAGTATTCTAACTGATAATTATGATGTAATGATACTTACAGAGACATGGCTCAGGGCGGGAATAGGTGACAGTGAAAATTTAGACGAACGAAAATTTAGACGGTGACGCTTTGACTGGGAAAGTCGCTCACTTGAGGAGATTGTACTGCAGTTTCCCAACCTTGATCATGGTTTAATTCTTGTAGCTTGCTACATCCCACCCCTGTCTAATTCCACGGTCTACATATCTCACTTTGCCAAATGATATGATTTTGTCACAGATTTTCCTGACTCAAATATTTTACTTATACGGGACTATAACCTACCTAATCTAAAATGGAATTTCAATTCAGCCTTAGATCAAGCTACATTAGTTGATACATCATCAGACACATCTGAAAACCTACATAATGTTATGTCCTTATTAAATCTAACGCAACGTAATAATGTTTTGAATGTCAGCGATCGTATTCTTGACCTTGTCTTGACTGATGTAAAGTGTTGTGTTCAGCGCTGTGATGAATCCTTCTAAGCATTGACCCTTACCACCCAGCGTTAATATGTAGCCTGCCGATAAAACCTAGAACAAATTACCTACCTAAATATGTATAATGTTCCCAAACACAATTTCTTTAAAGCTAATTATGATGACATAAATATGGAAATAAATAGCATAGATTGGGACCACAATTTAAAAAACCTTAATGTAAGTAATGCCGTAGATTATTTCTACCAAACTATTTATAATATAATTGAGGCTAATGTACCTCTTCAGAGAATACGTGCTACTAAACAGCCAGTTTGGTTTTCCTCTGAACTACGTCATGAACTGAAGGTGAAAGTTAAACACTGGAAGAAATGGAAGATACATATATGGAAGCAGATATAACTACGAAAAATTCTCAAAATCTCGTAGTCGTGTCAAACAACTATTGAAATCTTGTTATGAAGCATATCTGCACAAGGTTGAAGTATCCACAAAAAATAACATAAAATTCTTTTGGAAACATGTTAATGAATTAAAAAATAGCAAAGCTGGATATCCATCGTCCATGAATTACAATGACCACTTCTCCGAAGACCCTTCGGTCATTTGTGAAATGTTCGCAACCTTTTTCTCATCAGTGTTTGAACCTACATCGTTGAATGCATATAATATATCTAGATTGGATCGCTTACCCGACCTGAATCCATCCAATTCCTTGTCGACTATCACCTTTAGTGAGACTGATGTGAGATCAGCCCTCATGACTCTCGATGGTAGTAAAGGCTCGGGTCCTGATAAAATTAGCCCGGTTTTCCTGCGAAACACTGCTTCCTCAATCTACAAGCCGCTTACTATCATTTTCAACAGAAGTATACTTGAGGGTCATTTCCCTGTGGTATGGAAAACTGCGAATATATCACCAATTCATAAGTCAGGACCTAAAAGTGATATATTGAACTATAGACCTATCTCTTTACTCTCATCCTGCAGCTAAAACCTTTGAGCGATTAGTGCATGGTAGAGTCTATTACTTTTTCAAGCACATATTTAACCCCAGTCAACATGGCTTTGTAAGGTCCAAATCAACTGAGACTAATCTTTTAATATATTCGAACTTTCTATTCCAATCTATGGACGCTGGCATTCCTGTTGATTCCATATATACAGATTTCAGGAAAGCCTTTGATAAAGTAGACCATATGTTGATGCTGGAAAAACTGTGTTTTAATGGAGTCAAAGGTAATCTGCTACGATGGTTTTCATCTTATCTAGAACATAGGCTTCAGTCTGTTGTTTTGAATGGTGTCTCTTCCTCGGTTATTCGTATCAGTTCAGGAATTCCTCAAGGATCTATCCTGGGCCCACTGCTCTTCATCATTTTTATAAATGACATTCAGCAGTGTTTTCACCACAGCCAAACCTTGCTTTTTGCCGATGACCTAAAAATATATAAACAAATAAATACTACGGAAGATTGTCAACTGCTGCAAGATGATATCATCCGATTCCAAAACTATTGTCATGACAACAAACTTTTTCTTGCATTAGATAAATGTCAAGTCATTAGCTTTACAAGAAATACTAGCCATGTCAGTTTTGACTACACACTAAATAACACTATTCTTAATAGAGTAAAGCACATACGTGATCTTGGTGTTATTTTTGACAGCAAGTTGATTTTCGACTTACATAAACTATCTATCTATCTATCTATGTGCCCCTTAATCCCTCGTGGGACATAGGGCGGAAACAGTTGCCCTCCAGCGGACTCTGTTTTGCGCGACAGCTCTTAGCTCTGACCAGGATCTCCCAGTAGTTGCGGCCTCTGCTAGTAGGGTTCTCCTCCACGTTGTTCTAGGTCTTCCAACTCGACGGGATCCTTGCGGGTTCCAGTCAAGGGCCTGTTTGGCTAGATTTTCGTTATCGCGTCGCAAGGTGTGGCCAACCCAATTCCATTTCCTTCGCCTGATTTGGTCGTCTATCCTTTCTTGGCCGGCACGGCGCCATAGCTCTTCATTTGAAATTCTATCTTGCCAGCGGATTTTTAGGATACGACGTAGGCATCTGTTTATGAAGACTTGTAGGCGCCCTGTGATGAATTGGGTGACTTTCCATGTTTCGCAACCGTATAAAAGAACTGCCTTAACGTTGGAGTTGAACAGCCGCAATTTGGTGTTGGTTGAGATCTCCGTTGATCTCCATATGCGGAACAAGCATGCATATGCGCTTCGTGCTTTATTTATTCTGGAACTGACATCTTCTTCTGCACCGCCATTTTCGGTAATAATACTACCGAGGTAGCAGAATTTATCTACCAGTTCCACGTCACGGTTATTCAGCGCAGTTCGTTCAAGTGTGTTTGCATTTATCCGCATTTCTTTGGTTTTATTCGGATTTAGCCTTAAGCCTGCTAGACTACTTTCTGTTGCCAAATTGTTTAACATGTTTTTTAGCTCCTGATGTCTGTGGGCCAGCAAACAGATATCATCTGCGTAGTCGAGGTCCTTAAGGCGATCTAGCAAACCCCACTGTATGCCGCCTGTTCTACTATCTAGAGCGCCAACAAGAATGTCATTTATTACTATAAGAAATAGTAATGGGGATAGTAAGCATCCTTGTCGTACTCCTGAACTCACCTCAAAGCTGTCGGATAATTTTCCGTTATGGAGAACTCTGCATTTGGAATTGTTGTATAGGGCTTTTATCAATTCAATTACATAAACTATATTGTATCTAAAGCATACAAGATGCTTGGCTTCATACTTAGATCGACCAGGAATTTTAAACAGCTTTCGACTTACCGTCTATGGTACCAATCGTTAGTAAGATCACACTTGGAGTATGCTTCATCCATCTGGAACCCATATTATAATGTTTATAGTAATAAAATTGAAATGCTACAGAAAAAATTTACGAGAGCACTGAGTCTCCGCCTAAAATATGGTAAATTGTCCTACGACGCCAGATTAATAAAAACATCCCTTACAAGTCTTGAGGATCGACGATCTCTCCACGATTGATTGATTGCCCTGATCTTTTATTTCAAGTTTGTTTCCGGATTCCGACCCGAGCCACTGGTTCGAAAGACCTATTTCTACTTAATAAAGCTAGAACCAACGCCGGTCAGAGAGCACCACTGTACAGAATGTGTGAACAGTATAATAGTAAGTTTCTTGAAATAGATATATGTAATACTAAAGAGGCTGAATTCAAGCGTAAAATCTTAAATATTCTGAGTAATCATTAGTAATAATCATTTAAATTTATTGATCGTGTTCATAACTTAAGATATACTAGTTGTAATTCAGAAATTCTTTTTTTTCCTTTTCTCTTTTTTTCTCTTTTTTTTTTTTTGTTTTTTATTCCTTGTAGCACATATCAGTTTGGTACGATTGTATCATTCATTGGTAAGCGGTATTTGTCTTAGTAGGAAACGTTTAGGATATATATTGTTACGTTACCTTGTTATTTATTCTCTTTATCTATTTTTGCAATGTGTATCTGTTGTTTCTTCAATAAATAAATAAATAAATAAGCCGAGTCACTCAAGTTTTTGCTCTTTATACTAAGTAAAAGAATACACATTTACCTAAAATGAAGATGATCCTAAGTATATTGTTTTACGATAATTAGTCTTGGAGTTATTCAACACTAAGTAAATTGAAGAAAAAAAAAACACATTGTTTTTTTTTTTTCGTAAACACCCTGTATCTTGGTGGATAGCCCCATCTCTAAAACAATTTTTCTCTCCAATTGTTCTTATTCTCATTCCATTGCCAATTAATTAGTTTAAAAAACTATTACAACAAATCTGGATGTAACAGAATGCTCGATGTTTGGGTAGTGCTCATTATCTGGGAGACAAAACCATTATAACTCTGAACCAGCGATGAACTAGTTGGGATGTGGGTTCGACCCTTTTGGTCCACACGATCAACTTCCCAGTATGATGGATGTTGAATATTATGATTGGATATTTTAATAATAAATGAACAATAGGCAATATAGAATATATGTATAATACCGAGAATTTGTCACAATTGTTTATCAATATTTTCGCTAAAATGTCAAACTAAATGTGCGCACTTACAAGATTAGGATGACGAAAATGTATATAAAATTTATGTATTAATGTTTTTCGGCACCTCACTGAAGTCGATATAGTTTTTAGTTCGCGCGGTATCGTGCAGGTACAAAAATCACTTAAGTCATTTAAACCAAAAAACCGCTGGACCGAATATTATAAAAATCTTTTCAGATTATATTGTCGCTAATACGCTTCGAACGGCACCTCAAGTAAGTCAATATCTTTCGTGGTTCGGGCGATATCGTGCAGGTACAAAAATCACTTACGTCGCTTAAACAAAAAAACGGCTCGACCGAATTTCATGAAAATCTTTTCAGATCATATTTCGGTTAATACGCTTCGAACGACACCTCAACGAAGTCGATATCAGTTTTGGTTCGCGCGATATCGTGCAGGAAAAAGTGACCACATCCGTACGCACATACACACACACACACACACACACATACTTCCTCCCAATTTTTTGCTTAAAATGCTCCTGGGACCTTGAAAGATGAAAATACGTTGAAATTTTCGATTTCGATTTTCGGACCGATTACAATAACTTCCTATACTGGGAAGTTAAAAATGGGTCACCCATGACATTCGGAAGCATGAAAAATCGTAGAGAAGGTATAGTGAGTCAGCACAAGCGTTCTTGAAGCCAGAATTGACGTAGAAAAGGGGATGGTGTGTGTTAGGTTAGGTTAGATATGGCTGAGCTGTTGGTTTAAGCTTATGCACTTAGACCAAAAGGATAGGCGCATTGCCATAGGCGCAGCGCTGTGATCTAACAACAGGTTTATGTTCAATTGTCGTTTCTTCGCAAAAACCATCTCAACAAAGTAATGAATCTTCTAAGTTGGAGGATCCCAATTTCGTGAATTCCGCAAGGGTGTTTAGAAAGGGTTCGCCAAGTGTGGTTAACCTCATACTGTTTAGGGCCGGGCAGTGACAGAGGAGATGTAGTGCACTTTCCGCCTCGTCCATATTTTTACAGTTCTGCAGAAATCATAGGTCTCAGGTTAATTTGGCCAAAGTGCATTTATTAAGATCCCTCCAATGCTTTTCGCTTGTTGCATTTGTTGTTTTTATAATGGTGCAGGTATATTTGTGTCACCTATACCATTTCCCGGGTCTTTTGCTTCGTCGCTGGAGTAGACGTTGAGCTGAAGAGTTGTCGTTCCGTGAACTGGTTACCGACGGCTCTGCCCAGCCCGGAGTCTGTCGATGCATCAGCTTCCCTCTGAACTGCGCTTTCGCCATCGGTTTCCATGTTTTCTGGTTCATCGTCAGAGGTCTTGATGCAGGCCGCTTGGTTTACTACGGCTTCCATGTCAGTTTTGTAGACCTTCAGTTTAGTTTTGCCAGGTGGTTTAGGCATTTTTCATTTTGGAGCAGAATAACTTTCATTGTGGCCCTGTTAATCGGCTTTGTTTTGATAAGTTTTCAGTTATCGGTGTTGATGTGAGGGTTGAAGGCCTTCAGATTAATGATGATTTCCTCAGGCTCTGATGGAGCCACTGGAAACAATGTTCTCGCCCTCGAACGAGATAGTATATCAGCGGTATTAACTGCCTTGAGTCGGGCGCCCAGGTAAACTTCCCCGGCTCTAGCTACGGCAGCTTTATATAGCTCTGCAGATCTGGTGTTATCGCAGGCCGTAAGTTTTATGCTGCCTTGATACCAACCGGCATCCAAGCATAAGGCGGGAGGTCCAGGGTTGTCTTTCAGGACCTCCATAGCCAACTTAGCGAGGGCGACTTGAACCCACCGCCACTGGTGTTTGGGGATCTTTCCATTCTCAACATTTTCGTCTAGGACGCCGATTATTGATTATTGATATCGCTTCGGTTCCGTGCGTCTTGGACTTTTTCGGAATTGGACTCTGAGTGCTTGGTTCCTCCACAGATCGAGGCTGGTGCACCTGTAAACCGTTCGTATGAAAAGTCTGATATGACTTGCTTAGCACAAGCAATGTCATCCTGGACTTTGGTGTAGTCCTCCTTCCACCCTTGGTCTTCCTTGATCGGGTTGGTGGCCAAGCGACGTAGCAGGATGTGCGTGTGTGTGAGTGTGTGTGTGTGTCGGTATGTGGTCGGTCTTGTATTTGGTCATACCGCAACACTGGTATAGGCAATGCTGCCGGGAACAATGCCGGATCATACACCACGACATTGGTCCAGGAAACATTCCTCCGGTATTCGGTAGTCGGTCGGTATGCGGTCGGTAGGTGTTATGTCTGTAGTCTAACCGTGCCGGATCGTACACCACGACACGGTATAGGAATAGCTACTTCGGCACATAGTCGGATCGTACACCACGACAAGGCCTCGGCAACATTCCTCTGATAATGTGTATTGTGTGTAATGTGTGTTTAGTGTAACCGTGCCGGATCGTACACCACGACACGGTCTAGGACCGGAGAAGGTGACCTCTCCGGAACGAGCCTGATTAAAGACTGAATTTTACCCTGGTGAAGCCGTTTATTTTATAGTCGGAAAGCTCGTCGGCGTGGGAAGCTTTAACGCTTTGAAGTGAGCTTTCAAAGGAGAATCACCCAGCCTGCTGAGTAAATATATTATTTTTCCTAAAGCTTTGTTAGGAATAGCCTTCTAGAGTTGAAACGGGTTACTTTAGTATTTTTCTAAGAGAGAGTTCTTAGTAACGAACGTTTAAGGGTACCGGACCCTGTTTTTGATGTTTGTGGTTTGGATTTTTCCATAGTTACTCCCACGAGTAGCAGAGAAACGAAGTCCACCCAGGCAGAAATCTGCAGTACGCGGGTAAGGCTAGTTCGAACCGGAGTTCGCCAGGTATCCGGAGCAGACGACGTACACGACGGAGCTATTTTGAATCTGGGTCCCTAGCCAAGCTGATCATCGTCACGGTTCGCATTACACCTTGATCCGACTCAGAGGATTGCGGGTTGGGGATGGGTGGGTAGCAAGGATTGAAAACAAGGAGAGGAACGTAAGGTAGGGAGGACGACAGCCCGCTACGTTCGAGAATGCATTGCCCAGGATGAACCAGGGTGATGGAGTCGTCACGCATACGTGGAGGTCGTCGTCATTTCACTCCGATACTGTGTGTACTAAGATTAGAATTGAATCGTCCAGTATGAGTACTTATACTTGGTAAGATGATTGGTTGATTCTCAACTATATCTACTGGAGACAACTAGTGTTTGGGGTCGAGTTAGTTAATTGAAACTTTAAGAGAATGGAGAACACCGACTTGAAATTAATTCTGAATTCTGATTCTGGTGTTAATTGTAAAATTCAATTTTAATTAGCCACAAAATCCTAAATTAAAAGCAAAAATTTCTACTAATTTTAAAAACCTTTCTACCTATTTTACTTGTTTTGAGGACAAAATTCTAGAAATCATAATAATCTCTCTAAATATGTTTACATTGTCGTATCGATTTAATAATTCATTCCCACTTTATGAAAAACATCTGAATTTTATTAAACTACATCGCCACGAGCTTTTTCCTAGACAAAATACTAGTTTAATGTATAATAATAAAAAAATTCCTGGTGGATTCGATGTCAGAGAGATACGTAAGTAAAACGTAACAGAGAGATACGTAAGTTCTTGCGTAAGTAAAACGTAAATTTTAATTTGACGAGGACACAATAACAAGGACAATTACTGCGCATTTTTACTCCTAAACACATTTCGGCATTGGTTAGCCGCAGAAAAGGATTATTCGCGCAAAACAACGAGCGTGTCCTGTTAAAACGCAATTTTCGAAATTTCCATTGATATCAGAAACCAGGTTAAGTACCATTGCAGCATGGCCATAGATTTTGCGGCGGTTAAGCCACAGAGAATGGCTTAGTGTGCTGCCGAGTTGCTTTGTGGAACTCTTTCAAGAATTCCTGGATTCCTCCATAAAAATACCAGCAGGCTATACATAAACGGGGAATTACCAAAAAACGAATAAAAGTCTCCCCGGCCGTGATATCATTAATGTTAGGACTGGCAAAACAGATTCGATTACACTAACGATCCAAAACCGTTAGATAAACCGAAGGACATAAAAGGGAAAAAATAAAAAGGAAAGTGTCAAGCCGTAAAAAATCAAAATAAAATTTCAAAGAGCTTCCGAAAATATCGGCAAATAAATCCTGCAGCACAATGGTCGACGGTAACAAATTTGATTACACCGACAGCACACAGCCAGGATCTGCCCAAAATCAGATCCGCTCCCCATGGCATGGCGGGGGGCGGCGCAGCATCTGCTCGCAGCCCCAACTTTTACAGTCAAAAACACATCCAGGACTTTAGGACTCGTCGGGACTGCTGTAATCAGAGGAACTACAGGAGCGGGAGATGACGAAATTGTAAATAATACCTGCCCAGATTTATCAATTGATGAAACATTTTTTTACCTTATCCCAGCAAGAAAATGAAAAAAAGGCGCGCGAGGAATTCGAGAAATTTTCTCCCTTTGATTTCGTTACGATAAAATTTCAATCACGTTTACTTATTTTACGATTGAAGGAAGAAAAGGAGAGCTGGCGAAATAAGGCGCCGGGTGTGGGACTAGATATAAAAAGGAGCCCTTTCGTCCTCAATATGTATTGATCCTGCTTAAATTGGAAGAGAAGCCCGGGGAGGGCGAGGCGGTGGGAAATAGTCAGGTGACAGCAACAACCTAACAACCGAGAAGCGTAGTACTACATACCTTCGGCACTGCGTCCTGTATCCTGGTGCTGCTAACTCCTTGGAGGAGTCCCACATTCGACTGCGAGAGCGAGTGGTGACGGATCCGAAACAATAAAATTCCGTCGTCAACCGATTTAGGCGATTGGATTAGTCTTGCTTTGCTATTATTCCCCGTTTCCACTTTGCTAACAAGGTGAAGCTATTCCTGAGCCAAAATGAATTGGAAAACGTTTTCCCTGCGAACCTAATGGCGTCCTAATTTCTCAATTCTGTGCCAGAGGAGTTACGATAACATGATTTTCATTCACCGGGCGTCTTTTTCAGGTGATTGCCGTAGTTGGGGCGCACTTAAGGACGGGCAATATATTGGCCCGATCGGGGTCAGCCAGATAACGTGCGAGATGGGTTACATACTGCTTTTCGCAGGACATCATCAATGTGACAAATTCCATCGGAGATTCCCTAAGGACTTGTGTAAATCATTTTCATGCGCCGCTGGGAATCCTTTGTTGGTGGTCGCCACTGAGTTATTTTTGGATGTTACGAAACAGAAATTTGGGAAATTTCCATAATTTCGAGATCAAAGCGGCGGCGGATTTCAATTCATAAGCTCGCTTGGGAGGGATTCAAACAATTCAAATTAAGTTTTTGATTTTACGGGCCTTTCTTTGAATAACAATGAAAATCCTGCGTAAAGTCGCTTTTTCTATTAAAATTAAGATTAAAGCTGGTGAGTTTCAGCGTAAGTAATAATAAAATCGGTTGTAATTAATCAGTGGAGTTGGGGGAATTCCTTGTACTGTATAAAAGTATGAATATTCGAGACTAGAAGAATTTTAATCACAACAGCTAACAGGTGGCCACTGGTTGCTCTTCAAAACGAAAATGGGGATAGATTAATAGATGGGGTTATCTCTTCTAAGAAAGATTGACGTAATAGTAATAACGTCCGATATTAAGCAGCAATATCAGGAAACAAACAATTGCTAGCAAGGACTAGAATAACCTAAGCAGGTACGACAACGAATACGACTCAACGATTCGATTTTTTTTTTGTTTTTTATGTGAAAGACTAGAGTCTCAGGAAGGCCCTTTGTACCGTATGGACAATCTATTTTATTCATATAGAGTGAAATGTCGAACAGCAGCTCTCGTCGGGGAAGGAAGGAGCTGCCACAATCTACCCGCGATATTTTTTAGTCCACCTACTCCCAACCATTACTGCCGCGACTCTGACATCGGGGCATCCAGAAACTAGTTGGGATGTGGGTTCGACCCTTTCGGTCCACACGATCAACTTCCCAGTATAATGGATGTTGAATATTATGATTGGATATTTTAATAATAAATGAACAATAGGCAATATAGAATATGTATATGCATAATACCGAGAATTTGTCACAATTGTTTATCAATATTTTCGCTAAAATGTCAAACTAAATGTGCGCACTTACAAGATTAGGATGACGAAAATGTATATAAAATTGATGTATTAATGTTTTTCGGCACCTCAATGAAGTCGATATAGTTTTTAGTTTGCGCAGTATCGTGCAGGTACAAAAATCACTTAAGTCATTTAAACCAAAAACCCGCTGGACCGAATATTATAAAAATATTTTCAGATTATATTGTCGCTAATACGCTTCGAACGGCACCTCAAGTAAGTCAATATCTTTTGTTGTTCGGGCCATATCGTGCAGGAACTAAAATCACTTACGCCGCTTAAACAAAAAAACGGCTGGACCGAATTTTATGAAAATCTTTTCAGATCATATTTTGGTTAATACTCTTCGAACGGCACGTCAACTAAGTCAATATCTTTTATAGTTCGCGCGATATCGTGCAGGTACAAAAATCACTTAAGTCATTTAAACGAAAAAACCGCTGGACCGAATATTATAAAAATCTTTTCAGATAATATTGTCGCAAATACGCTTCGAACGGCACCTCAAGTAAGTCAATATCTTTCGTGGTTCGGGCGATATCGTGCAGGTACAAAAATCACTTACGTCGCTCAAACAAAAAAACGGCTGAACCGAATTTCATGAAATTCTTTTCAGATCATATTTCGGTTAATACGCTTCGAACAACACCTCAACGACGTCGATATCAGTTTTGGTTCGCGCGATATCGTGCAGGAAAAAATGACCACATCCGTACGCACATACACACACACACACACACGCACATACTTCCTCCCAATTTTTTGCTTAAAATGCTCCTGGGACCTTGAAAGATGAAAATACGTTGAAATTTTCGATTTCGATTTTCGGACCGATTACAATAACTTCCTATACTGGGAAGTTAACAACTCGCTGGAGTGTTATGCCTCCTGAAACGAGTTGAATCTCATCAACCAACCAATGACATGCGCTTTGGTGGAGCGGATAAGTGCTAAGGAAGGCTATGACAGGAGAAATCTGGAATGTAAAGAAGAAAGAAGAAAGAAGGAAAGATATGTAGGTGGGAAAGTGGAAAAGGCGAAGGATCGTGGGGCTGGCCAGGATACGAACCCGGGAGCTCTGGGGTGGTAGCCAGATGCCTTACTCCCAGGCTACCGAGGCCCCAGGTTTTATAAATATCAAGAGAGCTCACAAGTGCTAGCCGATAACTTGTCCAAATTGAATGCTGACATTTTAAAGAACACCCGATTTAAAATAATTTAGTTGGTTAATTTTCTTACAAGCACGCACGCGCCTTCAGCTAGCACACGTTCCTCCTATTTGTTAGGCATGCCACAAAAGTATGCGCACTCCCGCCACAGGCAAGAAAATCTAAAAATTCCCGCTACAAACATAAACATTTATAAATACATCCGCATCGGCTTAGACCTTTCTAGCCGCTGGTGTTGTTCTACCAGGCAGTAACCACGTTCAATGCTGCTTGACATACGCAATCGAACGAGAACCTTTCTACTGAGTATGCTATTGGCACCCTTTATGGTCACCAATATAATTGTCGATTATCTTCTTGCCAAAAGGGGGAAAACTCTTATGAGACAGTCTTTCTACCTCTAAAGAAACCCCTTATAGAAATTCAAACAAACTGTAAATTATATTAAACAATGGTTTTGAATTTGGAGCTATAAGAGTGTTTTCTTGTCGAATTTTCATCTTTGATTTCAGCTTAATTTCACTTCGAAGAATTAGCTTCTTCGAGATCCGAGCTTGCAATATGCGTGGGAAGGAAAATAATTGTACTGATTGCAGGGATACTGGTTATACTGATTGCAAGACACCGAACGGATGGTGTGATGAATACGACAAATGGTTTCTTTTCGAATATGTTGGAGTCTCTGAAGGCGTGAGGAACCGCGACTGGATTTGCAGACAATGCAAAAAAATGCAGTCAATTCTGAGAAACGTGGGACTCTCAATTAATTATTCAATTAAATTAAGTAAAATCCCCCTCAATGGAGAAAAATTCGCTGCTAGGAATTCACATGTGAGCAATGTTGTGTTCCTTGCTACACAGCTTCAAGAAATGAATCAGGCATTGGAAGATACCAGTTCAGTATTAGCTACAACATCAGTTCATCAACAAAAAGAAGTAGGAATTTTTAGCTCGTGTCTTTTGCCAGCAAAATCAATATGGAGGACAACTGATGCCGTAATATGATGCACCTATATTTAATGGACGGCCGGAATATTAGCCATTGTTTATTAGTAGCTTTGATACGAGGAGCGCTGCTTATGGATTCTCTTCGACAATTTATTTAGACTACAAGCCTGCTTGAAGGGTAGAGCCTTTGAGGCAATACTTCATCATCATATGCAGCACTACAGCCTATTATTGGCCCTGGCTTCCTCCAGCACTTCTCCCAATGTCGTTCGGTTCCTGGCTAAAGACCACCAATTACGTACGTCTAGCTTTAGGAGTCCGTGCATCGTTTCTTGGCCGACCTGACCTATTCTAGCAGGGTCTCTATCGTCAAGCCTTTATACGTGTACCATCCATCGCAATCTACTAAATTAACTTTTGACAATGTCAGGTATCGGTACAGTTGGTATAATTCATGATTATATCTTCTTCTCCATTAACTGTTTTCGCAGACGCCGCCAAATATTGTGCGAAGAGTTTTTCTTTCAAAAGTGTTTCATCAGCCAGTTTCAAAGTCTTTAATTCAAACATGCCATTCCCACTTCATTCCTCTAGACAAAATGCGAGATGTAAGATGTTGTTGAAGGCCAAAATAGCTTCTGTTAGCCAGTAGCATTCTCAATAGACTGGTTCTCGTTCGCTTTTTTTTATATGGCAGTGCTAAGCTCAACTACTAGTACGTCATGTCATTTGTCACGTCATGGTGCAATGTCAAAGTCTAGCAGTAAGCATAGTACGCGGGAGGGGTGGAGGGGGTGGTATAGGTTAAGGGTTAAAAGGTGGGGGGTATTGAAGAAGGTGGTGATGAACCCTACGTTTGAACTCTTGGATTTTGTAGGAGCTCGGAAATACTGACTGCGAGAGATTATTCCACAGTTGAGTTGTTCTATTAACAAACGAATTCATATCTTGTTAAGTGCGTGAAAGGGGTAGTTGCAGGTGAAGGGAATGAGACGGGCTAATTTCGTGTTGCGGGTATAAGATTGCCGTGGAGGCAGGAGAGCGTTTAACTCGAAGGAACAGTCACTATGATAGTAGCAATAAAATTTTGTCAGTGCTGCTACATTCCTACGGTGTCTGAGGGGGTCGATGGTGGAGCAGGCGGTGTCTTCATCAATTAACTTGAGTGCCCTTTTTTGCCTTATCTAACCATGCCAAGGTGGTTATTGGGGCGCCGCCCCAAACGAGGGAGTTATGTTCGAGAAGAGGCCGAATGTAGGATTTATAAATAACAGCACGGGCCGATGGCTGGAGGAGGAACCTGCACCTCTTAAGAAATCCCAAGCACTGGGATGCTTGTTTGGCGATTTGGAATATGTGGTCATTCCATCGCAAGTCTTTGGCTAATGTCACGCCTAAGATGTGTAGGGATGGGTCGGCCATTAGTTGAACATCACCCACTTTCAAAGGTGGAGTGGTGTTGAAATTCTTTTTGGAGATAAGACAGTACTTGGTTTTATCGGAGTTGAATTCAACACGATTCTTCTTTCCTCACTCTAGAATCAGTTTAATGTCGTTATTAATCGACTTGGACATTAGTTCGCGATCATCAAGACAGGATCTGGCATGAGTCTGTCTTCTATCGACGCTGTACGAGTAACGTAGAGTACCGTCGTCAGCGAAGATGAGAAGTGGGTTGGAGGGGATTGAACGAAGGTCATTTATAAATATGAGAAATAGGGCCGGTGATGAAATTGACCCCTGGGGGACCCCCGCAGAGATGGGGTGAGATTCAGATGTGACGCCATCCAATAATACCTTAATTGAACGGCCGGAAAGGAAACTCTCAACCCACTTATACAGAAGCGAGTCAATTCCAGTAGCTTGAGTTTAGCTAACAGGGCTGAGTGCCAAACTCTATCGAAAGCCTTGGAGATATCTAGCAACCAGACTAGATTCACCGGATCCATGCAGACTACGGCTGAGGTGTTCTGTAAGACAGACTAAAAGATTGCCAGTGGATATTTTTTGTCGGAAGCCATACTGTCTGTCGTTTATGAGTAGATTGGATTCTAGATATCCCATAAGCTTTTTGTTGATTATCGTCTCCATGGTTTTGGAGAGAATAGAAGTAATTGCTATTGGGCGGTAATTGGAGGGAAGGCTGGAATCACCTTTTTTCGGTATTGGCTGAACATGGGCAACTTTCCAAGAGTCGGGATAAACTCCGGAGAAATATGACAGGGAAAATAATTTGCGCAGAGGTTTAGCCAAAGGTGAGGCGCATTGTTATAAGACGATAGGGGTATGTTATCGGGTCCAGTGGATTTGTTGGCATCGAGCTCTTTGAGGCACCTGTATACCTCGCGAGTCCTGAAAAAAACCCTGTCCATTGAATGGGCGTTACGCTCGGAAACAGGGGGTAACACATCAGTTTCGAGTAAAGAAGAATTCGAAGCTAACATAGATGCTAATAAATTGGCCTTGGATTTTCTGTCTGTTATTACCTTATCATTGTGAATAAAGGAAGGGGTTGAAGTTGTAGTGAAATTCTTCTTGATGGAACTTACCAAGGACTAGAAGTTTTTGCTACGGGAGGTTGCATTTAAGAGTTTACTTCTCAATTTGTTGTCAAATAAGGTTTTGACTTTCTTGATGGCGGTTTTACAAGAATTTCTTTGTTGTATGTATTCTAAACGGAGCGATTCACTCGGAAAGCTCTTGTACGCTCGGAAGACGGCTTCTTTAGTTTTGATTGCATTCATACACTCCCGATTAAACCATCTGTTGGGTCTAGGCTTCATAGATTTGGTAGAATGGGGAATGAACAAATACATTCCTGGCTGTATGATTCTGGTGATACGGATAGCGGCAGAGTTGATGTTTCTATTCCGGAAATACATGTTCCAGTCTGTAGACTGGAAGAAATTAATAAGCCCCAGCCAATTGGCCTTCCCATAATGCCATACAATTCTTCGAACTGGTTTTGGAGGGATGGAAAATTCGAATGGGAAGTTAGCGGCAGTGGTCTGAATTGCCGAGAGCTTAAATAGGTCATGCAATTTTGGACATGGTTAGTATACTTCATGTTCTTATTTTAGCAGTTAAAAGTCCCAGATTATTTCAATTAGAGCGATACAAGGTGCCCTTTAGCATACGACATGATAAGCCAGAATCTCAAGAAAATACCTAGTGTTTGTGCTCTAATTTTTTTCTAGTTATGATTTCAACTTATGATTTCAAATAAAACCATTTAACTTGAAAGTTTGTTTTACCTATTTTTTATACAGAAGTCCTAATATTAGTAATAGTGCTTCCACTTCGAAGTGATCTTCGTATCTCTAACTTCCCAACCGGAGTGTGAAATCATTGTTGCGGATAATCTCAACCTGCACAATGCAAACTAAAGTAAATTAATCCAATAGCAACCGTGTTTCTGGCATAGACGCCGAGTAAATTATTCTACGATAGTCTCTAATATTGCGAGCCAATGAGCCCATCTCCTAGATCTATTTCGAATAATTTGAGAATTTTGACGTAGTTATGTGCGTAATGGTAGCGCCGGTGTCGAAAATTTTATAATTTATCAATTTCGGTCTCCCAACTGACTAGTACTTACGCCTTATGCTGCTTAACCTCTGTAATCGAACCCAAAAACCCCTGAAATATGTGTATTGCTTGCTTCTACTAAAGCTTTGTATAAGTTAAACTAAAGCTATATGCCCCCTGGCTTCACCAACCTCATTTCAATAATGTATATACAGTTGAGGTTGCATTTGTTCTCTTGGATGTTGTAGGAACTCGGAAATACTGACTGCGAATGATTATTCCACAGTGGAGTAGTTCTATTTAGAAACGAATTGCTATCTTGTTGAGTGCACGAAAAGTGACTAAACTTAGGATCCACTGTGTTCCTACCCGATTTATTGCCTGGGATTTCCATTTTCCCTTCTCTTGAGTCCTACTGCGGCCGTAAGCTCATGCCTTCATTGATTATATTCGTTTCATCCACAAATTATGCCTTCACGACATATTCTAATTCGGTTTTAGGCTGCTCGTTTAGTTACTAACGCGAGTTTTGGTGTTTTCGTCTATTTCATTATATTCTTCATCATCACAAAACTTTCTATCTTAACCACTTTCGGAAAATGGGAAAAAAAAGTCAAATAACGGAAGCCGAAAAGCGGTAGAGTTGGGTAAGTTTGGGTATCAGAAGCGAGTGAACCACAGAATCGAATGCTTTAGAGAAATCAAGAAGAACTAAAACCGCAGTTTCGCTCACCATGGTCGAGATGTCAATAAGGTCTATCATGTTTTTCGCGCACAGCTCATTGGGGCTTACTCATTTAGTTAATGGTTGGGACTTGTGTTTCCGCAGTAACAATTCCAACTCTGTCGGTCTTCTTTTTACCACAGTTGTACAGACGGAGATGTGTTTGTATATCCCTTATTGTATTTATTTTTTTTTTATTTATTTATTTCATATAGAATAGGGAAGACAAGACTTACATCTTTTAGAGTACATAGAATAATAAATTGATAAAAATAAATTTTTATTTTCATATAAACTAATCTAAACTTAATAAACTAAAAAGAGGGGAAAATAGGGAAAAGAAAATATCTTGTAGTAAAGATCATAGAGAAGAAAGAGAACAGAGAGAATGAAAATAGTAATAAAAAACTTTACTAAGATAGGACAAGAATATGTGGAAGTAAAGAAGAGAAAGATTAGAAATACTAGAGAGAAGAAGAAGAAAGGAAAAGAGATGCTTGCCTTCTGAAAGCTGTAACTGTGCCTATTCTTTGGATGTAGTTAGGAAGACTGAGCCTGAGCGAGTGCACAAAGAAAGAACGACTACCAATTAAGGAGAAATGTGCGGGAATGAGAAATTTAATTGACCGTAGGGATTGGAGGGGCGTAAAGGGTCCCGTAGACGATCAATAATATTGCCAATATGTATTGACAATAATATTGAAGCTCCTGTCAATACGCTTCAAAAATTTTGTCAATCTAACTATCAATACGGCGACTTCGCAGTGGTGTTTTGAACATCGGTTGCGACTAGGTTGCGATTTTCACGTGTTTGTTTTTGGGATTAGTTGAAATACTAAAGAAATATTGACCAATAAACCTTGTAAACGTCAATGTGTGCATCAATATGCCTCGCGTCAATGCGCTTCAATCAAAATTTCTATCAATATGCTTCAATAAATTGATAATACGTTTGAACCCCTGGTAAACGGTCAATATGATCTTTCAATGCGCCTCGTCAATATTATTGAGAGCCGTATTGACAATATTATTGATCGTCTCCGGGGCCCTTAAGGAAGTAAGAAAGATAAGACGGACTGTTAGTACGGAGAACTTTATGCAGGAGGACCAATGCCATAACATCAATAAAGTGAAAAAGGCCGCAACCCAGCAAGGAATTTTGCACACCAGACACATGATCATGAGCGCATGTGAAAAATAAACCTTAAACAATCGTTAAAAGCAACTTGGAGCCGCTGACGGTAGGATGAATCAAGGGTATATATATATATACAAGGGCACCATAGAGGAAATGAGGTAGAACGAGGGACTTAACAAGTTTGAGGCGAATAGATGGCGATAAAAGACTAGAATATAGCCAGAGTTTGCGTAAAGTGCCATAGATCTTGGAGATCATAAGTGAAACATGTTTGCAACAGGATAGTTTGGAGTTAATAACAATACCAAGATTATTTATACAGTCAACAATAGGAAGAGGGGTATTATCAAGTAAGAGAGATGGGATGTTGTCAGTGGACAAAGAGCGACGACTAAGAAATAGTACTTGGGATTTATTAGGATTGAGTTTAAGGAAATTGAAAGAGCACCATTCATTAATTTGGGATAAAGTACTATTGAAATCAGAAATACAGAGTTCAAGCTGACTAGGAGGACATGATGTATACAGCTGGAGATCATCAGAATATAGATGGAAGGAGGAACGATGGATAACAGAGGGAAGATCATTGACATATAGCGAAAAGAGAAGAGGGCCAAGTATAGAGCCTTGCGGAACTCCCAAAGGCACAGGTAGAAACGAGGATTCAACATTGTTATGGCGGACACACTGAAGTCTATTAGAGAGAAGAGAATAGAAAAGTCGAATAGCAGAGGAAGAAAAGTGGTAGAGTTGGCTAAGTTTGGAACGCAGAAGAGAGTGAACCACAGAATCGAAAGCCTTAGAGAAATCCAGAAGAACCAGAATCGCAATATC
>OX465284.1:77315262-77449277 GCA_949987705.1 Thereva unica | reverse complement strand
GGTACCGTTTGGGATATTTTTGGTCGATTTCACGAAAGTGCTGGGATCTTAATGAATGGGGTATCGTTGGAAAAAGCTCGCTCCCCCGAGCTCAACGCACAAAATTTGGTCCAAAAATTCCAAGGAGTTCGGGAGTTATGGCCACTTCTGTGAATGGCCAAATGAGGTTCAAAAAAGGGCCGCTCCAAAAATTTCCCAAAACCGGAAATTTTGCAAAAGGGTAACCCCTTGGGATATTTTTGGTCGATTTCACCAAGGTGCTGGGATCTTAATGAATGGGGCATCGTTGGAAAGGGCTCGCTCCCCCGAGTTCAACGCATAAAATTTTGTCCAAAAATTCCAAGGAGTTCGGGAGCTATGCCCGGTGTGCGGTTAAATTCACAGACTCACTGGGAGGTCCCTAACAATTTCCTATTCAAAAAAGGGCCGCTCCAAAAATTTCCCAAACCGGAAATTTTGCAAAGGGCCCTTGGGATATTTTTGGTCGATTTCACGAAAGTGATACATAAAATAAGACAAAAAAAAAAATCTCTATAAACAAAACAAATGACTCGAAATCGCACAAGTCCCGAACGAAAACTCAACGCCTTATCAGCAAAGGTATCGGGTTACGTTGGGTGAAGTGCACGTACATCTTTTAAGTCACTGAAATGGTAATATCCACAGATATTTCCCACATGGCTCAAAATCAAAAAGAAAACCAAAACAAAGCAAAAAATCCGTCGCGATCCGCATGAGAATCGTTGTTTTTAACACCTTACAAGGGGCTAGTTTTCGAATTTTCAAAATATCAAGGATAGACATTCACGGGGGAAACGTAAATTTGTCCACCCGATCTAGCGCAATTTGCAATGCGCCGCGTGAGAAACGCGCGGTAAGCAAATTGCGCAGGTGGGAAAAAGTTCAAGGGCGCGTTTTTCCCAGCCGGTGGACAATTTTTCCATGCCACCACCGGCGGGTGAAAATTTTAAGTAATTGAGTGTTGTTTTAACCGTGACCACCAGCGGGTGTATCTTTTAAAAAGGAGATTCTCGGTTCTCGGCGGCGGGTCGTCGGTTCGATAAAAATAAATTTATATACATAAGTATAAATAAAAAAATAAAAAGTGTGTGAAAGTTTAATTTTCTTTAATAATTAAGTTTTTGGGTATTAATCGTTTTTTTGGTATCACTACTACGATATTAGTTTTTTGTTTATATTATTGTGCAAAACATTTGTAAGTTTATATATAAATATAAACAAAAATTCCAACTTACTCCCAAAAACAGCGTTAATAGTTAATAGTGCTAAAAATTAATAATAAAAAACAAAAAAAAAATAAATAAACTCAACTCGTGTTTGTCTTTAATATACATGTGAGGTGAGATAGTCATGATATACGACTATTAGTTATATATAACGAATGATAACAATTAATTACATAACAAAAGTGCTGGGATCTTAATGAATGGGGTATCGTTGGAAAAAAATATGAGTGTGCTTATGACCACACGACTGAAGTGAAACTTCTTTCGCTCCATCTGCCTGTGTATATATATATATGGGTGTGTGTACAATATATACATGTATGTACATATACATATATTAATTTCCTACAAATATTATAATTTATTTCATGTTTTCATTGGTAAATAAATATTTTTGCAAAGATCTTTTATTTTTATTCATTATTATTCATTATTTTCATTATTGGACACATCAGTAATTACTGTGGTTAATGGAAAAACCGAGACAATAGGCTTATGGTACGAGAAATAAGACACATATATTTTCGAATTAAAATTAGACAGATATCTAGAAAAAACTGCATCGATTGTTGTTCCATGTCTTGTAGTTGGCTCATTACGGTTATTATTCATTTGCAGTTCTAATTTATCTCGTAGAAAGTTTACCAAGAGTTGTCCATCTTCGGACGCGAAATTAATATTGAAATCTCCTGTTAAAATTAGTGGCAACGTATGATAGTTTTCTCCTAATTCTTCAGAGCCTACTCGACCGTAAATCATAAGTCTTTTGTATATAAACTTTATGATATTTTTAACTGCGTTATTGGGCGAAATGTAAACAACTGCCATTATGATGTTTGTTCCATCGTCCAAAACACAGTGAGCAGCACATATATCACCAATTGATGATTGACCAATATCGACTTCACGAATATGTCGCAATAGGGTGTCCATGTTCGAAGTTACTATATTCGAGGTATCATTTGATTTCCGATAAATTGCCACTCCTGCTGATCTAACATTTCTACGCTTAAATTTCGCAATACAATCAAAATTCTGGATGTCAATATTTTCATCATCGTTTGACCAGGTTTCTGATAAAAACAGAATATTGCTTGAATTAATTGCGGGATCGTTCAAGTCCGACACGTGTTTTCTTAGACTTTGGCAATTGAAAGTAACCATGTAAAAAAAATTGTTTTCAAGTTTATGCTTCAAATTCCATTGTAGGCGTACTGTCAGACATAAAATACATAAAATACATAAAATACATAAAATACATAAAATACATAAAATACATAAAATACATAAAATACATAAAATACATAAAATACATAAAATACATAAAATACATAAAATACATAAAATACATAAAATACATAAAATACATAAAATACATAAAATACATAAAATACATAAAATACATAAAATACATAAAATACATAAAATACATAAAATACATAAAATACATAAAATACATAAAATACATAAAATACATAAAATACATAAAATACATAAAATACATAAAATACATAAAATACATAAAATACATAAAATACATAAAATACATAAAATACATAAAATACATAAAATACATAAAATACATAAAATACATAAAATACATAAAATACATAAAATACATAAAATACATAAAATACATAAAATACATAAAATACATAAAATACATAAAATACATAAAATACATAAAATACATAAAATACATAAAATACATAAAATACATAAAATACATAAAATACATAAAATACATAAAATACATAAAATACATAAAATACATAAAATACATAAAATACATAAAATACATAAAATACATAAAATACATAAAATACATAAAATACATAAAATACATAAAATACATAAAATACATAAAATACATAAAATACATAAAATACATAAAATACATAAAATACATAAAATACATAAAATACATAAAATACATAAAATACATAAAATACATAAAATACATAAAATACATAAAATACATAAAATACATAAAATACATAAAATACATAAAATACATAAAATACATAAAATACATAAAATACATAAAATACATAAAATACATAAAATACATAAAATACATAAAATACATAAAATACATAAAATACATAAAATACATAAAATACATAAAATACATAAAATACATAAAATACATAAAATACATAAAATACATAAAATACATAAAATACATAAAATACATAATACATAATACATAATACATAATACATAAAATACATAAAATACATAAAATACATAAAATACATAAAATACATAAAATACATAATACATAATACATAATACATAATACATAATACATAATACATAATACATAATACATAATACATAATACATAATACATAATACATAATACATAATACATAATACATAATACATAATACATAATACATAATACATAATACATAATACATAATACATAATACATAATACATAATACATAATACATAATACATAATACATAATACATAATACATAATACATAATACATAATACATAATACATAATACATAATACATAATACATAATACATAATACATAATACATAATACATAATACATAATACATAATACATAATACATAATACATAATACATAATACATAATACATAATACATAATACATAATACATAATACATAATACATAATACATAATACATAATACATAATACATAATACATAATACATAATACATAATACATAATACATAATACATAATACATAATACATAATACATAATACATAATACATAATACATAATACATAATACATAATACATAATACATAATACATAATACATAATACATAATACATAATACATAATACATAATACATAATACATAATACATAATACATAATACATAATACATAATACATAATACATAATACATAATACATAATACATAATACATAATACATAATACATAATACATAATACATAATACATAATACATAATACATAATACATAATACATAATACATAATACATAATACATAATACATAATACATAATACATAATACATAATACATAATACATAATACATAATACATAATACATAATACATAATACATAATACATAATACATAATACATAATACATAATACATAATACATAATACATAATACATAATACATAATACATAATACATAATACATAATACATAATACATAATACATAATACATAATACATAATACATAATACATAATACATAATACATAATACATAATACATAATACATAATACATAATACATAATACATAATACATAATACATAATACATAATACATAATACATAATACATAATACATAATACATAATACATAATACATAATACATAATACATAATACATAATACATAATACATAATACATAATACATAATACATAATACATAATACATAATACATAATACATAATACATAATACATAATACATAATACATAATACATAATACATAATACATAATACATAATACATAATACATAATACATAATACATAATACATAATACATAATACATAATACATAATACATAATACATAATACATAATACATAATACATAATACATAATACATAATACATAATACATAATACATAATACATAATACATAATACATAATACATAATACATAATACATAATACATAATACATAATACATAATACATAATACATAATACATAATACATAATACATAATACATAATACATAATACATAATACATAATACATAATACATAATACATAATACATAATACATAATACATAATACATAATACATAATACATAATACATAATACATAATACATAATACATAATACATAATACATAATACATAATACATAATACATAATACATAATACATAATACATAATACATAATACATAATACATAATACATAATACATAATACATAATACATAATACATAATACATAATACATAATACATAATACATAATACATAATACATAATACATAATACATAATACATAATACATAATACATAATACATAATACATAATACATAATACATAATACATAATACATAATACATAATACATAATACATAATACATAATACATAATACATAATACATAATACATAATACATAATACATAATACATAATACATAATACATAATACATAATACATAATACATAATACATAATACATAATACATAATACATAATACATAATACATAATACATAATACATAATACATAATACATAATACATAATACATAATACATAATACATAATACATAATACATAATACATAATACATAATACATAATACATAATACATAATACATAATACATAATACATAATACATAATACATAATACATAATACATAATACATAATACATAATACATAATACATAATACATAATACATACCTTTCCTATTCTCCTCTATTCTTCAAACCAAGCTACTACTAGACATTGCACCATGAACTGAACGACATGACGGACTGGTAGTACAAAGGGTTACACCTAAGCTTGGTTTTTTCATATAAAAAAAAAAAAAAAATAATACATAATACATAATACATAATACATAATACATAATACATAATACATAATACATAATACATAATACATAATACATAATACATAATACATAATACATAATACATAATACATAATACATAATACATAATACATAATACATAATACATAATACATAATACATAATACATAATACATAATACATAATACATAATACATAATACATAACACATAATATGTACATAATACATAATACGTAATACATAGTACATAGTACGTAGTACATAGTACATAGTACATAGTACAATACATAATACGTAATACATAGTACATAGTACGTAGTACATAGTACATAGTACATAGTACATAGTACATAGTACATAGTACATAGTACATAGTACATAGTACATAGTACATAGTACATAGTACATAGTACATAGTACATAATACACAATACATAATACATAATACATACTACATACTACATAATACATAATACGTAACACATAATACATAATAATACATAATACATAATAATACATAATACGTAGTACATAGTACATAGTACATAATACATAATACATAATACATAGTACATAGTACATAGTACATAGTACATAGTACATAGTACATAGCACATAGTACATAGTACATAGTACATAGTACATAGTACATAGTACATAGTACATAGTACATAGTACATAGTACATAATACATAATACATAATACATAAGACATAATACATAATACATAAAATACATAATACATAATACGTTGCCCGATCACACATTTTCGTAACGTTTTCGTTACACTTTCGTTACACTTTCGCCAGTTTACCCCCCAAGTCAAGCGTTCGAAAAGAAGTTTCCCAAGTCAAGCGTGCGTAAAGAAGTTTCACTTCAAAAAGCTCGCTCCTCCGAGTTCAACGCACAAAATTTGGTCCAAAAATTCCAAGGTGTTCGGGAGTTATGGCCGCTTCTGTGAATGGCCAAATGAGGGTGGCGAAATGCCCATTATCTCGGGAAATACTGGTCAGACCGGTGTGCGGTTGAATTCACAGACTCCCTGGGAGGTCCCTAACAATTTCCCATTCAAAAAAGGGCCGCTCCAAAAATTTCCCACAACCGGAAATTTTGCAAAGGGGTACCCCTTGGGATATTTTTGGTCGATTTCACCAAAGTGCTGGGATCTTAATGAATGGGGCATCGTTGGAAAGGGCTCGCTCCCCCGAGCTCAACGCACAAAATTTGGTCCAAAAACTCCAAGGGGTTCGGGAGTTATGGCCGCTTCTGTGAATGGCCAAATGAGGGTGGCGAAATGCCCATTATCTAGGGAAATACTGGTCAGACCGGTGTGCGATTGAATTCACAGACTCCCTGGGAGGTCCCTAACAATTTCCTATTCAAAAAAGGGCCGCTCCAAAAATTTCCCAAAACCGGAAATTTTGCAAAGGGGTACCCCTTGGGATATTTTTGGTCGATTTCACCAAATTGCTGGGATCTTACTGCCTAATCTCCAATGGCAAAACCAACCACGAACCAACCAACCAAAGTGCTGCATCCTATTCCTTCCCATTGTAAATTGAATTATCCGTCTCGCTCGTGTTTTGGTCGACATGGGTAACTTTCCGTATGTATTAGTTAAACCATTTGAGTTGCCACATTAAATTCAGCGGCCAATTTAGTACAAAAAATGTCAAAAATCAAGGCATAAATGACGTTTAATTGTATTTGCAATATCCCGCCAAAAAATTTGTCAATAGAAAAGTCTAATCTAGTAATAATAATAACAAAACAGACATTTCTGACAATTCACATCCACAGTGATAGAAATGTGTGTGAACACATTTTGTCAGCGAATTCAGCCTACTGGTACGTGGTTGGTTCGTGGTTGGTTTTCTCATTGGAGATTAAGCATTATAGGCCTGCAGCGAATGCCCAAAAAGTGCTCTAGAACTGAAAAAAGTGATGGAAATGAGATAACCAGTTGAGACTAATTGCGATCGATAGAGGATGGGAAAATGCATCTACAGTTGATTTTGGCCGAAGTTTGGACATGGCCAACATATAAAAAATAATGAAATTGCCTTTTTTCGTAAGTGCGGTTTGAACGAAATTTTCACTTTATCTCGCCATATCTCAGTTGATATTGCAGATATCAATTTCAAATTTTAACATAGTCTAGTTTGACTAATCCCCTAATTATAAAACTTTACCCGAACTGGTTACATCATTTAAAAACAAAATGGCGAATGTTTAAAAAATTTCCAACAGATTCGTGAGATTTTTTTTTTCTAATCAAAAAGTTGTGTTATAGATTTTGGAAATTCGCTTTTTTGGCTAAACTACATTGCAGCCAAATACTTAAGGCAGCTTTCTGTAAATTTTCAGATTAAAATGTCCTCCGGTTCAAAAGTTACAGTAACATTTCTGCCGTGCAAAGGCGAAATGACCGATATGCAAAAACCTCGATTCGAGAAAAACGAGATCAAAGTTTTCAAAATACATGAAACCGAAGCAAATAAAGTGAACATTTACTTTGATAACTTTTAATTTAAAAGGACAATCAGTCTGAAATTTTGTTAAGGATAAATATGAATATTTCATATCAAAAAAAGCATACAAAGCCATTTTGACCTATAATGCATATAGGTCATTTGTCCTTTGCACGGCAGATTTGTTGACACTCGACATTGTAGCCGTTGCAAAGTACACGAGTAGCAAAACTACATATAATTTTTTATCGTTAAAATAGAACAAAATTATGTGCGTAATTGATCTGCAAATCGGATGGGTTCGGATATTCGCAAGTTTTAGGTATTTTTTCTCTTTTCAGTAATTCGTAGATGGTCCAATTTGTCGAACAAATAATGTCAGGACACCCTTTTTTTGAGTGAAATATAACACCATCTGAAGTAGTTTCCAAAAGAATTAATTTCACTTCATGGGGAGTATTGCTTGCGCTTCATTCTTGGGAGTGCCTTGCTTTTGTAAATTTGTTATAAATTCAGCATGGAAGTCAGATAAAAAAAATATGAGTGTGCTTATGACCACACGACTGAAGTGAAACTTCTTTCGCTCCATCTGCCTGTGTATATATATATATGGGTGTGTGTACAATATATACATGTATGTACATATACATATATTAATTTCCTACAAATATTATAATTTATTTCATGTTTTCATTGGTAAATAAATATTTTTGCAAAGATCTTTTATTTTTATTCATTATTATTCATTATTTTCATTATTGGACACATCAGTAATTACTGTGGTTAATGGAAAAACCGAGACAATAGGCTTATGGTACGAGAAATAAGACACATATATTTTCGAATTAAAATTAGACAGATATCTAGAAAAAACTGCATCGATTGTTGTTCCATGTCTTGTAGTTGGCTCATTACGGTTATTATTCATTTGCAGTTCTAATTTATCTCGTAGAAAGTTTACCAAGAGTTGTCCATCTTCGGACGCGAAATTAATATTGAAATCTCCTGTTAAAATTAGTGGCAACGTATGATAGTTTTCTCCTAATTCTTCAGAGCCTACTCGACCGTAAATCATAAGTCTTTTGTATATAAACTTTATGATATTTTTAACTGCGTTATTGGGCGAAATGTAAACAACTGCCATTATGATGTTTGTTCCATCGTCCAAAACACAGTGAGTAGCACATATATCACCAATTGATGATTGACCAATATCGACTTCACGAATATGTCGCAATAGGGTGTCCATGTTCGAAGTTACTATATTCGAGGTATCATTTGATTTCCGATAAATTGCCACTCCTGCTGATCTAACATTTCTACGCTTAAATTTCGCAATACAATCAAAATTCTGGATGTCAATATTTTCATCATCGTTTGACCAGGTTTCTGATAAAAACAGAATATTGCTTGAATTAATTGCGGGATCGCTCAAGTCCGACACGTGTTTTCTTAGACTTTGGCAATTGAAAGTAACCATGTAAAAAAAATTGTTTTCAAGTTTATGCTTCAAATTCCATTGTAGGCGTACTGTCAGACATAAAATACATAAAATACATAAAATACATAAAATACATAAAATACATAAAATACATAAAATACATAAAATACATAAAATACATAAAATACATAAAATACATAAAATACATAAAATACATAAAATACATAAAATACATAAAATACATAAAATACATAAAATACATAAAATACATAAAATACATAAAATACATAAAATACATAAAATACATAAAATACATAAAATACATAAAATACATAAAATACATAAAATACATAAAATACATAAAATACATAAAATACATAAAATACATAAAATACATAAAATACATAAAATACATAAAATACATAAAATACATAAAATACATAAAATACATAAAATACATAAAATACATAAAATACATAAAATACATAAAATACATAAAATACATAAAATACATAAAATACATAAAATACATAAAATACATAAAATACATAAAATACATAAAATACATAAAATACATAAAATACATAAAATACATAAAATACATAAAATACATAAAATACATAAAATACATAAAATACATAAAATACATAAAATACATAAAATACATAAAATACATAAAATACATAAAATACATAAAATACATAAAATACATAAAATACATAAAATACATAAAATACATAAAATACATAAAATACATAAAATACATAAAATACATAAAATACATAAAATACATAAAATACATAAAATACATAAAATACATAAAATACATAAAATACATAAAATACATAAAATACATAAAATACATAAAATACATAAAATACATAAAATACATAAAATACATAAAATACATAAAATACATAAAATACATAAAATACATAAAATACATAAAATACATAAAATACATAAAATACATAAAATACATAAAATACATAAAATACATAAAATACATAAAATACATAAAATACATAAAATACATAAAATACATAAAATACATAAAATACATAAAATACATAAAATACATAAAATACATAAAATACATAAAATACATAAAATACATAAAATACATAAAATACATAAAATACATAAAATACATAAAATACATAAAATACATAAAATACATAAAATACATAAAATACATAAAATACATAAAATACATAAAATACATAAAATACATAAAATACATAAAATACATAAAATACATAAAATACATAAAATACATAAAATACATAAAATACATAAAATACATAAAATACATAAAATACATAAAATACATAATACATAATACATAATACATAATACATAATACATAATACATAATACATAATACATAATACATAATACATAATACATAATACATAATACATAATACATAATACATAATACATAATACATAATACATAATACATAATACATAATACATAATACATAATACATAATACATAATACATAATACATAATACATAATACATAATACATAATACATAATACATAATACATAATACATAATACATAATACATAATACATAATACATAATACATAATACATAATACATAATACATAATACATAATACATAATACATAATACATAATACATAATACATAATACATAATACATAATACATAATACATAATACATAATACATAATACATAATACATAATACATAATACATAATACATAATACATAATACATAATACATAATACATAATACATAATACATAATACATAATACATAATACATAATACATAATACATAATACATAATACATAATACATAATACATAATACATAATACATAATACATAATACATAATACATAATACATAATACATAATACATAATACATAATACATAATACATAATACATAATACATAATACATAATACATAATACATAATACATAATACATAATACATAATACATAATACATAATACATAATACATAATACATAATACATAATACATAATACATAATACATAATACATAATACATAATACATAATACATAATACATAATACATAATACATAATACATAATACATAATACATAATACATAATACATAATACATAATACATAATACATAATACATAATACATAATACATAATACATAATACATAATACATAATACATAATACATAATACATAATACATAATACATAATACATAATACATAATACATAATACATAATACATAATACATAATACATAATACATAATACATAATACATAATACATAATACATAATACATAATACATAATACATAATACATAATACATAATACATAATACATAATACATAATACATAATACATAATACATAATACATAATACATAATACATAATACATAATACATAATACATAATACATAATACATAATACATAATACATAATACATAATACATAATACATAATACATAATACATAATACATAATACATAATACATAATACATAATACATAATACATAATACATAATACATAATACATAATACATAATACATAATACATAATACATAATACATAATACATAATACATAATACATAATACATAATACATAATACATAATACATAATACATAATACATAATACATAATACATAATACATAATACATAATACATAATACATAATACATAATACATAATACATAATACATAATACATAATACATAATACATAATACATAATACATAATACATAATACATAATACATAATACATAATACATAATACATAATACATAATACATAATACATAATACATAATACATAATACATAATACATAATACATAATACATAATACATAATACATAATACATAATACATAATACATAATACATAATACATAATACATAATACATAATACATAATACATAATACATAATACATAATACATAATACATAATACATAATACATAATACATAATACATAATACATAATACATAATACATAATACATAATACATAATACATAATACATAATACATAATACATAATACATAATACATAATACATAATACATAATACATAATACATAATACATAATACATAATACATAATACATAATACATAATACATAATACATAATACATAATACATAATACATACCTTTCCTATTCTCCTCTATTCTTCAAACCAAGCTACTACTAGACATTGCACCATGAACTGAACGACATGACGGACTGGTAGTACAAAGGGTTACACCTAAGCTTGGTTTTTTCATATAAAAAAAAAAAAAATAAATAATACATAATACATAATACATAATACATAATACATAATACATAATACATAATACATAATACATAATACATAATACATAATACATAATACATAATACATAATACATAATACATAATACATAATACATAATACATAATACATAATACATAATACATAATACATAATACATAATACATAATACATAATACATAATACATAATACATAATACATAATACATAATACATAATACATAATACATAATACATAATACATAATACATAATACATAATACATAATACATAATACATAATACATAATACATAATACATAATACATAATACATAATACATAACACATAATATGTACATAATACATAATACGTAATACATAGTACATAGTACGTAGTACATAGTACATAGTACATAGTACATAGTACATAGTACATAGTACATAGTACATAATACACAATACATAATACATAATACATACTACATACTACATAATACATAATACGTAACACATAATACATAATAATACATAATACATAATAATACATAATACGTAGTACATAGTACATAGTACATAATACATAATACATAATACATAGTACATAGTACATAGTACATAGTACATAGTACATAGTACATAGTACATAGTACATAGCACATAGTACATAGTACATAGTACATAGTACATAGTAAATAGTACATAGTACATAGTACATAGTACATAGTACATAATACATAATACATAATACATAAGACATAATACATAATACATAAAATACATAATACATAATACGTTGCCCGATCACACATTTTCGTAACGTTTTCGTTACACTTTCGTTACACTTTCGCCAGTTTACCCCCCAAGTCAAGCGTTCGAAAAGAAGTTTCCCAAGTCAAGCGTGCGTAAAGAAGTTTCACTTCAAAAATATTTCTCCGTTCTGGAAGGAGCTTTCACAAATAACGTTTTTTTTGTCTCACTTTTGTTTGAGATTTCAGCATTCTTCGCTTCGTTACAAAATGTCGCGTAACACGGCTTATGATACTTGGCATTAACCTCTAATAAATTCGAGGTTTTTGTAAGTAAATTGCAGACATTTTTAGTCACCTTGTTGCTTTGTAAAATATTTTCACATATTTGGAATGGCCTCGATTAGTCCATTCAAAACGCGGGGGGGGGGGTGTTCCAAAATAACACCGTTAAGAAAATCGAACCCTAAATGTTTTTGGGGTCGCTGATCACGAAAATCGACGTCCCGCGGTCCTAAAATTAGGGCGTCACCCCTAAAAATGCAAAAAACACCCCTTTTTAGGGGTTTTCGCGATTATTTCAGTAAGAATGAAAACTAATGCGATGAAATGCACTTTTTTTAATATTTATTTGCGAAGGTGGTTGATTTATACAAAATTAAGGCGAACTTAATGGTGAGGGGTACTCCTAAAGGCAGGCCCGGCTTAAGGCACGGGCAAGCTGGGCAGTTGCCCAGGGCGCTGTCGAAAGGGGGGCGGCACTGACGACCAACAGATTTTTTTAATGTTCTAAATTTTTAATTTATTCCTAAGTAAAAGCAAGTAGTCATTCAGGAATGAAATTCGAATTCAATTGTTTACCTGGCATTTGTAGTTATTCTTTTTTTTTATGACAAATTTTGGATACCCAGGTTTTTCCTATTGGGTCCCTGAATCTGTGTAACCTTTCTAATCCCGCTTTTTCCACGTTTACACTTCGCTTCGAGTCCAGTTTGCTTTTAAGACAGGTGGAACCAACGGAACCAGAATCTAGGGTGGGCCAAAAAAGCAATATTTTTTTAAGTGATACACGAAAATTTGTTAAAAGAGGAGTAACCGCTGTTAACTGTTAAACCTCTCTGTGACACAAAGTGGGAAAGTAGAATCGACGCTATTCGGCCATTCCGCTATACATCGGGAGAAATTTATGATGCATTATTTGAAATGAGTGAAACCAATCATTCGATGTTGAAGCTAGATGCATAGCGGAATCCCTGGCTAAAAAAATGAAAACGATGTCATTTTGTTGTCTAACTGTTTTTTGGTACAAAATTTTGTATCAAATCAATTTAGTTAGCAAATCATTGCAAGGAGCTGAGGAGCTGAAGGGTTAAAACCCTTGACAAACCGTTAGATTTTTTGAGGAAACTTAGATCAGATGAGAGTTTTGAAAATGTTTGTGTAGAAGCTAGTTTGCTGGCAAATGATCTTGATGCTGAAAAAACATTCAGTCAATCAGAAGGTATACGGAAAAGAAAAAAAAATATACCAATGGTACCATGTATTTAGGGGAGGGGGCGCCAAACACTTGTAGTGACCGCGTAAAATTTAATTACCAAACTTTACGCAATGTCACACAACAACTTCCGGCACGATCAAAACGATCAGTCGGAACACTCTATCGATCACCGAACTCAAAGTTCAGTGATCTTGCCGTTTTTGTTTCGTCCCTACCACGTCTAGCGATCAAGCCACTTTCCGGCATCTCCTTTACTTACCGTCTTCTCCGCGTGTAGACTAGAATCGAATATTAAAAGTGCGAACGCCAAAAGTAAAAGTCCGAGGAATAATATATTTTTATATATATATATGTAATTACGCTGTATAACCCTTAATGGGTTAAAACTACCCTTACAATATAGTTCATCGAAAACTAGGTGGGGGTGTTCCAAAATAACACCGTTAAGAAAATCGAACCCTAAAGGTTTTTGGGGTCGCTGATCACGAAAATCGATGTCCCGCGGTCCTAAAATTAGGGCGTCACCCCTAAAAATGCAAAAAACACCCCTTTTTAGGGGGTTTTCGCGATTATTTCAGTAATAATGAAAACTAATGCGATGAAATGCACTTTTTTTAATATTTATTTGCGAAGGTGGTTGATTTATACTAAATTAAGGCGAACTTAATGGTAAGGGGTACTCCTCCACCTCCCGCCACATGCTTACCGCGGCACAATCTCTACCCGCCGCACGACCACCACCGCTCGCCCTGGGCCTATATTTGCCATTACAAGTTGAGAATAATATAATACCCGGGGATTTTACGTAATAACCAGATTTATCACATCGTAACATACACACATGTACATATATCAATTTATATTTTCTAATAAAACGAATTTTTATTCAAACAATTCATTAAAAAAATTTAAATTGCAATCTACGAAAAGAAAAAAATTTTTTTTTTCAATTTACCCCTAAGGCTTAACTCCTTTAAGAGGGTTAAAAATTTTCCAAATGTTTTAATGCAAAACAATAAATTTCAATTTGTTCCAATTACAATTTTAATGTGGGGGTAGTTTTACCCCCTTAAGAGTTGAAAAAATTATTTTTTTCTGATAATACCTTTTGAACCAAAACCAATTTCAAACAAAAAGCAAAAAAAAAGTTTGCAATTTTTTTTATATAAAGATGTTTTTATTATAGTAGGGGTAGTTTTAACCCCTTAAGGGTTGAAAATAATTTATTTTTGCCTGACAGTACGCCCACAATCGAATTTGAAGCATAAACTTGTAAAAAAAATTTATTTACAATTTTTGCCATTTTTCGCCAATTTAGGGGTACTTTCAACCCTTTAGGAGTACCCCTTACCATTAAGTTCGCCTTAATTTTGTATAAATCAACCACCTTCGCAAATAAATATTAAAAAAAGTGCATTTCATCGCATTAGTTTTCATTATTACTGAAATAATCGCGATAACCCCCTAAAAAGGGGCGTTTTTTGCATTTTTAGGGGTGACGCCCTAATTTTAGGACCGCGGGACCTCGATTTTCGTGATCAGCGACCCCAAAAACGTTTAGGGTTCGATTTTCTTAACGGTGTTATTTTGGAACACCATAACGCGCGTTTTGAATGGACTACGATGTTCTCTGCTTATAAGTTTTTACCATGGTTAGATATAAAACACAAATTCTCCCAGTCAAAAGATCCCGTGCTTCGTATACGTTTCTGTGAGTTACAATCAGTATCAAATTCTGAACTTTTCCGAGACCGCGCCTTTTCATTGTACATTATACTTCTACATTCATTATAAAATTTGATTTGATTCAAAGAGTTGCTATCACGGCAGTAAATAACTTTCTTGAAATACCATCATTATTTTGGTTAGCAGACTCAAGAAGAGCATCGATTCCTTTGTTGCTTACTAGTGCAGCAAGTTCGCGCTCGTTTAAAAAGATATCACAAAAAAAACACTTCACTCCTTTGCCATTAATAGACATTTTGAGATCTGTATAGAAATAAATACAATGAATTTAAATTAAATGAATTACCCAATAGGAAAATATAATCAAACCTTAATCGGATAAAAATTAATGATGAAAATCAAACACTTATATGTACATATGTAACTTTCTAACAAAAAAATTAACTAGCAGGAAATATTTTAAATCCGAACGATTGTTGCGGACGAAGTCGAGTGTCAACAAATGTTACTGTAACTTTTGAATCGGAGGACATTTTGATCTGAAAATTTACAGAAAACTGCCTTAAGTATTTGGCTGCAATGTAGTTTAACCAAAAAGGCGAATTTAAAAAATCTATAACACAACTTTTTGATTAGAAAAAAAATCTCACGAATCTGTTGGAATTTTTTTAAACATTCGCCATTTTGTTTTTAAATGATGTAACCAGTTCGGTTAAAGTTTTATAATTAGGGAATTAGTCAAACTAGACTATGTTAAAATTTGAAATTGATATCTGCAATATCAACTGAGATATGGCGAGATAAAGTGAAAATTTCGTTCAAACCGCACTTACGAAAAAAAGGCAATTTCATTATTTTTTATATGTTGGCCATGTCCAAACTTCGGCCAAAATCAACTGTAGATGCATTTTCCCATCCTCTATCGATTGCAATTAGTCTCAACCGGTTAACTCATTTCCATCACTTCGAGCGAAAAAATGGGATGCGCTGCAGGCCTATAATGAATGGGGCATCGTTGGAAAGGGCTCGCTCCCCCGAGCTCAACGCACAAAATTTGGTCCAAAAATTCCAAGGGGTTCGGGAATTATGGCCGCTTTTGTGAATGGCCAAATGAGGGTGGCGAAATGCCCATTATCTCGGGAAATACTGGTCAGACCGGTGTGCGGTTGAATTCACAGACTCCCTGGGAGGTCCCTAACAATTTCCCATATAAAAAAGGGCCGCTCCAAAAATTTCCCAAAACCGGAAATTTTGCAAGGGCCCTTGGGATATTTTTGGTCGATTTCACCAAAGTGCTGGGATCTTAATGAATGGGGCATCGTTGGAAAGCGCTCGCTCCCCCGAGTTCAACGCCCAAAATTTTGTCCAAAAACTCCAAGGGGTTCGGGAATTATGGCGCTTCTGTGAATGGCCAAATGAGGGTGGCGAAATGCCCATTATCTCGGGAAATACTGGTCAGACCGGTGTGCGGTTGAATTCACAGACTACCTGGGAGGTCCCTAACAATTTCCATTCAAAAAAGGGCCGCTCCAAAAATTTCCCAAAACCGGAATTTTTGCAAAGGGCCCTTGGGATATTTTTGGTCGATTTCACGAAAGTGCTGGGATCGTAATGAATGGGGCATCCTTGGAAAGGGCTCGCTCCCCCGAGTTCAACGCACAAAATTTGGTCCAAAAATTCCAAGGGGTTCGGGAGTTATGGCCGCTTTTGTGAATGGCCAAATGAGGGTGGCGAAATGCCCATTATCTCGGGAAATACTGGTCAGACCGGTGTGCGGTTGAATTCACAGACTCCCTGGGAGTTCCCTAACAATTTCCCATTCAAAAAAGGGCCGCTCCAAAAATTTCCCAAAACCGGAAATTTTGCAAAGGGGTACCCCTTGGGATATTTTTGGTCGGGCCCCAAAACCGGAATTTTTGCGAAGGGGTCTTGGGATATTTTTGGTCGATTTCACCAAAGTGCTGGGATCTTAATGAATGGGACATCGTTGGAAAGGGCTCGCTCCCCCGAGTTCAACGCACAAAATTTGGTCCAAAAATTCCAAGGGGTTCGGGAATTATGGCCGCTTCTGTGAATGGCGAAATGCCCATTATCTCGGGAAATACTGGTCAGACCGGTGTGCGGTTGAATTCACAGACTCCCTGGGAGGTCCCTAACAATTTCCATTCAAAAAAGGGCCGCTCCAAAAATTTCCCAAAACCGGAAATTTTGCAAAGGGGTACCCCTTGGGATATTTTTGGTCGGGCCCCAAAACCGGAATTTTTGCGAAGGGGTCTTGGGATATTTTTGGTCGATTTCACCAAAGTGCTGGGATCTTAATGAATGGGACATCGTTGGAAAGGGCTCGCTCCCCCGAATTCAACGCACAAAATTTGGTCCAAAAATTCCAAGGGGTTCGGGAATTATGGCCGCTTCTGTGAATGGCCAAATGAGGGTGGCGAAATGCCCATTATCTCGGGAAATACTGGTCAGACCGGTGTGCGGTTGGATTCACAGACTCCCTGGAAGGTCCTTAACAATTTCCCATTCAAAAAAGGGCCGCTCCAAAAATTTCCCAAAACCGGAAATTTTGCAAAGGGGTACCCCATGGGATATTTTTGGTCGATATCACGAATGTGCTGGGATCGTAATGAATGGGGCATCCTTGGAAATGGCTCGCTCCCCCGAGTTCAACGCACAAAATTTGGTCCAAAAATTCCAAGGGGCTCGGGAGTTATGGCCGCTTTTGTGAATGGCCAAATGAGGGTGGCGAAATGCCCATTATCTCGGGAAATACTGGTCAGACCGGTGTGCGGTTGAATTCACAGACTCCCTGGGAGGTCCCTAACAATTTCCATTCAAAAAAGGGCCGCTCCAAAAATTTCCCAAAACCGGAAATTTTGCAAAGGGGTCATGGGATATTTTTGGTCGATTTCACCAAAGTGCTGGGATCTTAATGAATGGGACATCGTTGGAAAGGGCTCGCTCCCCCGAGTTCAACGCACAAAATTTGGTCCAAAAATTCCAAGGGGTTCGGGAATTATGGCCGCTTCTGTGAATGGCCAAATGAGGGTGGGGAAATGCCCATTATCTCGGGAAATACTGGTCAGACCGGTGTGCGGTTGAATTCACAGACTCCCTGGGAGGTCCCTAACACTTTCCCATTAAAAAAAGGGCCGCTCCAAAAAGTTCCCAAAACCGGAAATTTTGCAAAGGGCCCTTGGGATATTTTTGGTCGATTTCACGAAAGTGCTGGGATCGTAATGAATAGGGCATCTTTGGAAAGGGCTCGCTCCCCCGAGTTCAACGCACAAAATTTGGTCCAAAAATTCCAAGGGGTTCGGGAGTTATGGCCGCTTTTGTGAATGGCCAAATGAGGGTGGTGAAATGCCCATTATCTCGGGAAATACTGGTCAGACCGGTGTGCGGTCGAATTCACAGACTCCCTGGGAGGTCCTTAACAATTTCCCATATAAAAAAGGGCGGCTCCAAAAAGTTCCCAAAACCGGAAATTTTGCAAAGGGCCCTTGGGATATTTTTGGTCGATTTCACGAAAGTGCTGGGATCGTAATGAATGGGGCATCGTTGGAAAGGGCTCGCTCCCCCGAGTTCAACGCACAAAATTTGGTCCAAAAATTCCAAGGGGTTCGGGAGTTATGGCCGCTTTTGTGAATGGCCAAATGAGGGTGGCGAAATGCCCATTATATCGGGAAATACTGGTCAGACCGGTGTGCGGTTGAATTCACAGACTCCCTGGGAGGTCCCTAACAATTTCCCATATAAAAAAGGGCCGCTCCTTTCCCAAAACCGGAAATTTTGCAAAGGGGTACCCCGTGGGATATTTTTGGTCGGGCCCCAAAACCGGAATTTTTGCGAAAGGGTCTTGGGATATTTTTGGTCGATTTCACCAAAGTGCTGGGATCTTAATGAATGGGGCATCGTTGGAATGGGCTCGCTCCCCCGAGTTCAACGCACAAAATTTGTGGTGGTTTGGGTTCGGGAGTTATGGCCGCTTTTGTGAATGGCCAAATGAGGGTGGCGAAATGCCCATTATCTCGGGAAATACTGGTCAGACCGGTGTGCGGTTGAATACACAGACTCCCTGGGAGGTCCCTAACAATTTCCCATATAAAAAAGGGCCGCTCCAAAAATTTCCCAAAACCGGAAATTTTGCAAAGGGGTACCCCTTGGGATATTTTTGGTCGGGCCCCAAAACCGGAATTTTTGCGAAGGAGTCTTGGGATATTTTTGGTCGATTTCACCAAAGTGCTGGGATCTTAATGAATGGGACATCGTTGGAAAGGGCTCGCTCCCCCGAGTTCAACGCACAAAATTTGGTCCAAAAATTCCAAGGGGTTCGGGAATTATGGACGCTTTTGTGAATGGCCAAATGAGGGTGCGAAATGCCCATTATCTCGGGAAATACTGGTCAGACCGGTGTGCGGTTGAATTCACAGACTCCCTGGGAGTTCCCTAACAATTTCCCATTCAAAAAAGGGCCGCTTCAAAAATTTCCCAAAACCGGGATATTTTTGGTCGATTTCACCAAAGTGCTGGGTTCTTAACGAATGGGACATCGTTGGAAAGGGCTCGCTCCCCCGAGTTCAACGCACAAAATTTGGTCCAAAAATTCCAAGGGGTTCGGGAATTATGGCCGCTTCTGTGAATGGCCAAATGAGGGTGGCGAAATGCCCATTATCTCGGGAAATACTGGTCAGACCGGTGTGCGGTTGAATTCACAGACTCCCCGGGAGGTCCTTAACTATTTCCCATTCAAAAAAGGGCCGCTCCAAAAAGTTCCCAAAACCGGAAATTTTGCAAAGGGCCCTGGGATATTTTTGGTCGATTTCACGAAAGTGCTGGGATCGTAATGAATGGGGCATCGTTGGAAAGGGCTCGCTCCCCCGAGTTCAACGCACAAAATTTGGTCCAAAAATTCCAAGGGGTTCGGGAATTATGGCCGCTTTTGTGTATGGCCAAATGAGGGTGGCGAAATGAACATTATCTCGGGAAATACTGGTCAGACCGGTGTGCGATTGAATTCACAGACTCCCTGGGAGGTCCCTAACAATTTCCCATTCAAAAAAGGGCCGCTCCAAAAATTTCCCAAACCGGAAATTTTGCAAAGGGGTACCCCTTGGGATATTTTTGGTCGATTTCACCAAAGTGCTGCGATCTTAATGAATGGGGCATCGTTGGAAAGCGCTCGCTCCCCCGAGTTCAACGCACAAAATTTTGTCCAAAAACTCCAAGGGGTTCGGGAGTTATGGCCGCTTCTGTGAATGGCCAAATGAGGGTGGCGAAATGCCCATTATCTAGGGAAATACTGGTCAGACCGGTGTGCGGTTGAATTCACAGACTCCCTGGGAGGTCCCTAACAATTTCCCATATAAAAAAGGGCCGCTCCAAAAATTTCCCAAAACCGGAAATTTTGCAAGGGCCCTTGGGATATTTTTGGTCGATTTCACCAAAGTGCTGGGATCTTAATGAATGGGGCATCGTTGGAAAGCGCTCGCTCCCCCGAGTTCAACGCCCAAAATTTTGTCCAAAAACTCCAAGGGGTTCGGGAATTATGGCCGCTTCTGTGAATGGCCAAATGAGGGTGGCGAAATGCCCATTATCTCGGGAAATACTGGTCAGACCGGTGTGCGGTTGAATTCACAGACTCCCTGGGAGGTCCCTAACAATTTCCATTCAAAAAAGGGCCGCTCCAAAAATTTCCCAAAACCGGAATTTTTGCAAAGGGCCCTTGGGATATTTTTGGTCGATTTCACGAAAGTGCTGGGATCGTAATGAATGGGGCATCCTTGGAAAGGGCTCGCTCCCCCGAGTTCAACGCACAAAATTTGGTCCAAAAATTCCAAGGGGTTCAGCACTTTGGTGAAATCGACCAAAAATATCCCAAGACCCTTTCGCAAAAATTCCGGTTTTGGGGCCCGACCAAAAATATCCCACGGGGTACCCCTTTGCAAAATTTCCGGTTTTGGGAAATTTTTGGAGCAGCCCTTTTTTATATGGGAAATTGTTAGGGACCTCCCAGGGAGTCTGTGAATTCAACCGCACACCGGTCTGACCAGTATTTCCCGAGATAATGGGCATTTCGCCACCCTCATTTGGCCATTCACAGAAGCGGCCATAATTCCCGAACCCCTTGGAGTTTTTGGACAAAATTTTGGGCGTTGAACTCGGGGGAGCGAGCGCTTTCCAACGATGCCCCATTCATTAAGATCCCAGCACTTTGGTGAAATCGACCAAAAATATCCCAAGACCCGTTCGCAAAAATTCCTGTTTTGGGGCCCGACCAAAAATATCCCAAGGGGTACCCCTTTGCAAAATTTCCGGTTTTGGGAAATTTTTGGAGCGGCCCTTTTTTATATAGGAAATTGTTAGGGACCTCCCAGGGAGTCTGTGTATTCAACCGCACACCGGTCTGACCAGTATTTCCCGAGATAATGGGCATTTCGCCACCCTCATTTGGCCATTCACAAAAGCGGCCATAACTCCCGAACCCAAACCACCACAAATTTTGTGCGTTGAACTCGGGGGAGCGAGCCCTTTCCAACGATGCCCCATTCATTAAGATCCCAGCACTTTGGTGAAATCGACCAAAAATATCCCAAGACCCTTTCGCCAAAATTCCGGTTTTGGGGCCCGACCAAAAATATCCCACGGGGTACCCCTTTGCAAAATTTCCGGTTTTGGGAAAGGAGCGGCCCTTTTTTATATGGGAAATTGTTAGGGACCTCCCAGGGAGTCTGTGAATTCAACCGCACACCGGTCTGACCAGTATTTCCCGATATAATGGGCTTTTCGCCACCCTCATTTGGCCATTCACAAAAGCGGCCATAATTCCCGAACCCCTTGGAATTTTTGGACCAAATTTTGTGCGTTGAACTCGGGGGAGCGAGCGCTTTCCAACGATGCCCCATTCATTAAGATCCCAGTACTTTGGTGAAATCGACCAAAAATATTCCAAGTACCCCTTTGCAAAATTTCTGGTTTGGGAAATTTTTGGAGCGGCCCTTTTTTGAATGGGAAATTGTTAGGGACCTCCCAGGGAGTCTGTGTATTCAACCGCACACCGGTCTGACCAGTATTTCCCGAGATAATGGGCATTTCGCCACCCTCATTTGGCCATTCACAAAAGCGGCCATAACTCCCGAACCCAAACCACCACAAATTTTGTGCGTTGAACTCGGGGGAGCGAGCCCTTTCCAACGATGCCCCATTCATTAAGATCCCAGCACTTTGGTGAAATCGACCAAAAATATCCCAAGACCCTTTCGCCAAAATTCCGGTTTTGGGGCCCGACCAAAAATATCCCACGGGGTACCCCTTTGCAAAATTTCCGGTTTTGGGAAAGGAGCGGCCCTTTTTTATATGGGAAATTGTTAGGGACCTCCCAGGGAGTCTGTGAATTCAACCGCACACCGGTCTGACCAGTATTTCCCGATATAATGGGCATTTCGCCACCCTCATTTGGCCATTCACAAAAGCGGCCATAATTCCCGAACCCCTTGGAATTTTTGGACCAAATTTTGTGCGTTGAACTCGGGGGAGCGAGCGCTTTCCAACGATGCCCCATTCATTAAGATCCCAGTACTTTGGTGAAATCGACCAAAAATATTCCAAGTACCCCTTTGCAAAATTTCTGGTTTGGGAAATTTTTGGAGCGGCCCTTTTTTGAATGGGAAATTGTTAGGGACCTCCCAGGGAGTCTGTGTATTCAACCGCACACCGGTCTGACCAGTATTTCCCGAGATAATGGGCATTTCGCCACCCTCATTTGGCCATTCACAGAAGCGGCCATAATTCCCGAACCCCTTGGAGTTTTTGGACAAAATTTTGGGCGTTGAACTCGGGGGAGCGAGCGCTTTCCAACGATGCCCCATTCATTAAGATCCTTGGGATATTTTTGGTCGATTTCACCAAAGTGCTGGGATCTTAATGAATGGGGCATCGTTGGAAAGCGCTCGCTCCCCCGAGTTCAACGCCCAAAATTTTGTCCAAAAACTCCAAGGGGTTCGGGAATTATGGCCGCTTCTGTGAATGGCCAAATGAGGGTGGCGAAATGCCCATTATCTCGGGAAATACTGGTCAGACCGGTGTGCGGTTGAATTCACAGACTCCCTGGGAGGTCCCTAACAATTTCCATTCAAAAAAGGGCCGCTCCAAAAATTTCCCAAAACCGGAATTTTTGCAAGGGCCCTTGGGATATTTTTGGTCGATTTCACGAAAGTGCTGGGATCGTAATGAATGGGGCATCCTTGGAAAGGGCTCGCTCCCCCGAGTTCAACGCACAAAATTTGGTCCACAAATTCCAAGGGGTTCGGGAATTATGGCCGCTTTTGTGAATGGCCAAATGAGGGTGGCGAAATGCCCATTATATCGGGAAATACTGGTCAGACCGGTGTGCGGTTGAATTCACAGACTCCCTGGGAGGTCCCTAACAATTTCCCATATAAAAAAGGGCCGCTCCTTTCCCAAAACCGGAAATTTTGCAAAGGGGTACCCCGTGGGATATTTTTGGTCGGGCCCCAAAACCGGAATTTTGGCGAAAGGGTCTTGGGATATTTTTGGTCGATTTCACCAAAGTGCTGGGATCTTAATGAATGGGGCATCGTTGGAAAGGGCTCGCTCCCCCGAGTTCAACGCACAAAATTTGTGGTGGTTTGGGTTCGGGAGTTATGGCCGCTTTTGTGAATGGCCAAATGAGGGTGGCGAAATGCCCATTATCTCGGGAAATACTGGTCAGACCGGTGTGCGGTTGAATACACAGACTCCCTGGGAGGTCCCTAACAATTTCCCATTCAAAAAAGGGCCGCTCCAAAAATTTCCCAAACCAGAAATTTTGCAAAGGGGTACTTGGAATATTTTTGGTCGATTTCACCAAAGTACTGGGATCTTAATGAATGGGGCATCGTTGGAAAGCGCTCGCTCCCCCGAGTTCAACGCACAAAATTTGGTCCAAAAATTCCAAGGGGTTCGGGAATTATGGCCGCTTTTGTGAATGGCCAAATGAGGGTGGCGAAAAGCCCATTATATCGGGAAATACTGGTCAGACCGGTGTGCGGTTGAATTCACAGACTCCCTGGGAGGTCCCTAACAATTTCCCATATAAAAAAGGGCCGCTCCTTTCCCAAAACCGGAAATTATGCAAAGGGGTACCCCGTGGGATATTTTTGGTCGGGCCCCAAAACCGGAATTTTGGCGAAAGGGTCTTGGGATATTTTTGGTCGATTTCACCAAAGTGCTGGGATCTTAATGAATGGGGCATCGTTGGAAAGGGCTCGCTCCCCCGAGTTCAACGCACAAAATTTGTGGTGGTTTGGGTTCGGGAGTTATGGCCGCTTTTGTGAATGGCCAAATGAGGGTGGCGAAATGCCCATTATCTCGGGAAATACTGGTCAGACCGGTGTGCGGTTGAATACACAGACTCCCTGGGAGGTCCCTAACAATTTCCTATATAAAAAAGGGCCGCTCCAAAAATTTCCCAAAACCGGAAATTTTGCAAAGGGGTACCCCTTGGGATATTTTTGGTCGGGCCCCAAAACAGGAATTTTTGCGAACGGGTCTTGGGATATTTTTGGTCGATTTCACCAAAGTGCTGGGATCTTAATGAATGGGACATCGTTGGAAAGGGCTCGCTCCCCCGAGTTCAACGCACAAAATTTGGTCCAAAAATTCCAAGGGGTTCGGGAATTATGGACGCTTTTGTGAATGGCCAAATGAGGGTGGCGAAATGCCCATTATCTCGGGAAATACTGGTCTGACCGGTGTGCGGTTGAATTCACAGACTCCCTGGGAGGTCCCTAACAATTTCCCATATAAAAAAGGGCCGCTCCAAAAATTTCCCAAAACCGGAAATTTTGCAAAGGGGTACACCTTGGGATATTTTTGGTCGATTTCACCAAAGTGCTGGGATCTTAATGAATGGGGCATCGTTGGAAAGGGCTCGCTCCCCCGAGTTCAACGCACAAAATTTGGTCCAAAAATTCCAAGGGGTTCGGGAATTATGGCCACTTTTGTGAATGGCCAAATGAGGGTGGCGAAATGCCCATTATCTCGGGAAATACTGGTCTGACCGGTGTGCGGTTGAATTCACAGACTCCCTGGGAGGTCCCTAACAATTTCCCATATAAAAAAGGGCTGCTCCAAAAATTTCCCAAAACCGGAAATTTTGCAAAGGGGTACCCCTTGGGATATTTTTGGTCGGGCCCCAAAACCGGAATTTTTGCGAGGGGTCTTGGGATATTTTTGGTCGATTTCACCAAAGTGCTGGGATCTTAATGAATGGGACATCGTTGGAAAGGGCTCGCTCCCCCGAGTTCAACGCACAAAATTTGGTCCAAAAATTCCAAGGGGTTCGGGAATTATGGCCGCTTCTGTGAATGGCCAAATGAGGGTGGTGAAATGCCCATTATCTCGGGAAATACTGGTCAGACCGGTGTGCGGTTGGATTCACAGACTCCCTGGAAGGTCCTTAACAATTTCCCATTCAAAAAAGGGCCGCTCCAAAAATTTCCCAAAACCGGAAATGTTGCAAAGGGGTACCCCATGGGATATTTTTGGTCGATTTCACGAATGTGCTGGGATCGTAATGAATGGGGCATCCTTGGAAATGGCTCGCTCCCCCGAGTTCAACGCACAAAATTTGGTCCAAAAATTCCAAGGGGTTCGGGAGTTATGGCCGCTTTTGTGAATGGCCAAATGAGGGTGGCGAAATGCCCATTATCTCGGGAAATACTGGTCAGACCGGTGTGCGGTTGAATTCACAGACTCCCTGGGAGTTCGTTAACAATTTTTTATTCAAAAAAGGGACGCTCTAAAAATTTCCCAAAACCGGAAATTTTGCAAAGGGGTACCCCTTGGGATATTTTTGGTCGATTTCACCAAAGTGCTGGGATTTTAATGAATGGGGCATCGTTGGAAAGGACTCGCTCCCCCGAGTTCAACGCACAAAATTTGGTCCTAAAATTCCAAGGGGTTCGGGAATTATGGTCGCTTCTGTGAATAACCAAATGAGGGTGGCGAAATGCCCATTATCTCGGGAAATACTGGTCAGACCGGTGTGCGGTTGAATTCACAGACTCCCTGGGAGGTCCCCAACAATTTCCATTCAAAAAAGGGCCGCTCCAAAAATTTCCCAAAACCGGAAATTGTGCGAAGGGGTCTTGGGATATTTTTGGTCGATTTCACCAAAGTGCTGGGATCTTAATGAATGGGACATCGTTGGAAAGGGCTCGCTCCCCCGAGTTCAACGCACAAAGTTTGGTCCAAAAATTCCAAGGGGTTCGGGAATTATGGCCGCTTCTGTGAATGGCCAAATGAGGGTGGCGAAATGCCCATTATCTCGGGAAATACTGGTCAGACCGGTGTGCGGTTGAATTCACAGACTCCCTGGGAGGTCCCTAACACTTTCCCATTCAAAAAAGGGCCGCTCCAAAAAGTTCCCAAAACCGGAAATTTTGCAAAGGGCCCTTGGGATATTTTTGGTCGATTTCACGAAAGTGCTGGGATCGTAATGAATGGGGCATCGTTGGAAAGGGCTCGCTCCCCCGAGTTCAACGCACAAAATTTGGTCCAAAAATTCCAAGGGGTTCGGGAGTTATGGCCGCTTTTGTGAATGGCCAAATGAGGGTGGCGAAATGCCCATTATCTCGGGAAATACTGGTCAGACCGGTGTGCGGTTGAATCCACAGACTCCCTGGGAGTTCGTTAACAATTTTTTATTCAAAAAAGGGACGCTCTAAAAATTTCCCAAAACCGGAAATTTTGCAAAGGGGTACCCCTTGGGATATTTTTGGTCGGGCCCCAAAACCGGAATTTTTGCGAAGGGGTCTTGGGATATTTTTGGTCGATTTCACCAAAGTGCTGGGATCTTAATGAATGGGACATCGTTGGAAAGGGCTCGCTCCCCCGAGTTCAACGCACAAAGTTTGGTCCAAAAATTCCAAGGGGTTCGGGAATTATGGCCGCTTCTGTGAATGGCCAAATGAGGGTGGGGAAATGCCCATTATCTCGGGAAATACTGGTCAGACCGGTGTGCGGTTGAATTCATAGACTCCCTGGGAGGTCCCTAACACTTTCCCATTCAAAAAAGGGCCGCTCCAAAAAGTTCCCAAAACCGGAAATTTTGCAAAGGGCCCTTGGGATATTTTTGGTCGATTTCACGAAAGTGCTGGGATCGTAATGAATAGGGCATCTTTGGAAAGGGCTCGCTCCCCCGAGTTCAACGCACAAAATTTGGTCCAAAAATTCCAAGGGGTTCGGGAGTTATGGCCGCTTTTGTGAATGGCCAAATGAGGGTGGTGAAATGCCCATTATCTCGGGAAATACTGGTCAGACCGGTGTGCGGTTGAATTCACAGACTCCCTGGGAGGTCCCTAACACTTTCCCATTCAAAAAAGGGCCGCTCCAAAAAGTTCCCAAAACCGGAAATTTTGCAAAGGGCCCTTGGGATATTTTTGGTCGATTTCACGAAAGTGCTGGGATCGTAATGAATAGGGCATCTTTGGAAAGGGCTCGCTCCCCCGAGTTCAACGCACAAAATTTGGTCCAAAAATTCCAAGGGGTTCGGGAGTTATGGCCGCTTTTGTGAATGGCCAAATGAGGGTGGTGAAATGCCCATTATCTCGGGAAATACTGGTCAGACCGGTGTGCGGTTGGATTCACAGACTCCCTGGAAGGTCCTTAACAATTTCCCATTCAAAAAAGGGCCGCTCCAAAAATTTCCCAAAACCGGAAATGTTGCAAAGGGGTACCCCATGGGATATTTTTGGTCGATTTCACGAATGTGCTGGGATCGTAATGAATGGGGCATCCTTGGAAATGGCTCGCTCCCCCGAGTTCAACGCACAAAATTTGGTCCAAAAATTCCAAGGGGTTCGGGAGTTATGGCCGCTTTTGTGAATGGCCAAATGAGGGTGGCGAAATGCCCATTATCTCGGGAAATACTGGTCAGACCGGTGTGCGGTTGAATTCACAGACTCCCTGGGAGGTCCCTAACAATTTCCCATTCAAAAAAAGGTCGCTCCAAAAATTTCCCAAAACCGAAAATTTTGCAAAGGGCACTTGGGATATTTTTGGTCGATTTCACGAAAGTGCTGGGATCGTAATGAATGGGGCATCCTTGGAAAGGGCTCGCTCCCCCGAGTTCAACGCACAAAATTTGGTCCAAAAATTCCAAGGGGTTCGGGAGTTATGGCCGCTTTTGTGAATGGCCAAATGAGGGTGGTGAAATGCCCATTATCTCGGGAAATACTGGTCAGACCGGTGTGCGGTTGAATCCACAGACTCCCTGGGAGTTCGTTAACAATTTTTTATTCAAAAAAGGGACGCTCTAAAAATTTCCCAAAACCGGAAATTTTGCAAAGGGGTACCCCTTGGGATATTTTTGGTCGATTTCACCAAAGTGCTGGGATTTTAATGAATGGGGCATCGTTGGAAAGGACTCGCTCCCCCGAGTTCAACGCACAAAATTTGGTCCTAAAATTCCAAGGGGTTCGGGAATTATGGTCGCTTCTGTGAATGGCCAAATGAGGGTGGCGAAATGCCCATTATCTCGGGAAATACTGGTCAGACCGGTGTGCGGTTGAATCCACAGACTCCCTGGGAGTTCGTTAACAATTTTTTATTCAAAAAAGGGACGCTCTAAAAATTTCCCAAAACCGGAAATTTTGCAAAGGGGTACCCCTTGGGATATTTTTGGTCGATTTCACCAAAGTGCTGGGATTTTAATGAATGGGGCATCGTTGGAAAGGACTCGCTCCCCCGAGTTCAACGCACAAAATTTGGTCCTAAAATTCCAAGGGGTTCGGGAATTATGGTCGCTTCTGTGAATGGCCAAATGAGGGTGGCGAAATGCCCATTATCTCGGGAAATACTGGTCAGACCGGTGTGCGGTTGAATTCACAGACTCCCTGGGAGGTCCCCAACAATTTCCATTCAAAAAAGGGCCGCTCCAAAAATTTCCCAAAACCGGAAATTGTGCGAAGGGGTCTGGGATATTTTTGGTCGATTTCACCAAAGTGCTGGGATCTTAATGAATGGGACATCGTTGGAAAGGGCTCGCTCCTCCGAGTTCAACGCACAAAGTTTGGTCCAAAAATTCCAAGGGGTTCGGGAATTATGGCCGCTTTTGTGAATGGCCAAATGAGGGTGGCGAAATGCCCATTATCTCGGGAAATACTGGTCAGACCGGTGTGCGGTTGAATCCACAGACTCCCTGGAAGGTCCTTAACAATTTCCCATTCAAAAAAGGGCCGCTCCAAAAATTTCCCAAAACCGGAAATTTTGCAAAGGGCCCTTGGGATATTTTTGGTCGATTTCACGAAAGTGCTGGGATCGTAATGAATAGGGCATCTTTGGAAAGGGCTCGCTCCCCCGAGTTCAACGCACAAAATTTGGTCCAAAAATTCCAAGGGGTTCGGGAGTTATGGCCGCTTTTGTGAATGGCCAAATGAGGGTGGCGAAATGCCCATTATCTCGGGAAATACTGGTCAGACCGGTGTGCGGTTGAATTCACAGACTCCCTGGAAGGTCCTTAACAATTTCCCATTCAAAAAAGGGCCGCTCCAAAAATTTCTCAAAACCGGAAATTTTGCAAAGGGCCCTTGGGATATTTTTAGTCGATTTCACGAAAGTGCTGGGATCGTAATGAATAGGGCATCTTTGGAAAGGGCTCGCTCCCCCGAGTTCAACGCACAAAATTTGGTCCAAAAATTCCAAGGGGTTCGGGAGTTATGGCCGCTTTTGTGAATGGCCAAATGAGGGTGGTGAAATGCCCATTATCTCGGGAAATACTGGTCAGACCGGTGTGCGGTTGAATTCACAGACTCCCTGGAAGGTCCTTAACAATTTCCCATTCAAAAAAGGGCCGCTCCAAAAATTTCCCAAAACCGGAAATTTTGCAAAGGGCCCTTGGGATATTTTTGGTCGATTTCACGAAAGTGCTGGGATCGTAATGAATAGGGCATCTTTGGAAAGGGCTCGCTCCCCCGAGTTCAACGCACAAAATTTGGTCCAAAAATTCCAAGGGGTTCGGGAGTTATGGCCGCTTTTGTGAATGGCCAAATGAGGGTGGTGAAATGCCCATTATCTCGGGAAATACTGGTCAGACCGGTGTGCGGTCGAATTCACAGACTCCCTGGGAGGTCCCTAACAATTTCCCATATAAAAAAGGGCGGCTCCAAAAAGTTCCCAAAACCGGAAATTTTGCAAAGGGCCCTTGGGATATTTTTGGTCGATTTCACGAAAGTGCTGGGATCGTAATGAATGGGGCATCGTTGGAAAGGGCTCGCTCCCCCGAGTTCAACGCACAAAATTTGGTCCAAAAATTCCAAGGGGTTCGGGAGTTATGGCCGCTTTTGTGAATGGCCAAATGAGGGTGGCGAAATGCCCATTATCTCGGGAAATACTGGTCAGACCGGTGTGCGGTTGAATCCACAGACTCCCTGGGAGTTCGTTAACAATTTTTTATTCAAAAAAGGGACGCTCTAAAAATTTCCCAAAACCGGAAATTTTGCAAAGGGGTACCCCTTGGGATATTTTTGGTCGATTTCACCAAAGTGCTGGGATTTTAATGAATGGGGCATCGTTGGAAAGGACTCGCTCCCCCGAGTTCAACGCACAAAATTTGGTCCTAAAATTCCAAGGGGTTCGGGAATTATGGTCGCTTCTGTGAATGGCCAAATAAGGGTGGCGAAATGCCCATTATCTCGGGAAATACTGGTCAGACCGGTGTGCGGTTGAATTCACAGACTCCCTGGGAGGTCCCCAACAATTTCCATTCAAAAAAGGGCCGCTCCAAAAATTTCCCAAAACCGGAAATTGTGCGAAGGGGTCTTGGGATATTTTTGGTCGATTTCACCAAAGTGCTGGGATCTTAATGAATGGGACATCGTTGGAAAGGGCTCGCTCCCCCGAGTTCAACGCACAAAGTTTGGTCCAAAAATTCCAAGGGGTTCGGGAATTATGGCCGCTTCTGTGAATGGCCAAATGAGGGTGGCGAAATGCCCATTATCTCGGGAAATACTGGTCAGACCGGTGTGCGGTTGAATTCACAGACTCCCTGGAAGGTCCTTAACAATTTCCCATTCAAAAAAGGGCCGCTCCAAAAATTTCCTAAAACCGGAAATTTTGCAAAGGGGTACCCCATGGGATATTTTTGGTCGATATCACGAATGTGCTGGGATCGTAATGAATGGGGCATCCTTGGAAATGGCTCGCTCCCCCGAGTTCAACGCACAAAATTTGGTCCAAAAATTCCAAGGGGCTCGGGAGTTATGGCCGCTTTTGTGAATGGCCAAATGAGGGTGGCGAAATGCCCATTATCTCGGGAAATACTGGTCAGACCGGTGTGCGGTTGAATTCACAGACTCCCTGGGAGGTCCCTAACAATTTCCATTCAAAAAAGGGCCGCTCCAAAAATTTCCCAAAACCGGAAATTGTGCGAAGGGGTCTTGGGATATTTTTGGTCGATTTCACCAAAGTGCTGGGATCTTAATGAATGGGACATCGTTGGAAAGGGCTCGCTCCCCCGAGTTCAACGCACAAAGTTTGGTCCAAAAATTCAAAGGGGTTCGGGAATTATGGCCGCTTCTGTGAATGGCCAAATGAGGGTGGGGAAATGCCCATTATCTCGGGAAATACTGGTCAGACCGGTGTGCGGTTGAATTCACAGACTCCCTGGGAGGTCCCTAACACTTTCCCATTCAAAAAAGGGCCGCTCCAAAAAGTTCCCAAAACCGGAAATTTTGCAAAGGGCCCTTGGGATATTTTTGGTCGATTTCACGAAAGTGCTAGGATCGTAATGAATAGGGCATCTTTGGAAAGGGCTCGCTCCCCCGAGTTCAACGCACAAAATTTGGTCCAAAAATTCCAAGGGGTTCGGGAGTTATGGCCGCATTTGTGAATGGCCAAATGAGGGTGGTGAAATGCCCATTATCTCGGGAAATACTGGTCAGACCGGTGTGCGGTTGAATCCACAGACTCCCTGGGAGTTCGTTAACAATTTTTTATTCAAAAAAGGGACGCTCTAAAAATTTCCCAAAACCGGAAATTTTGCAAAGGGGTACCCCTTTTGATATTTTTGGTCGATTTCACCAAAGTGCTGGGATTTTAATGAATGGGGCATCGTTGGAAAGGACTCGCTCCCCCGAGTTCAACGCACAAAATTTGGTCCTAAAATTCCAAGGGGTTCGGGAATTATGGTCGCTTCTGTGAATGGCCAAATGAGGGTGGCGAAATGCCCATTATCTCGGGAAATACTGGTCAGACCGGTGTGCGGTTGAATTCACAGACTCCCTGGGAGGTCCCCAACAATTTCCATTCAAAAAAGGGCCGCTCCAAAAATTTCCCAAAACCGGAAATTGTGCGAAGGGGTCTTGGGATATTTTTGGTCGATTTCACCAAAGTGCTGGGATCTTAATGAATGGGACATCGTTGGAAAGGGCTCGCTCCCCCGAGTTCAACGCACAAAGTTTGGTCCAAAAATTCCAAGGGGTTCGGGAATTATGGCCGCTTTTGTGAATGGCCAAATGAGGGTGGCGAAATGCCCATTATCTCGGGAAATACTGGTCAGACCGGTGTGCGGTTGAATCCACAGACTCCCTGGAAGGTCCTTAACAATTTCCCATTCAAAAAAGGGCCGCTCCAAAAATTTCCCAAAACCGGAAATTTTGCAAAGGGCCCTTGGGATATTTTTGGTCGATTTCACGAAAGTGCTGGGATCGTAATGAATAGGGCATCTTTGGAAAGGGCTCGCTCCCCCGAGTTCAACGCACAAAATTTGGTCCAAAAATTCCAAGGGGTTCGGGAGTTATGGCCGCTTTTGTGAATGGCCAAATGAGGGTGGCGAAATGCCCATTATCTCGGGAAATACTGGTCAGACCGGTGTGCGGTTGAATCCACAGACTCCCTGGGAGTTCGTTAACAATTTTTTATTCAAAAAAGGGACGCTCTAAAAATTTCCCAAAACCGGAAATTTTGCAAAGGGGTACCCCTTGGGATATTTTTGGTCGATTTCACCAAAGTGCTGGGATTTTAATGAATGGGGCATCGTTGGAAAGGACTCGCTCCCCCGAGTTCAACGCACAAAATTTGGTCCTAAAATTCCAAGGGGTTCGGGAATTATGGTCGCTTCTGTGAATGGCCAAATGAGGGTGGCGAAATGCCCATTATCTCGGGAAATACTGGTCAGACCGGTGTGCGGGTGAATTCACAGACTCCCTGGGAGGTCCCCAACAATTTCCATTCAAAAAAGGGCCGCTCCAAAAATTTCCCAAAACCGGAAATTGTGCGAAGGGGTCTTGGGATATTTTTGGTCGATTTCACCAAAGTGCTGGGATCTTAATGAATGGGACATCGTTGGAAAGGGCTCGCTCCCCCGAGTTCAACGCACAAAGTTTGGTCCAAAAATTCCAAGGGGTTCGGGAATTATGGCCGCTTCTGTGAATGGCCAAATGAGGGTGGCGAAATGCCCATTATCTCGGGAAATACTGGTCAGACCGGTGTGCGGTTGAATTCACAGACTCCCTGGAAGGTCCTTAACAATTTCCCATTCAAAAAAGGGCCGCTCCAAAAATTTCCTAAAACCGGAAATTTTGCAAAGGGGTACCCCATGGGATATTTTTGGTCGATATCACAAATGTGCTGGGATCGTAATGAATGGGGCATCCTTGGAAATGGCTCGCTCCCCCGAGTTCAACGCACAAAATTTGGTCCAAAAATTCCAAGGGGCTCGGGAGTTATGGCCGCTTTTGTGAATGACCAAATGAGGGTGGCGAAATGCCCATTATCTCGGGAAATACTGGTCAGACCGGTGTGCGGTTGAATTCACAGACTCCCTGGGAGGTCCCTAACAATTTCCATTCAAAAAAGGGCCGCTCCAAAAATTTCCCAAAACCGGAAATTGTGCGAAGGGGTCTTGGGATATTTTTGGTCGATTTCACCAAAGTGCTGGGATCTTAATGAATGGGACATCGTTGGAAAGGGCTCGCTCCCCCGAGTTCAACGCACAAAGTTTGGTCCAAAAATTCCAAGGGGTTCGGGAATTATGGCCGCTTCTGTGAATGGCCAAATGAGGGTGGGGAAATGCCCATTATCTCGGGAAATACTGGTCAGACCGGTGTGCGGTTGAATTCACAGACTCCCTGGGAGGTCCCTAACACTTTCCCATTCAAAAAAGGGCCGCTCCAAAAAGTTCCCAAAACCGGAAATTTTGCAAAGGGCCCTTGGGATATTTTTGGTCGATTTCACGAAAGTGCTGGGATCGTAATGAATAGGGCATCTTTGGAAAGGGCTCGCTCCCCCGAGTTCAACGCACAAAATTTGGTCCAAAAATTCCAAGGGGTTCGGGAGTTATGGCCGCTTTTGTGAATGGCCAAATGAGGGTGGTGAAATGCCCATTATCTCGGGAAATACTGGTCAGACCGGTGTGCCCTTGGCCCTTGGGATATTTTTGGTCGATTTCACGAAAGTGCTGGGATCTTAATGAATGGGACATCGTTGGAAAGGGCTCGCTCCCCCGAGTTCAACGCACAAAATTTGTGGTGGTTTGGGTTCGGGAGTTATGGCCGCTTTTGTGAATGGCCAAATGAGGGTGGCGAAATGCCCATTATCTCGGGAAATACTGGTCAGACCGGTGTGCGGTTGAATACACAGACTCCCTGGGAGGTCCCTACCAATTTCCCATATAAAAAAGGGCCGCTCCAAAAATTTCCCAAAACCGGAAATTTTGCAAAGGGGTACCCCTTGGGATATTTTTGGTCGGGCCCCAAAACCGGAATTTTTGCGAAGGGGTCTTGGGATATTTTTGGTCGATTTCACCAAAGTGCTGGGATCTTAATGAATGGGGCATCGTTGGAAAGGGCTCGCTCCCCCGAGTTCAACGCACAAAATTTGTGGTGGTTTGGGTTCGGGAGTTATGGCCGCTTTTGTGAATGGCCAAATGAGGGTGGCGAAATGCCCATTATCTCGGGAAATACTGGTCAGACCGGTGTGCGGTTGAATACACAGACTCCCTGGGAGGTCCCTACCAATTTCCCATATAAAAAAGGGCCGCTCCAAAAATTTCCCAAAACCGGAAATTTTGCAAAGGGGTACCCCTTGGGATATTTTTGGTCGGGCCCCAAAACCGGAATTTTTGCGAAGGGGTCTTGGGATATTTTTGGTCGATTTCACCAAAGTGCTGGGATCTTAATGAATGGGGCATCGTTGGAAAGGGCTCGCTCCCCCGAGTTCAACGCACAAAATTTGTGGTGGTTTGGGTTCGGGAGTTATGGCCGCTTTTGTGAATGGCCAAATGAGGGTGGCGAAATGCCCATTATCTCGGGAAATACTGGTCAGACCGGTGTGCGGTTGGAAAGGGCTCGCTCCCCCGAGTTCAACGCACAAAATTTGGTCCAAAAATTCCAAGGGGTTCGGGAATTATGGCCGCTTCTGTGAATGGCCAAATGAGGGTGGCGAAATGCCCATTATCTCGGGAAATACTGGTCAGACCGGTGTGCGGTTGAATTCACAGACTCCCTGGGAGGTCCTTAACAATTTCCCATTCAAAAAAGGGCCGCTCCAAAAAGTTCCCAAAACCGGAAATTTTGCAAAGGGCCCTGGGATATTTTTGGTCGATTTCACGAAAGTGCTGGGATCGTAATGAATGGGGCATCGTTGGAAAGGGCTCGCTCCCCCGAGTTCAACGCACAAAATTTGGTCCAAAAATTCCAAGGGGTTCGGGAATTATGGCCGCTTTTGTGTATGGCCAAATGAGGGTGGCGAAATGCCCATTATCTCGGGAAATACTGGTCAGACCGGTGTGCGATTGAATTCACAGACTCCCTGGGAGGTCCCTAACAATTTCCCATTCAAAAAAGGGCCGCTCCAAAAATTTCCCAAACCAGATATTTTGCAAAGGGGTACTTGGAATATTTTTGGTCGATTTCACCAAAGTGCTGGGATCTTAATGAATGGGACATCGTTGGAAAGGGCTCGCTCCCCCGAGTTCAACGCACAAAATTTGGTCCAAAAATTCCAAGGGGTTCGGGAGTTATGGCCGCTTTTGTGAATGGCCAAATGAGGGTGGCGAAATGCCCATTATCTCGGGAAATACTGGTCAGACCGGTGTGCGGTTGAATACACAGACTCCCTGGGAGGTCCCTAACAATTTCCCATTCAAAAAAGGGCCGCTCCAAAAATTTCACAAACCGGAAATTTTGCAAAGGGGTACCCCTTGGGATATTTTTGGTCGATTTCACCAAAGTGCTGGGATCTTAATGAATGGGGCATCGTTGGGAAGGGCTCGCTCCCCCGAGTTCAACGCACAATATTTGGTCCAAAAATTCCAAGGGGTTCGGGAATTATGGCCACTTTTGTGAATGGCCAAATGAGGTTGGAGAAATGCCCATTATCTCGGGAAATACTGGTCAGACCGGTGTGCGATTGAATTCACAGACTCCCTGGGAGGTCCCTAACAATTTCCCATTCAAAAAAGGGCCGCTCCAAAAATTTCCCAAACCAGAAATTTTGCAAAGGGGTACTTGGAATATTTTTGGTCGATTTCACCAAAGTGCTGGGATCTTAATGAATGGGGCATCGTTGGAAAGCGCTCGCTCCCCCGAGTTCAACGCACAAAATTTGGTCCAAAAATTCCAAGGGGTTCGGGAGTTATGGCCGCTTTTGTGAATGGCCAAATGAGGGTGGCGAAATGCCCATTATCTCGGGAAATACTGGTCAGACCGGTGTGCGGTTGAATACACAGACTCCCTGGGAGGTCCCTAACAATTTCCCATTCAAAAAAGGGCCGCTCCAAAAATTTCCCAAACCAGAAATTTTGCAAAGGGGTGGGTACTTGGAATATTTTTGGTCGATTTCACCAAAGTGCTGGGATCTTAATGAATGGGGCATCATTGGAAAGCGCTCGCTCCCCCGAGTTCAACGCACAAAATTTGGTCCAAAAATTCCAAGGGGTTCGGGAATTATGGCCGCTTTTGTGACTCCCTGGGAGGTCCCTAACAATTTCCCATTCAAAAAAGGGCGGCTCCAAAAAGTTCCCAAAACCGGAAATTTTGCAAGCGCCCTTGGGATATTTTTGGTCGATTTCACGAAAGTGCTGGGATCGTAATGAATGGGGCATCCTTGGAAAGGGCTCGCTCCCCCGAGTTCAACGCACAAAATTTGGTCCAAAAATTCCAAGGGGTTCGGGAATTATGGCCGCTTTTGTGAATGGCCAAATGAGGGTGCGAAATGCCCATTATCTAGGGAAATACTGGTCAGACCGGTGTGCGGTTGAATTCACAGACTCCCTGGGAGTTCCCTAACAATTTCCCATTCAAAAAAGGGCCGCTCCAAAAATTTCCCAAAACCGGAAATTTTGCAAAGGGGTACCCTTTGGGATATTTTTGGTCGATTTCACCAAAGTGCTGGGATCTTAATGAATGGGGCATCGTTGGAAAGGGCTCGCTCCCCCAAGATCAACGCACAAAATTTGGTCCAAAAATTCCAAGGGGTTGGGGAATTATGGCCGCTTCTGTGAATGGCCAAATGAGGGTGGCGAAATGCCCATTATCTCGGGAAATACTGGTCAGACCGGTCGACAGAATTTCCCAAAATCGGAAATTTTGCAAAGGGGTACACCTTGGGATATTTTTGGTCGATTTCACCAAAGTGCTGGGATCTTAATGAATGGGGCATCGTTGGAAAGGGCTCGCTCCCCCGAGTTCAACGCACAAAATTTGGTCCAAAAATTCCAAGGGGTTCGGGAATTATGGCCGCTTTTGTGAATGGCCAAATGAGGGTGCGAAATGCCCATTATCTCGGGAAATACTGGTCAGACCGGTGTGCGGTTGAATTCACAGACTCCCTGGGAGTTCCCTAACAATTTCCCATTCATAAAAGGGCCGCTCCAAAAATTTCCCAAAACCCGAAATTTTGCAAAGGGGTACCCTTTGGGATATTTTTGGTCGATTTCACGAAAGTGCTGGGATCTTAATGAATGGGGCATCGTTGGAAAGGGCTCCCTCCCCCGAGTTCAACGCACAAAATTTTGTCCAAAAATTCCAAGGGGTTCGGGAATTATGGCCGCTTTTGTGGCCAAATGAGGGTGGCGAAATGCCCATTATCTCGGGAAATACTGGTCAGACCGGTCGACAGAATTTCCCAAAATCGGAAATTTTGCAAAGGGGTACACCTTGGGATATTTTTGGTCGATTTCACCAAAGTGCTGGGATCTTAATGAATGGGGCATCGTTGGAAAGGGCTCGCTCCCCCGAGTTCAACGCACAAAATTTGGTCCAAAAATTCCAAGGGGTTCGGGAGTTATGGCCGCTTTTGTGAATGGCCAAATGAGGTCAGACCGGTGTGCGGTTGCATTCACAGACTCCCTGGGAGGTCCCTAACAATTTCCCATTCAAAAAAGGACCGCTCCAAAAATTTCCCAAAACCGGAAATTTTGCAAAGGGGTACCCCTTGGGATATTTTTGGTCGATTTCATGAAAGTGCTGGGATCTTAATGAATGGGGCATCGTTGGAAAGGGCTAGCTCCCCCGAGTTCAACGAGCAAAATTTGATCCAAAAATTCCAAAGGGGTTCGGGAATTATGGCCGCTTCTGTGAATGGCCAAATGAGGGTGGCGAAATGCCCATTATCTCGGAAAATACTGGTCAGACCGGTGTGCGGTTGAACTCACAGACTCTCTGGGAGGTCCCTAACAATTTCCCATTCAAAAAAGGGCCGCTCCAAAAATTTCCCAAACTGGAAATTTTGCAAAGGGGTAGCCCTTGGGATATTTTTGGTCGATTTCACGAAAGTGCTGGGATCTTAATGAATGGGGCATCGTTGGAAAGGGCTCGCTCCCCCGAGCTCAACGCACAAAATTTGGAACAAAAATTCCAAGGGGTTCGGGAATTATGGCCGCTTCTGTGAATGGCCAAATGAGGGTGGCGAAATGCCCATTATCTCGGGAAATACTGGTCAGACCGGTGTGCGGTTGCATTCACAGACTCCCTGGGAGGTCCCTAACAATTTCCCATTGAAAAAAAAGCCGCTTCAAAAATTTCCCAAAACCGGAAATTTTGCAAAGGGGTACCCCTTGGGATATTTTTGGTCGATTTTACGAAAGTGCTGGGATCTTAATGAATGGGACATCGTTGGAAAGGGCTCGCTCCCCGGAGTTCAACGCACAAAATTTGATTCAAAAATTCCAAAGGGGTTGGGGAATTATGGGTTGGGGAATTATGGCCGCTTCTGTGAATGGCCAAATGAGGGTGGCGAAATGCCCATTATCTCGGGAAATATTGGTCAGACCGGTGTGCGGTTGAACTCACAGACTCCCTGGGAGGTCCCTAACAATTTCCCATTCAAAAAAGGGCCGCTCCAAAAATTTCCCAAAACCGGAAATTTTGCAAAGGGGTACCCCTTGGGATATTTTTGGTCGATTTCACCAAAGTGCTGGGATCTTAATGAATGGGGCATCGTTGGAAAGGGCTCGCTCCCCCGAGTTCAACGCACAATATTTGGTCCAAAAATTCCAAAGGGGTTGGGGAATTATGGCCGCTTCTGTGAATGGCCAAATGAGGGTGGCGAAATGCCCATTATCTCGGGAAATACTGGTCAGACCGGTGTGCGGTTGAACTCACAGACTCCCTGGGAGGTCCCTAACAATTTCCCATTCAAAAAAGGGCGGCTCCAAAAATTTCCCAAAACCGGAAATTTTGCAAAGGGGTACCCCTTGGGATATTTTTGGTCGATTTCACCAAAGTGCTGGGATCGTAATGAATGGGGCATCGTTGGAAAGGGCTCGCTCCCCCGAGTTCATCGCACAATATTTGGTCCAAAAATTCCAAAGGGGTTGGGGAATTATGGCCGCTTCTGTGAATGGCCAAATGAGGGTGGCGAAATGCCCATTATCTCGGGAAATACTGGTCAGACCGGTGTGCGGTTGAACTCACAGACTCCCTGGGAGGTCCCTAACAATTTCCCATTCAAAAAAGGGCCGCTCCAAAAATTTCCCAAAACCGGAAATTTTGCAAAGGGGTACCCCTTGGGATATTTTTGGTCGATTTCACCAAAGTGCTGGGATCTTAATGAATGGGGCATCGTTGGAAAGGGCTCGCTCCCCCGAGTTCAACGCACAATATTTGGTCCAAAAATTCCAAAGGGGTTGGGGAATTATGGCCGCTTCTGTGAATGGCCAAATGAGGGTGGCGAAATGCCCATTATCTCGGGAAATACTGGTCAGACCGGTGTGCGGTTGAACTCACAGACTCCCTGGGAGGTCCCTAACAATTTCCCATTCAAAAAAGGGCCGCTCCAAAAATTTCCCAAAACCGGAAATTTTGCAAAGGGCCCTTGGGATATTTTTGGTCGATTTCACGAAAGTGCTGGAATCGTAATGAATGGGGCATCGTTGGAAAGGGCTCGCTCCCCCGAGTTCAACGCACAATATTTGGTCCAAAAATTCCAAAGGGGTTGGGGAATTATGGCCGCTTCTGTGAATGGCCAAATGAGGGTGGCGAAATGCCCATTATCTCGGGAAATACTGGTCAGACCGGTGTGCGGTTGAACTCACAGACTCCCTGGGAGGTCCCTAACAATTTCCCATTCAAAAAAGGGCCGCTCCAAAAATTTCCCAAAACCGGAAATTTCGCAAAGGGGTACCCCTTGGGATATTTTTGGTCGATTTCACCAAAGTGCTGGGATCTTAATGAATGGGGCATCGTTGGAAAGGGCTCGCTCCCCCGAGTTCAACGCACAATATTTGGTCCAAAAATTCCAAGGGGTTCGGGAATTATGGCCACTTTTGTGAATGGCCAAATGAGGGTGGCGAAATGCCCATTATCTCGGGAAATACTGGTCAGACCGGTGTGCGGTTGAATTCACAGACTTCCTGGGAGGTCCCTAACAATTTCCATTCAAAAAAGGGCCGCTCCAAAAATTTCCCAAAACCGGAAATTTTGCAAAGGGGACTTGGGATATTTTTGGTCGATTTCACGAAAGTGCTGGGATCGTAATGAATGGGGCATCCTTGGAAATGGCTCGCTCCCCCGAGTTCAACGCACAAAATTTGGTCCAAAAATTCCAAGGGGTTCGGGAGTTATGGCCGCTTCTGTGGATGGCCAAATGAGGGTGGCGAAATGCCCATTATATCGGGAAATACTGGTCAGACCGGTGTGCGGTTGAATTCACAGACTCCCTGGGAGGTCCCTAACAATTTCCCATTCAAAAAAGGGCGGCTCCAAAAAGTTCCCAAAACCGGAAATTTTGCAAAGTGACCCCTTGGGATATTTTTGGTCGATTTCACCAAAGTGCTGGGATCTTAATGAATGGGACATCGTTGGAAAGGGCTCGCTGCCCCGAGTTCAACGCACAATATTTGGTCCAAAAATTCCAAAGGGGTTGGGGAATTATGGCCGCTTCTGTGAATGGCCAAATGAGGGTGGCGAAATGCCCATTATCTCGGGAAATACTGGTCAGACCGGTGTGCGGTTGAACTCACAGACTCCCTGGGAGGTCCCTAACAATTTCCCATTCAAAAAAGGGCCGCTCCAAAAATTTCCCAAAACCGGAAATTTCGCAAAGGGGTACCCCTTGGGATATTTTTGGTCGATTTCACCAAAGTGCTGGGATCTTAATGAATGGGGCATCGTTGGAAAGGGCTCGCTCCCCCGAGTTCAACGCACAATATTTGGTCCAAAAATTCCAAAGGGGTTGGGGAATTATGGCCGCTTCTGTGAATGGCCAAATGAGGGTGGCGAAATGCCCATTATCTCGGGAAATACTGGTCAGACCGGTGTGCGGTTGAACTCACAGACTCCCTGGGAGGTCCCTAACAATTTCCCATTCAAAAAAGGGCCGCTCCAAAAATTTCCCAAAACCGGAAATTTTGCAAAGGGCCCTTGGGATATTTTTGGTCGATTTCACGAAAGTGCTGGGATCGTAATGAATGGGGCATCGTTGGAAAGGGCTCGCTCCCCCGAGTTCAACGCACAATATTTGGTCCAAAAATTCCAAAGGGGTTGGGGAATTATGGCCGCTTCTGTGAATGGCCAAATGAGGGTGGCGAAATGCCCATTATCTCGGGAAATACTGGTCAGACCGGTGTGCGGTTGAACTCACAGACTCCCTGGGAGGTCCCTAACAATTTCCCATTCAAAAAAGGGCCGCTCCAAAAATTTCCCAAAACCGGAAATTTCGCAAAGGGGTACCCCTTGGGATATTTTTGGTCGATTTCACCAAAGTGCTGGGATCTTAATGAATGGGACATCGTTGGAAAGGGCTCGCTGCCCCGAGTTCAACGCACAATATTTGGTCCAAAAATTCCAAAGGGGTTCGGGAGTTATGGCTGCTTCTGTGGATGGCCAAATGAGGGTGGCGAAATGCCCATTATATCGGGAAATACTGGTCAGACCGGTGTGCGGTTGAATTCACAGACTCCCTGGGAGGTCCCTAACAATTTCCCATTCAAAAAAGGGCGGCTCCAAAAAGTTCCCAAAACCGGAAATTATGCAAAGTGACCCCTTGGGATATTTTTGGTCGATTTCACCAAAGTGCTGGGATCTTAATGAATGGGACATCGTTGGAAAGGGCTCGCTGCCCCGAGTTCAACGCACAATATTTGGTCCAAAAATTCCAAAGGGGTTGGGGAATTATGGCCGCTTCTGTGAATGGCCAAATGAGGGTGGCGAAATGCCCATTATCTCGGGAAATACTGGTCAGACCGGTGTGCGGTTGAACTCACAGACTCCCTGGGAGGTCCCTAACAATTTCCCATTCAAAAAAGGGCCGCTCCAAAAATTTCCCAAAACCGGAAATTTTGCAAAGGGCCCTTGGGATATTTTTGGTCGATTTCACGAAAGTGCTGGGATCGTAATGAATGGGGCATCGTTGGAAAGGTCTCGCTCCCCCGAGTTCAACGCACAAAATTTGGTCCAAAAATTCCAAGGGGTTCGGGAATTATGGCCGCTTTTCTGTATGGCCAAATGAGGGTGGCGAAATGCCCATTATCTCGGGAAATACTGGTCAGACCGGTGTGCGGTTGAACTCACAGACTCCCTGGGAGGTCCCTAACAATTTCCCATTCAAAAAAGGGCCGCTCCAAAAATTTCCCAAAACCGGAAATTTTGCAAAGGGGTACCCCTTGGGATATTTTTGGTCGATTTCACCAAAGTGCTGGGATCTTAATGAATGGGGCATCGTTGGAAAGGGCTCGCTCCCCCGAGTTCAACGCACAATATTTGGTCCAAAAATTCCAAACGGGTTGGGGAATTATGGCCGCTTCTGTGAATGGCCAAATGAGGGTGGCGAAATGCCCATTATCTCGGGAAATACTGGTCAGACCGGTGTGCGGTTGAACTCACAGACTCCCTGGGAGGTCCCTAACAATTTCCCATTCAAAAAAGGGCCGCTCCAAAAATTTCCCAAAACCGGAAATTTTGCAAAGGGCCCTTGGGATATTTTTGGTCGATTTCACGAAAGTGCTGGGATCGTAATGAATGGGGCATCGTTGGAAAGGTCTCGCTCCCCCGAGTTCAACGCACAAAATTTGGTCCAAAAATTCCAAGGGGTTCGGGAATTATGGCCGCTTCTGTGAATGGCCAAATGAGGGTGGCGAAATGCCCATTATCTCGGGAAATACTGGTCAGACCGGTGTGCGGTTGAACTCACAGACTCCCTGGGAGGTCCCTAACAATTTCCCATTCAAAAAAGGGCCGCTCCAAAAATTTCCCAAAACCGGAAATTTTGCAAAGGGGTACCCCTTGGGATATTTTTGGTCGATTTCACCAAAGTGCTGGGATCTTAATGAATGGGGCATCGTTGGAAAGGGCTCGCTCCCCCGAGTTCAACGCACAAAATTTGGTCCAAAAATTCCAAGGGGTTCGGGAATTATGGCCGCTTCTGTGAATGGCCAAATGAGGGTGGCGAAATGCCCATTATCTCGGGAAATACTAGTCAGACCGGTGTGCGATTGAACTCACAGACTCGTTGGGGGGTCCCTAACAATTTCCCATTCAAAAACGGGCCGCTCCAAAAATTTCCCAAAACCGGAAATTTTGCAAAGGGGTACCCCTTGGGATATTTTTGGTCGATTTCACCAAAGTGCTGGGATCTTAATGAATGGGGCATCGTTGGAAAGGGCTCGCTCCCCCGAGTTCAACGCACAATATTTGGTCCAAAAATTCCAAAGGGGTTGGGGAATTATGGCCGCTTCTGTGAATGGCCAAATGAGGGTGGCGAAATGCCCATTATCTCGGGAAATACTGGTCAGACCGGTGTGCGGTTGAACTCACAGACTCCCTGGGAGGTCCCTAACAATTTCCCATTCAAAAAAGGGCCGCTCCAAAAATTTCCTAAAACCGGAAATTTTGCAAAGGGGTACCCCTTGGGATATTTTTGGTCGATTTCACCAAAGTGCTGGGATCTTAATGAATGGGGCATCGTTGGAAAGGGCTCGCTCCCCCGAGATCAACGCACAAAAGTTGGTCCAAAAATTGGAAGGGGTTCGGGAATTATGGCCACTTTTGTGAATGGCCAAATGAGGGTGGCGAAATGCCCATTATCTCGGGAAATACTGGTCAGACCGGTGTGCGATTGAACTCACAGACTCGTTGGGGGGTCTCTAACAATTTCCCATTCAAAAAAGGGCCGCTCCAAAAATTTCCCAAAACCGGAAATTTTGCAAAGGGGTACCCCTTGGAATATTTTTGGTCGATTTCACGAAAGTGCTGGGATCTTAATGAATGGGCATCGTTTGGAAAGGGCTCGCTCCCCCGAGTTCAACGCACAAAATTTGATCCAAAAATTCCAAAGGGGTTGGGGAATTATGGCCGCTTCTGTGAATGGCCAAATGAGGATGGCGAAATGCCCATTATCTCGGGAAATACTGGTCAGACCGGTGTGCGGTTGAATTCACAGACTCCCTGGGAGGTCCTTAACAATTTCCCATTCAAAAAAGGGCCGCTACAAAAAGTTCCCAAAACCGGAAATTTTGCAAAGGGGTACCTCTTGGGATATTTTTGGTCGATTTCATGAAAGTGCTGGGATCTTAATGAATGGGGCATCGTTGGAAAGGGCTAGCTCCCCCGAGTTCAACGAGCAAAATTTGATCCAAAAATTCCAAAGGGGTTCGGGAACTATAGCCGCTTCTGTGAATGGCCAAATGAGGGTGGCGAAATGCCCATTATTTCGGGAAATACTGGTCAGACCGGTGTGCATTTGAAATCACAGACTCCCTGGGAGGTCCTTAGCAATTTCCCATTCAAAAAAGGGCCGCTCCAAAAATTTCCCAAAACCGGAAATTTTGCAAAGGGGTACCCCTTGGGATATTTTTGGTCGATTTCACCAAAGTGCTGGGATCTTAATGAATGGGGCATCGTTGGAAAGGGCTCGCTCCCCCGAGTTCAACGCACAATATTTGGTCCAAAAATTCCAAGGGGTTCGGGAATTATGGCCACTTTTGTGAATGGCCAAATGAGGGTGGCGAAATGCCCATTATCTCGGGAAATACTGGTCCGACCGGTGTGCGATTGAATTCACAGACTCCCTGGGAGGTCCCTAACAATTTCCCATTCAAAAAAGGGCCGCTCCAAAAATTTCCCAAACCGGAAATTTTGCAAAGGGGTACTTGGGATATTTTTGGTCGATTTCACCAAAGTGCTGGGATCTTAATGAATGGGGCATCGTTGGAAAGCGCTTGCTCCCCCGAGTTCAACGCACAAAATTTGGTCCAAAAATTCCAAGGGGTTCGGGAATTATGGCCGCTTCTGTGAATGGCCAAATGAGGGTGGCCAAATGCCCATTATCTCGGGAAATACTGGTCAGACCGGTGTGCGGTTGAATTCACAGACTCCCTGGGAGGTCCCTAACAATTTCCATTCAAAAAAGGGCCGCTCCAAAAATTTCCCAAAACCGGAAATTTTGCAAAGGGGACTTGGGATATTTTTGGTCGATTTCACGAAAGTGCTGGGATCGTAATGAATGGGGCATCCTTGGAAATGGCTCGCTCCCCCGAGTTCAACGCACAAAATTTGGTCCAAAAATTTCAAGGGGTTCGGGAGTTATGGCCGCTTCTGTGGATGGCCAAATGAGGGTGGCGAAATGCCCATTATATCGGGAAATACTGGTCAGACCGGTGTGCGGTTGAATTCACAGACTCCCTGGGAGGTCCCTAACAATTTCCCATTCAAAAAAGGGCCGCTCCAAAAATTTCCCAAAACCGGAAATTTTGCAAAGGGACCCCTTGGGATATTTTTGGTCGATTTCACCAAAGTGCTGGGATCTTAATGAATGGGACATCGTTGGAAAGGGCTCGCTCCCCCGAGTTCAACGCACAAAATTTGGTCCAAAAATTCCAAGGGGTTCGGGAATTATGGCCGCTTCTGTTAATGGCCAAATGAGGGTGGCGAAATGCCCATTATCTCGGGAAATACTGGTCAGACCGGTGTGCGGTTGAATTCACAGACTCCCTGGGAGGTCCTTAACAATTTCCCATTCAAAAAAGGGCCGCTCCAAAAATTTCCCAAAACCGGAAATTTTGCAAAGGGGTACCCCTTGGAATATTTTTGGTCGATTTCACGAAAGTGCTGGGATCTTAATGAATGGGCATCGTTGGAAAGGGCTCGCTCCCCCGAGTTCAACGCACAAAATTTGGTCCAAAAATTCCAAGGGGTTCGGGAATTATGGCCGCTTTTCTGTATGGCCAAATGAGGGTGGCGAAATGCCCATTATTTCGGGAAATACTGGTCAGACCGGTGTGCATTTGAAATCACAGACTCCCTGGGAGGTCCTTAACAATTTCCCATTCAAAAAAGGGCCGCTCCAAAAATTTCCCAAAACCGGAAATTTCGCAAAGGGGTACCCCTTGGGATATTTTTGGTCGATTTCATCAAAGTGCTGGGATCTTAATGAATGGGGCATCGTTGGAAAGGGCTCGCTCCCCCGAGTTCAAGGCACAATATTTGGTCCAAAAATTCCAAAGGGGTTGGGGAATTATGGCCGCTTCTGTGAATGGCCAAATGAGGGTGGCGAAATGCCCATTATCTCGGGAAATACTGGTCAGACCGGTGTGCGGTTGAACTCACAGACTCCCTGGGAGGTCCCTAACAATTTCCCATTCAAAAAAGGGCCGCTCCAAAAATTTCCCAAAACCGGAAATTTTGCAAAGGGGTACCCCTTGGGATATTTTTGGTCGATTTCACGAAAGTGCTGGGATCTTAATGAATGGGCATCGTTGGAAAGGGCTCGCTCCCCCGAGTTCAACGCACAAAATTTGATCCAAAAATTCCAAAGGGGTTGGGGAATTATGGCCGCTTCTGTGGATGGCCAAATGAGGGTGGCGAAATGCCCATTATCTCGGGAAATACTGGTCAGACCGGTGTGCGGTTGAACTCACAGACTCCCTGGGAGGTCCCTAACAATTTCCCATTCAAAAAAGGGCCGCTCCAAAAATTTCCCAAAACCGGAAATTTTGCAAAGGGGTACCCCTTGGGATATTTTTGGTCGATTTCACCAAAGTGCTGGGATCTTAATGAATGGGGCATCGTTGGAAAGGGCTCGCTCCCCCGAGTTCAACGCACAATAGTTGGTCCAAAAATTCCAAGGGGTTCGGGAATTATGGCCACTTTTGTGAATGGCCAAATGAGGTTGGCGAAATGCCCATTATCTCGGGAAATACTGGTCCGACCGGTGTGCGATTGAATTCACAGACTCCCTGGGAGGTCCCTAACAATTTCCCATTCAAAAAAGGGCCGCTCCAAAAATTTCCCAAACCGGAAATTTTGCAAAGGGGTACTTGGGATATTTTTGGTCGATTTCACCAAAGTGCTGGGATCTTAATGAATGTGGCATCGTTGGAAAGCGCTCGCTCCCCCGAGTTCAACGCACAAAATTTGGTCCAAAAATTCCAAGGGGTTCGGGAATTATGGCCGCTTCTGTGAATGGCCAAATGAGGGTGGCCAAATGCCCATTATCTCGGGAAATACTGGTCAGACCGGTGTGCGGTTGAATTCACAGACTCCCTGGGAGGTCCCTAACAATTTCCATTCAAAAAAGGGCCGCTCCAAAAATTTCCCAAAACCGGAAATTTTGCAAAGGGGACTTGGGATATTTTTGGTCGATTTCACGAAAGTGCTGGGATCGTAATGAATGGGGCATCCTTGGAAATGGCTCGCTCCCCCGAGTTCAACGCACAAAATTTGGTCCAAAAATTTCAAGGGGTTCGGGAGTTATGGCCGCTTCTGTGGATGGCCAAATGAGGGTGGCGAAATGCCCATTATATCGGGAAATACTGGTCAGACCGGTGTGCGGTTGAATTCACAGACTCCCTGGGAGGTCCCTAACAATTTCCCATTCAAAAAAGGGCCGCTCCAAAAATTTCCCAAAACCGGAAATTTTGCAAAGGGACCCCTTGGGATATTTTTGGTCGATTTCACCAAAGTGCTGGGATCTTAATGAATGGGACATCGTTGGAAAGGGCTCGCTCCCCCGAGTTCAACGCACAAAATTTGGTCCAAAAATTCCAAGGGGTTCGGGAATTATGGCCGCTTCTGTTAATGGCCAAATGAGGGTGGCGAAATGCCCATTATCTCGGGAAATACTGGTCAGACCGGTGTGCGGTTGAATTCACAGACTCCCTGGGAGGTCCTTAACAATTTCCCATTCAAAAAAGGGCCGCTCCAAAAATTTCCCAAAACCGGAAATTTTGCAAAGGGGTACCCCTTGGAATATTTTTGGTCGATTTCACGAAAGTGCTGGGATCTTAATGAATGGGCATCGTTGGAAAGGGCTCGCTCCCCCGAGTTCAACGCACAAAATTTGGTCCAAAAATTCCAAGGGGTTCGGGAATTATGGCCGCTTTTCTGTATGGCCAAATGAGGGTGGCGAAATGCCCATTATTTCGGGAAATACTGGTCAGACCGGTGTGCATTTGAAATCACAGACTCCCTGGGAGGTCCTTAACAATTTCCCATTCAAAAAAGGGCCGCTCCAAAAATTTCCCAAAACCGGAAATTTCGCAAAGGGGTACCCCTTGGGATATTTTTGGTCGATTTCATCAAAGTGCTGGGATCTTAATGAATGGGGCATCGTTGGAAAGGGCTCGCTCCCCCGAGTTCAAGGCACAATATTTGGTCCAAAAATTCCAAAGGGGTTGGGGAATTATGGCCGCTTCTGTGAATGGCCAAATGAGGGTGGCGAAATGCCCATTATCTCGGGAAATACTGGTCAGACCGGTGTGCGGTTGAACTCACAGACTCCCTGGGAGGTCCCTAACAATTTCCCATTCAAAAAAGGGCCGCTCCAAAAATTTCCCAAAACCGGAAATTTTGCAAAGGGGTACCCCTTGGGATATTTTTGGTCGATTTCACGAAAGTGCTGGGATCTTAATGAATGGGCATCGTTGGAAAGGGCTCGCTCCCCCGAGTTCAACGCACAAAATTTGATCCAAAAATTCCAAAGGGGTTGGGGAATTATGGCCGCTTCTGTGGATGGCCAAATGAGGGTGGCGAAATGCCCATTATCTCGGGAAATACTGGTCAGACCGGTGTGCGGTTGAACTCACAGACTCCCTGGGAGGTCCCTAACAATTTCCCATTCAAAAAAGGGCCGCTCCAAAAATTTCCCAAAACCGGAAATTTTGCAAAGGGGTACCCCTTGGGATATTTTTGGTCGATTTCACCAAAGTGCTGGGATCTTAATGAATGGGGCATCGTTGGAAAGGGCTCGCTCCCCCGAGTTCAACGCACAATAGTTGGTCCAAAAATTCCAAGGGGTTCGGGAATTATGGCCACTTTTGTGAATGGCCAAATGAGGTTGGCGAAATGCCCATTATCTCGGGAAATACTGGTCCGACCGGTGTGCGATTGAATTCACAGACTCCCTGGGAGGTCCCTAACAATTTCCCATTCAAAAAAGGGCCGCTCCAAAAATTTCCCAAACCGGAAATTTTGCAAAGGGGTACTTGGGATATTTTTGGTCGATTTCACCAAAGTGCTGGGATCTTAATGAATGTGGCATCGTTGGAAAGCGCTCGCTCCCCCGAGTTCAACGCACAAAATTTGGTCCAAAAATTCCAAGGGGTTCGGGAATTATGGCCGCTTCTGTGAATGGCCAAATGAGGGTGGCCAAATGCCCATTATCTCGGGAAATACTGGTCAGACCGGTCGACAGAATTTCCCAAAACCGGAAATTTTGCAAAGGGGTACACCTTGGGATATTTTTGGTCGATTTCACCAAAGTGCTGGGATCTTAATGAATGGGGCATCGTTGGAAAGGGCTCGCTCCCCCGAGTTCAACGCACAAAATTTGGTCCAAAAATTCCAAGGGGTTCGGGAGTTATGGCCGCTTTGGTGAATGGCCAAATGAGGGTGGCGAAATGCCCATTATCTCGGGAAATACTGGTCAGACCGGTGTGCGATTGAACTCACAGACTCGTTGGGGGGGTCCCTAACAATTTCCCATTCAAAAAAGGGCCGCTTCAAAAATTTCCCAAAACCGGAAATTTTGCAAAGGGGTACCTCTTGGGATATTTTTGGTCGATTTCATGAAAGTGCTGGGATCTTAATGAATGGGGCATCGTTGGAAAGGGCTCGCTCCCCCGAGCTCAACGCACAAAATTTGGTCCAAAAATTCCAAGGGGTTCGGGAATTATGGCCGCTTCTGTGAATGGCCAAATGAGGGTGGGGAAATGCCCATTATCTCGGAAATACTGGTCAGACCGGTGTGCGGTTGCATTCACAGACTCCCTGGGAGGTCCCTAACAATTTCCCATTGAAAAAAAAGCCGCTGCAAAAATTTCCCAAAACCGGAAATTTTGCAAAGCGCCCTTGGGATATTTTTGGTCGATTTCACGAAAGTGCTGGGATCGTAATGAATGGGGCAATCTTGGAAAGGGCTCGCTCCCCCGAGTTCAACGCACAAAATTTTTTCCAAAAATTCCAAGGGGTTCGGGAGTTATGGCCGCTTTTGTGAATGGCCAAATGAGGGTGGCAAAATGCCCATTATCTCGGGAAATACTGGTCAGACCGGTGTGCGGTTGAACTCACAGACTCCCTGGGAGGTCCCTAACAATTTCTCATTCAAAAAAGGGCCGCTCCAAAAATTTCCCAAAACCGGAAATTTTGCAAAGGGGTACCCCTTGGGATATTTTTGGTCGATTTCACCAAAGTGCTGGGATCTGTTTTGTGAATTCACAAAGGAGGGATGCGAAATGCCCATTATATCTGGAAATACTGGTCAGGCCGGTGTGGGATTGAATTCACAGACTCCCTGGGAGGTCCCGAACAATTTCCAATTCAAAAAGGGTCGCTCCAGAAATTTCCCAAAACCGGAAATTATGCAAAGGGGGCACCAATGGGATAATTTTGGCTGATTTTAATTTCTCGAAATTGCTCGGATGTGAATGAATCGGGCATCGTTGGAAAGGGCTCGCTCCCCCGAGCTCAGAGCAGTTAATTTGGTCTAAAAATTCCAAGGGGTTCGGGAGTTATGCCTTGTTTTGTAACTTCACAAAGGAGTTCTACGAAATGCCCATTATCTCTGGAAATACTAGTCAGCCCGGTGTGGGATTGAATTCACAGACTCCCTGGGAGGTCCCGAACAATTTCCCATTCAAAAAGGGCCGCTCCAGAAATTTCCCAAAGCCGGAAATTATGCAAAGGGGACACCCTTGGTATAATTTTGGCTGATTTTGATTTCTCGAAAGTGCTCGGATGTGAATGAATCGGGCATCGTTGGAAAGGGCTCGCTCCCCCGAGATCAGAGCAGTTAATTTGGTCTAAAAATTCCAAGGGGTTCGGGAGTTATGCCTTGTTTTGTGACTTCACAAAGGAGGGCTACGAAATGCCCATTATCTCTGGAAATACTGGTCAGCCCGATGTGGGATTGAATTCACAGACTCCCGAAAACAATTTCCCATTCAAAAAGGGCCGCTCCAGAAATTTCCCACAACCGGAAATTGTGCAAAGGGGGTACCCTTGGGATAATTTTGGCTGATTTTGATTTCTCGAAAGTGTTTGGATGTGACAGGACAATGGAAAAATACTATATGAAGATGAAGGCACGGGAACACTTTCACATTTTACTGAAATTACGCCCCATCTTTATTACGTCCGGTACAAATGCACCAATTGCATCTATGAAAGCGCCGCCCTTGCCTTTATCCAATCAGGATTTGCTTCGCGATGTTCTTTTGTGCTGAGTTTGCTTACTTTTTAATTTCACAAAACTCTCACGCTAATGCTGTTTAATTTTCAGGATGTTTTTTAGGTGTTAGCTGCACTTCCCATAATGGTACAACTAGTACGCACTAAAAACCAAGAACTATGGCACTGTGCCAGAAATGAAAGGATATACGACGAAATCAAACGAACGAAATGGAATTGGATTGGCCATACCTTGCGAAAAACAATGGAAAAAGGCACAGATAGTCTGAACAGTTCGTTTAATATGTATATGACAATGAAGTCACGAAATTTTTATTCCAAGTGTTAATTTTTTTTAAATCTTAATTTCTGCAATTGCGCCGGGTGTAAGTGCACCACTTGCACTATAAGAGCACGTCCCTGGGGTCACCCCTGCCACAAAAAGTGCCCGGGTTTTACCCGGAAACTTTTCAAAATCCCGCTCAGACGGCCCCCGGACGCCCTCCGAACTAGGGCAAACCTGGGGAAACCCGGACGGATGGCAGCCCTATAGTATGCATGAACTCGGCCCCTTTCAAGCATTGTAGAAAGAATCGCAGAGTTCAATCTAAGAGTAAATAACACGAAAACAAAGTATGCGATTGTATCAAAAAGCGAACAACGATTAGGACGAAGCATCAGCCCTGAAGATCATCGAGTTTTAATTGTGGGCAATGTTATCTATTTAAGGACAAGGCTTATCCCAGAAAATCAGATAAAAGACGACATCCAGCAAATAAAACATCTTTCGCACTAATCCCGATTCTAAAGAACCAAGAAATCTCAAGACAATGCAGTCGATTATATAAAAAGATTGCATAAAACATTAATCCGTCCAGATCTATGCTGCAGGTCTAAGGCTTGGTCGTTAACCTATATACAGAATATTACCTCAAAATCTTCGAAAGAAATGTCCGAAGAAGACTATTTGGTGGTGTAAGGGTTAACCAAAACGAATAACGTATTAGAGCTAAAGAGAATGAATGACGAAAAAATTATAATCACACATATAAAATTGGGTGGATTTCGATGGCCGGATGTGCTGCTTGCCAAGATTTTCAATGGTAGACCAGCAGGAAAAAGAAGCCACCAGGACCACCAAGAAATAATTTACCGACTGACAGAACTTGACAGTGTTTGATAGCTGTCCGTTTAATCCGTGGCTTATCATAGAACGATAGGCGACGTCGATTTCCAATTGCGATAATTTACAACCAAATGGAAGAACCGAATCCCTTGAACTTCGCCAAGCAACTGGAGTTGGACCAAAATGAGCTTCAAGTTATATCCTTGGTACAATAATACAAGGGAGGCACAGTTCATCCTTGGAGTGAATTTCCCTCGTCGGAGGGGCAGCAGCTTCTGAATTTGCACTGAAAGCTTTTTGGGAAAGCTAAGAATTCAGTCTAAATTTGGAGAAGCTGCTGCCCCTTCGACGAGGGAAATTCACTCCAAGGATAAACTCCAAGGATGAACTCCAAAGATGAACTGTGCCGGTTGTGTTTACTTATACCTCCCAGGGCCTTGTGGCTATGCTTTGGGAGCAGTTGAATGACGGGTATTAATCCAACACGTTGAATCCTTAAAAAGTGATACAAATAAAAATCAAAACTAATTTTGTGTAAGTGGGAGTGTAAAAGGATATGATTTATTCAGTGCTGAGTGATTAAGAATAATAAAAGTTAATTGAAAGAAAAAAATGATTAAAAATTCATAATTGTCAATTCAATTTGTGAAATCGTTAGTGAGAATATTAAAATATAATTTCAAAAAAAAAAAAAAAAATGTCATTAGAACCGCCAACAAGTAATTGTACAAGTGTCAATGAAACTGAGGTGCTAGTGTCGAAATCCTCGTCGTCATGGTGGAGTGCAGGACGAATTCAAATCCCATTTTATACAATAATATTAATGTTAGCTATTGTTGGGAACGTCCTTGTTATATCAACCTTGGTGCAGAATCGACGTATGAGGACAATCACTAACCTGTTCCTGTTGAATCTAGCCGTTTCGGATATACTACTGGGAGTACTATGTATGCCATTTACTCTAGTTGGATCCTTGCTGCGTGACTTTGTATTTGGGGAATTTCTTTGCAAACTTCTACCGTTTCTTCAAGGTTTGTTTATTTTGTTTTTGTAAATATTGAATTTAAGACTCTCAAAATGAAAATGCGAATTTTCGTTTGCCATTTTCCCCCTTATTTTTTTTTGTTTTTTGTTTTTTCTTTTTCGCTTCTCTTTTTCAATTTCCTTCGAATATGAACGAATTCTGCTATCTCACGCTTGACGAGATAGTGTTTCCGGCATCCTGAATAGGGCTTCCGATTTTCTCGATATTCCCTGATGAACTTTCTTCGTTTCTTGAGCCATTTAGAGTAAGAGCAGCCGAGTTTGACAAAAGGTATTTCTCTGTTGTTTCTACTTATTCTTTCAGATTCTTGCATTAATTTTCTGGTTTAGTGAAGTTGTTGGAATTGTGTGTGTTTTTATATCTGCCTTGTGTATTTTCAATTTATAAAATTTATGCATAATTTGGAGGAAATGTTTATGTATTTTGAAATATTCAAGGATAAATACATATAAAATTTACATTCGTATCCCTGTACAAATGTGTTTTTTTTATTATTCTATTATAAATTCATTAATTTGAGTTTCTTGCGCATGGATTTAGCCTAATAACAGGGGCGGCGATTTCATAAGTGCGAATGGTGCACTTGCACCGGGCCAATTTGTCGGGGGCGCAATTTCAGAAATTAAGGTTTAAAAAAAATTTAAAACTATGAAAAATAGAAAAAAAATTGGAAGGGGTGCAAGAAATTACACAAATTTACCCAATTGGTGTCCCTGTGCTTTCTCATGCAAGAAAAAACGATGAAATTTTTCACTTCTCCTGGTGCAAGAAGTTTTTAGAGATTAGGAAAGAATCTACCAAGTGAAAGAAAAATCTCTCATTTATTTGGAGCACTTTTGGAAAATTCTGTAAAAAGCATATAAACTTGAGGGCAGGTGAAGGTTTGAGGGCACTGTTGCTGCACTTTAAAATTCTGTTTAAAGAATTGTTAAAAGAGGTAAATGAACGAAATAAGGAGAACAAAACTCGAGAACTCCCATTTAATTGCTCTTTTTGTTTGTTCCTTTATACACCGGCTTCACCGGCCTCAGTTCAATTCAATCCACATAAGTGAGCTTACCGGCTGACATATTCAGTTCATGCAGAAGTTAAATATGCAAAAACTCACTTCCAGATATTCCATTATTTCAGTTAATTACTCTGTTTTTAGCAAGCTTTTACGTTCAATCTCAATTTCATGTTCAGTTGGGCGAATTCAGGCTTTATTTTTCCTGAGTTCAATATGTGAAAATGTATGGGAGCTCAGGCAAAAACTGAAGCTCAGTACACTAATTTTCTCAATCTTGTGCAGTTCGGCCGGTGAAGCCGGGATATTACTATCTAACAAATTAATATGGTCAGTTTCACACGGGCCAACCAACAAAAATTGACTGTAATCGTCAATTCCCTTTTGAAATTCCCAGGGATTTTCACAAGAGCCAACTTTTCCAACAAACTATACGCTAGATTGCTTTAGCTTGTTGTTGTTGCTTTTAATATTAATTCTTCTCCTTTTGCCATTTCTTTCCTTTTTTTCCTAGCAAAAGGAGGACAAAAAACAACAACAACCACACAGCTGCCAAAAAGCTGATTCAAAAGGTTTAGGTTAAAAGGTTTGAAAAACTGTCCGCCTTATCGTCCTTGCCTACTCTCTTCTCCGCGAACGACGTTTTTAGCAGAGTTTTGTTGGTTAGAAGTTGACCCATGTGCAACTTCCTATCTATGTAATCTTTTTTTATGTTAACTATGAAAATTATTTCACCCATTTAGTGACTGTTTGTGTATATTTCCATTGTCCTTCACTGCGCTCAAAAATGAACAGCTTATGGGGCGCAATATGGCATAGTGCACCGGGCGCAAAACCCCAAGCGCCGCTCCTGCCTAATAATACCCCCGGGAAATTAATCAAGCGCTGCCAAAAGAAGCAAGAAAGTAGCGCTTCCAATTTATATGTTATGGGAGCTCTCTGGAAGCACGCACTCTATACTCCTATTCTTTGTTTTTCTCAACTTTTCTCTTATTCCCCTTATTTGGGGAATTTGTAGTTTTTTAAGACCGCACCAGTCGTGAAATACTATTTCTGGTGAAAACAATAAGTGAAATTTTATTATTGAGTTAATGCTGTTGAATAATTATTATAATATGTAAATGTATTTCAGCTATTTGTGTAAAATAAAATTATTGAAACAAACAATATTAAGGTTCGATTTTAGAAAAATAGAGATAATATTGATAGTATGAATAAGAAGCGCATTGACATTCCTTTTCAGCGCTTCATAATCTGTTCAGAAGCGCTTCAATTCCGCGCTGGATACTTACTTAAGGAAATTGTTGATAAATCTCCTTTTTAAATGCCGTTATAGCCCTTGAATTTTTCTCGGCCTATTCTTCTTTCCTTCTAGTTGCCTTCTATGTTTTGATAGTTCTGTCCAATTGCTGATGAGGAAGTTTTTGGGTATCGTCATCCCAGCCATCTATCTATTAGGGTTGATACACGGGCACCAACGAATGTTCATTGAAAGAGGAATGATCATTCGTCTTCGTGTATCACATGCAATGAAGTTCTAATGAACATTAATATCTTCATTCGTTTCTTTTCTGAATGAAGCAAATAGAACTTCATTCGCCTTCAATGAAGTTGGAAACTGGAAATTTTCCACTATTTAAAGTGTTTAGAAGTTAAAAAATTTGTCTGTGCTATGTACCCTTGGTATAAAAAGAAGAAGAGGAAGAATATTTTGACGTTTTCAAAAATTCATTAATAAATTATACATGCTTTTTTTTAATGTTTGCACTCACAATAGTCCAAATATTTCGATTTCTTGTTTCCTTTAGGAAAAACGAAACTAAATAATTTCTTTTAATTATGTTTACGCATATCCTTTTCCTTGCTTTCATTGCTAAGCGTTTTAACTTTCTGGATTTTCTCCTCATCATAAGCAAGTTAACAATTGGTAAAATGCTGGCCACGTCCATTTTGATAACTGCTGTCATTCACTGTATCTTCATTACTGTTGTCTCGTGTATCAGCATGTAAACGAATGATCATTCAAATGGATGAAGCTGGAAGAATGATCATTCGTTTGTGCCCGTGTATCAACCCTATTATACCCTTGACACACTGCAAAAACGAATGAGCATTCTTCCAACTTCATTGGCTTTCAATGATCATTCATTTTAGAAGCGACACACTGCATTTCTCAATGTTCATTGGAACTGTCAAAATAGAAACTTTACACAAACTGCTAAATATATGAACTGAAAGTGATTACTTAGTGATTTATACTTTTAAATTTAATAAAAATTATTAATTGAGGCCCAACAACAGTTATTTACAATGGAACCTACTACTTTTTAAAAAATTCTGAAATCTGAATGACAGTTTGACAGTTAGGTATTTCAGTTGGAAATTCTACTGGAAATTTCATGGAAAGTTGTTCGATAATTTCCCAATTTCACTTCCATCTTCATTGAATGAAGTTATTTTGACTTCATTCGATTGAATGACGAATGAAGCTGTTGAATGAACATTGGACATGACATACTGGGCGCGAATGATCATTCATAGCCGAATGATACTGCAATGTTCATTCGATGCTGCAGTGTGTCAAGGGTATTACGCTTTGCGTCCAATTATGTCATCGCTCTCTGTAAAGGCTAGTGTTTCTTGTGAAAATGCTATTTGTTTCAATTAGTACGGGTTTCCGCACGGTCAGATTGCAGCCTCGTGTTCTCCCTTGTGACCTACACTTCTCCGTCGGTATTTTACAAACTTTTATCGGCTTTTTTGAGAAAGTGACTACAATGTTAATCAAATGGGTGAGGTTACATCCAAAAACTTTAAGAATTATAAAAAAAAACTGAGATTTGCATTTGCATTTTTTCTAAACTCTACTTGGTAATCTTTTACTTTGTCCTCCATGCAGTGGAGCACCGACGGTCTCAGTACCCTTCAGGCATCCGGGTAAAAAAATACCTTGCCAACGATGTTTTTAATTCATCCTAGACGGGAAACAAATATTTATTAAATTCGACAAATTTTATAAGAGTTCAACAAAAATTAAGGTAAAGTTTATTTGGAATATACTCAAGCTTGTTTCTGTACAACCACTTCGCCAAAAGTCCACCTGGGACGAATCCACCCTCCACACGCTAAATTTCATGATGCACTTGAGATCACTGTCCAAAATTCAAAACTAAAATGTCAGATGCCATTAAACATTGACCCCTGATACGGAGAAAAGAGGTGCTGTGTGGATGTCAGTGAAAAATTCATTACGGAAACCCCACTGACACGCTGAACATAGGCGCCGTGGCGCTATGGAGATGTGTAGATCGACCTTCATCCCTATACGTCGCACGTTCCTTGGTGTTTTAGCCGCCTTTTATTATGGTCGCCTCCGTGTTGCGCACGCATTGAACGCTGGTCAGGTACGGCCCTGGTTACAAGATTTAAGAAGTAATAACAAATTATTTCGTTGAATAACTGTTTTATTTGTAGAAATTTCGAGCAATGATTACCAGTGGTCACGAAAAATACGCGCGCCGGTGAAATTAATGGCTAGAGAACAATGATTCCGTTCCGTTTCGTGTAAATGTCAAAAATCGAATTGTTAGAATTTTCAATTGAAGTTTTCATCGAAATAGAAGAGTCACTACAATGGACGGTGCGGAATGATGCGGAATGGAAAAGATGAGCAAATTCCATCTTTATACGAAAAGGTCGGAAGACATAACCCACAAAAGTCATTTGGTGGTCGGTAATTTAAAACATAAATATGGAAGACGAAAAATTAATTGAACTAGTGAAAATATATCCGGAAAGGAGGCGGGTCAAAATTGCCCCAGGCCCGGCGCAAAAGAAAAGTATCTCAGATTATCGGCTATAATGAGTATTGAATTTCTGTATAGTTGTTATATCCCGCAACTGTGGCTAAGGTGTTAATAATGCTATTTCTTTTTATTCGGGCGAAATGACTAATTAACCCTATATTTTTGTAACGCCATCACTTATTTTCATGAATAAGGTAGCAGTGTACGCAGAATACTCCCACCTATCTAAAATTGTAAAAGCGACGGTACCACAGTACCAACTTCCAGAGTTATGAGTCGTCAAAGTCAAAATTTTGTTTTTTTAACAAAAAAGGTGACATTTTCTCCAAAATATTCATAGTCAACTAATTTTTTTTTTCAGAATAAGAAAGCTTGGAGTGTTTCCTATGAATAATGTCCAGAGAATTTTTATGCTACGGTCTTTACTTTTAAAGTTATAAGCAATTTAAATGCTAAAACTGGCCTTATTTGGGGAAATTGCCAGCAGTTTTGACTTTAAAATTGTCACTTGGTTTTTTTCGACATAAGGTTAGGAAAAAAAGTACTAAAAAAGTACGAAATTAGCGCCAATTTCCCTGTTGTCCTCTTCTAACTAACATTATAGACCTAGATCTTAGTTTAGTATTTAAATATTAAATACTTGCAATGTTCCTTATTAATGTTAATATGTATTTTTTAGCTTTTTCAAAACAAAAAGCTTATACAGAGGCTCTGTCCGTCTGTCCGTCTGTCCGTCTGTGACCTTCTTTCATCTCTGAAAGTACTGCCGCTACAGACTTGAGCTATATCTCAAAATGTAGCTCTTGGTCAAAAGACCAAAAACTGAGAAATTGATTTGATTTCAGTGGAGCAGTCGCTATGAAAATAGCGGTAAAACTTGCTGAGCGCTGCTACATTCCTACGGTGGCTTAAAGGATCAATGCAAAGGGTGCTATCGCCAATGAGTTTGATGGCGCGGTTTTGCACCTTGTCTAGCCAAGCCAAGGTGGTTTTAGGGGCGCCCGCCCAGATATACGAGTTGTACTCAAGGCGTGGCCGAATGTAGGACTTGTAGATTGTAGCCAAGGCAGTTGGATGAAGGAGAAACTTGCATCTCTTAAGGAAGCCGAGGCATTGGTACGCTTGTTTGGTGACTTGGAGTATGTGATTATTCCATCGCAAATCGTTGGATAGAGTCACGCCGAGGATGTTAAGATATGGATCAGCAGTTATATTATCCTCGCCCACTGAAATGGAGGGAAGGTTGGTGCAGGTTTTAGTGGAGAATAGACAGTACTTGGTTTTGGTTTCATTGAACTCGACACGATTCTTGCGGCCCCAATCAAGAATGAGTTTAATGTCCGCGTTAAGAGAGTTGGACATGACTTCACGTTCTAAGAGACAAGGTCTGGCACTAGCTTGTCCTGTGTTGTCGGAGGGGTATGAGTAACGCAAAGTACCGTCATCGGCAAAACTATGAAGTGGATTGGAGGGGATTGAGAGCAGATCATTAATAAATATAAGAAAGAGAGTAGGTGAGAGAATCGCTCCTTGGGGAACGCCGGCCGAAATGGAATGAGGGTTGGATTCGACATTTGTATGTATCTCTTCAGAATAACAAAACAAAAGTGGGATGTTGTGCCTAGAGACTAGCCACTAATTACGCTTTTTCTTGGTATTCTTTCTGTTGAATAACACTTCAGACTGGATGACAATATATTAAGTGGAGATTGTGAAGAATCGCGAAAACATTCAAACAAATAACTTGAAAAACTAACGCATCTTTCATGGAGATGCTGCTGAAAGAATTATACAATAATTGCCCGCCAAGAATTTGAAAGAATTGATATATTTTAATTGCACCCCATCTATGACAAAGAATAGTGAACACCATCTATGGCAATATTACATTACTCTTCGTTTTACATATGATTATCAATTTCCATAAAATATACAAAACACACATATATAATAGAAAATCTGTTGTCATAATTCAGTTGTTTACTTCCTTCGAAACTTTATACATGTGGGCCTCGGTAGTCTAGGGGTAAGGCGCCTGACTACTATCCCCAGAGGTCCCGGGTTCGATTCCCGGCGGTGCCACGGTCCTAGCCTTTCCCAATTTCCCGCCTACATAACTTTCCTTCTTTCTTCTTCCCTCTTTGCATTCCTGATTCCTCCTGTCATAACCTTCACTAGTTCTCTTCCCCGCTCCACCAAGCGCATGTCATCGGTTGGTTGATGAGACTCAACTCGTTTCAGGAGGCATAACACTCCAGCGAGTTGTTCTCGATGCCCCGATGTCAGAGTCGCGAAATGGTTGGGAGTAGGTGAAATAAAAATACCGCAGCTAGGTTGTGACAGTTCTTTCCTTCACTTCTCTCTCTATCTTCCGATTAGAGCTGCTGTTCGACATTTCAAAAATAAATACATGGTCGACAGTACAAAGGGGCCTTCTCTAAGTCTCTAGTGTGTCACATAAAAAAAAAAACATATCTAGCATTGGAATGTAACTTTTTCGTAACCATGAATAAATAAGTTTATTGCCACATTCCTACAAGTTAGTGTTTGGAGTAATGGGAAGGCGCTAGAGGCCTATCCCAGGGGAACCAAGTTCAATCCCCGGCCGCAAAATGGTGAAATACAAGTTTTTTTTACTTCGGTGTAACATGTTTTGATTCTATTTCTTACTAAATTATTATTATTTAATAATGATACTCAGGAGAACATTAACATTTATTTAATTAAAAGTGCAAAAAAATCATTTTCTTGAGTTTTTATGGCTCTTCGGGTTACATGTAATTTGGATTTTTTTAACTTTATTATTGCATGCTTAGTTGTCCTCATCAGAGCCTCATCTCAGCGCTTGGTTGTGCTAAGTAGGTAAATTTTTCTTGGCCCAGCTGAGAAGTGCGCCTTCTGTTCTAGAAGGGTTTACTCTATTATTATTAATCATAATTCTAAGAGCCGAAACTGCAAGCGTTTGTGCTCGATGCGTAAAAACTGAACTGACTGGTTAGCCATCTAACTAACAACCGGAAAAACTTTATGCTAAGGCATCGGACGTACACTTACAGTAGAGGTATAGCTACACTAAAATTTTTCTTAGGACCACGGCCCTACATTAGAACGACCTTGGGTTCGTTCATTGGTCAAATATGTTATATAATTCTTTCAGCAGCATCTACTTGAAAGATGCGTTAGGTTTTCAAGTTATTTGTTGGATTGTTTTCGTGAATCTTCACAAACTCCACTTAATAAGTATATTGTCATCCAGTCTGAAGTGTTATTCAACAGAAAGAATACCATGAAAAAGCGTAATTAGTGGCTAGTCTCTAGGCACAACATCCCACTAGTTTTTATCTGTAACTGTTTTTGTTAAGTGCCTTGTTTGGCAAATAAATAAATAAATAAATAAGTCTGTAGCGACAGTACTTTCAGAGATGAAAGAAGGTCACAGACGGACAGACGGGCAGACGGACAGAGCCTCTGTATAAGCTTTTTTTTTGAAAATTAGCTAAAAATACATATTAACATTAACGTAAAGGAACATTGCGAGTATTTAAATTTTTAAACTAAGATCTAGGTCTATGGTGTTAGTAAGAAATCAGGATTACAACAGGTAAATTAGTTTTCTTTTATAGGCAATTTTGTTAATTGAGGGAGGTTAATTCAGGTCGCGTAGGAATTGAAGGTAATGCAGCACCTGTTAACGGGCTCGTTTCTAGCATATTCAGTGAGATGCGGGTACTCTTTAAGCTCTTTGGAATGTCTTGTTTGTCGAGTATCGTTAAATTTGATTGTGTCCGACAGGAACTGCACGTTGAGGTTATTGTTCAGGACATCCAGGGTATATATATATATATAGATTTTCGAGGGATATCGAATCAGACCACTATTTGCGGGTCCCTTTTCGTCCCTCTGCCTAGAGTCATCTTATTGGGGTTGCAGTGGGTTGTCCCATTGCTCCCTTACTTCGACTCCCCTAGTTATCGCAGGCAGCTGATTGAAGGAAGTCTGCCTCATGTCCTCCATCCAATGGAGTCCAGTTATGGCAGCCCTTTTCCTCGCCACCGCCGGACAGTGACACACTATGTGTGTGGCCGTCTCAGGTTCCTCCAGGCACATCCGACAGGTGTCATCCTCCAGAATTCCCATTCTTTTTAGGTGATACCTGAAACATCCGTGTCCTGTAATCAGTGCCACCAACCATCTGAGGGTTCTCCTTTGCATATGCAGGATCCTTCTTCTGGCTGCGGTAATCGGCAACGTAAGCACCATATTAGCCTGCCTACACGTGGTCATAGCGTCCCACCGTCTCCGGTGTTCCTCAGCGACCCATTTCTCGATGTAGTTCCTTACCAACCCTCTGCCAATGGCAGAGTATGGCTCCGGTCCCCAGAATTCCGAGGTTGACCCCTGTTTTGCCAGGTTGTCAGCCTTTTCGTTCCCATCGATGCCTGTATGTCCTCTAACCCAAGCTAGCGTCACGTTGTTTTGTTGCGCACACCTGTTCAGTTTTTGGACACATTCCAACGCCAGAGACGCATTAATCTCTGTCTGATTCATGCGCTTAATCACAGCCTGATTGTCCAGTGCTATAAGGATACTTCTTCCCTGCACCTGACCCTCATTTATGTGATCCAGCGCGTGCAGCAGAGCAAGCATTTCCGCCTGGTAGACTGAGGTGTAATTCCCCAAAGCCAGAGAGCAGGTCAGATTTAAGTCCTCTGAGAAGACTCCCGCACCTGCTCTGCCGTCAATCATGGATCCGTCCGTGAAGATATATATGTCACCCGGTCTCCCTTCCGGGAGCGTTCCGTTCCCTATGAGGGTTTTATGATACCTTTCGGTCACCCTCATTTTTGTGATCCCTTCCATGGGCATCATGAGCTCCCTAATCCCTTTAATGCGATCCAGGATCTTCATGTGCCCATATAAGGTTCCTGACGCCTTCCATGCGGCATCCCGTCTCATCCGAATCGCTGAGGCTGCCGCAGTCTTCATCACCTGGAGATCTAACGGCAGCAGACCTAACAGCGCCTCCAATGCCGCGGCGGGTGTGGTGCGTAAAGCACCGCTCACACCTACGCTGGCCATTCTTTGCACCTTGTCCAAATGCCTCTTGACGGTTTTCTGTGTGGCTTTAGTCCACCAGACCACCGAGGCATAAGTTATGATGGGTCTCACCATCATGGTATATGTCCAGTATGCTAACCTTGGTGAGATACCCCACCTTAGTCCACATACTCTTCTGCACTGGTGAAGCACCCTTGTCGCCTTCTTAATCTTCTCTTCAACGTGGTATTTCCAGGTTAGTCGCGAGTTCAAGTATACACCCAGATACTTGACCATCCCAGACACCTTGATCCTCGATCCAAAAAGCATGAGGGGCTGAAAATCCAGATCTTTAATCTTCCTAGTGAAGATTATCGCGTCTGTCTTATTGGCATTTATGGTGAGGCCCTGTTCCGTACACCACTGCTCAACCACTTGGAGTGCATTCCTCATGATATCTGCCGTAGTGCTCATAAACTTGCCACGTGCCACAATCGCTACATCATCTGCATCCGTTGGGTATGGGTATGCACGCCCATTACCTCTAGCCGCCTGAGCAGAGTGTCCACAGTGATGTTCCACAGGAGGGGCGATAGGACCCCGCCCTGTGGGCATCCCTTGCTGACCCTCCCTCGAAGCCGCGAGTCTCCTGTCTGAATCCTTACCGCTCTGTTTTTCAGCATGCTGTCCACCCACCTTACAATCATGGGGCTGACCTCGCGCCTCACCAGAGCGTCTTTGAGTTTGTTGAACTGTATCTTGTCGAAGGCGCCTTCGATGTCCATAATAACGGCCATCGCTATGCCTCCGGTATACAGTTCCCCCTCGGCTACTCGCACCAGTTGGTGAAGTGCCGTTTCTGTAGATCTGCCAGCCTGGTAAGCGTGCTGGCTTCTACTTAAAGGGTGCCTCCTTAGCATAGTACTCTCCAGGTGGTCTGCCACCACTCTTTCCATTGTTTTCAACAGAAAGGATGTTAGGCTGACTGGCCTGGAGGACTTCGCCTCGGTGTAGTCCTTCTTGCCTGGCTTAGGGAGAAATACCACTTTGGTTTCCCTCCACACCGCCGGAATGTATCCTGTTGCTAGACAGGTAACGAATATTCCCCTAAGCCTGGGTGCAATGATTTCTTTGCCCCATTGAAGCAGCGCAGGGAATATTCCGTCACGCCCCGATGTCTTGAAGGGAGAGAATGTGTCTATTGCACGTCTCACCCCTTCCTCCGTCACCACCCCGTTAGCCTCCTCTCGGTTCATCCTTGTAGCCATTCTGTTACGAATAGTCCAAGATTTACCCGAGATATAGCTGCCAGGAAAGTGAACTTCCATCAGGATCTTGTTGGTTTCCTCCAGCGTCTCCGTCATCCTCCCCGACGGGTCACGAACGAGTCCGACTTTGGAGACCGGGTCCCTGGAGATCATTTTCTGAAGTCTGCTGGCCTCAGATATGCTCTCCATGCTCGAGCAGAAGTCCCTCCACGACTCCCTTTTCCGTCGTCGCAGAGTTTGTTTAATTTCTCTTTTCTTGGCTTTGTAATTCTCCCAGGCAACCGGGTCATTGCACCTCATCGCTTGGTTGAAAGCCCTTCTGACCTCTTTCTTCAGTTTCTCCAGCTCCCTACACCACCAGGGTGTGGGATCATGGTCATCCACTGACGTAAGAGGACACGCCACTCGAAAAGCGTTCTCTATCGCTGTCTGCAGGACATGCAACTGAGACTCTGCTTCTCTTGTCCATCCAGGGTAAAACAAGATATAAGCAATTTCCGTCTAAGGGATAGAGGCAAGAGATCAAGGATTTTGAGCCTGTCCTTATAGTGAGGAAGGTTGTGAAAATACGAAGGATTATAGAGGTTCCTAAGCGCGAAAAGAATGAACTTCTTTTGGACAGATTCTATTCGGTTTATACTGACTTAAAATATAGGGTCTTAGATTTGGCACGCATATTCAAGAATAGGACGAACTAATGAGCAAAACAAGGCTTTAGTAAACCAAACATTGACGAATTCTTTAGCCCTTCTCTTGATAAAGCCCAACAGCTTGTTGGATCTAGCAATAATGTTAATCATCGGCGTAAAAGAGGGGCGGAGTGCCATTTAATTTTTCAGATAGATCGGAAATCAATATATTAAATATAAATGGTCCTAGGTGGCTGCCTTGCGGTACATCTGAGGTTACATTGATTTCTTTTGAAAGGAAACCCTGAAATCGTACCACCTAAATTCTCCCGTTAAGATAGAATGTTATCCAATCCAGAAGGGGGCCGGATATCCCTAATTTTAATAATTTCATAAATAAAATCTAGTGGTCTACTCGATCAAACGCCTTGCTGAAATCAGTGTAGACAGCGTCAAACTGGTGGCCTTGTTCCATACTGCACAGTAGTTCGGATATCAGTATCATAAGATTGGATGTGGTGGAACGACCTTTTCTAAAACCATGCTGCTGATCGTTTAGGTTCGGAACAATTAGAGGGGCAATCTTGTCATAGATAAGTTTTTCAAATAGTTTAGAGATAACAGATAGGATAGCAATGCCCCTATAGTTGCCCACCGCATGTTTATCACCTGAATTAAAGATTGGTGTGAGGTAGGATTTCTTCCATACCCAAGGAAACTTGCCGGCGGATAGGGACTTGTTAAAAATTAGGGGAAGAGGGAGAAGAATGAGTTGGGCGTGGTTCTGCAAAAACTTGCAAATTGTTTTCTTAAAAAGTCACAAGGAAGCTGTGCTCCAATTTTCAGCCATTTTTTAGTTTTGTCTCCTTTCGTGTGTTTTTTTGCTAATTTCCCCGGAATGTTGTTTGAAGTTACTATACATATGTATTAAGCTGAAAATAACATATACAACCATATTTTCTGTAAAAGTTATTCCAAAAGGTTTTAATCAAATTACTTCCCTTCCAATTCAAAGCACGCCAATGATATCATGATTAAAAGCCACTATTCTATCAGTTTCTCCTTACCATATCTTAGGATTTCTGTGTGTTATGCCACCTGGTCCTGGCATCTTATGATGTTTGAGGCAGGTTATTTCATTTGCAAATTTTTCGTGTTATTTCTTTAAAGCAAACGAATATTAATCCAATACCTCAAGTGTGCCACCATACTGCTAGTAATATCATCTGTCTTACCATGGTGCAGGTGGTGTTTTTTCTTCCTTTATAACTTTTTCTTGCACCGTCGGACTGCTACTTATTTTTCACGATTTCGTCCTGTCATTGTTGTACCCTTGACTTCCCTGGTTACCCTGGGATGTAAAACCACAGTAGAAGAATAAAAGGACTCGCTTACACGTTTATCCTTGCATTCAAAAGCTCCTACGTTTATCTCTCCTGTCTGTCATTACTTTAGGTCTGGAATTTCCAGGTGACGAATTTTATATGGACGTTTTTTAAAGCATGGATTTTTCTGAGAAATTTGTCGTAAATCCTGACTATTACTACGATTACATGCCGGACTGAGGACTTGACTTGAACTTGAACTGACAGTTAAATGCTCTTGATTTGAAGTCGATCTGAGGTTACATGATTTTCAAGTCTACTTGAAGCCGACTTCAAGTATGCATGTAATCATAGTATATTGCGAGGCTTTCCTTTTGATGTCATAACGAGAATAGTTTTTTCGTAGAGAGATTGGAGACCCCCGTCCAACCGTTTACCAGGAGAACTAGTTCCCGAATATTAATGTAACTTTGGGGTGGGAGTTGTCCAGTTATAGCTCCAGACAGGTTTGCAGATTTTACCAGCGATAGGTATATTAATCCTGTTATAATAAATAGAATAAAAACGATCTCTTATTATTTATTAAATTCTTTTATTTAACTTGCATGGTATGTGACCAAATCTTGGAAGTTAAATTTGACCCACTTCCCGGTTTCGGATAGAGCTGAAATTTTGCATACACGTTTAGTTTGGATGACAATGCAATCTGGCCATTTTGTAAAAATATCAAGATGGCGGTTCCAAAATGGCGGCCGATTTTTGAAATTGTGCTCCGCGGCCCTCTGACCTGGGTATCAAATGAAAGGATATGACAGGTAGAACACAATTAGCTATGTGGCGTCATTCCAAATTCAAAATGGCGGCCAACACTAAATTGCGGAAAGCTTATAATAGACTAAAAAGTAGAAAATATAACCGATCAACTTCCAATTTTGTACACACTCGTAGTTCGGGTGATAATTAATGTGTATGAATGATGAGATGAATAGTTGAGTTAAGGGTGAATTGAAAATAAAGAAGCAATACACGTTACAAAAAATCACAAACAAACACAGAGATGCTGCTGTCAACTAAATTCAACTACTCAAATACTGAACTCATGTCCGTATGCATAATTTCAACTCAACCCAGGTAGCAGAGCTGAGTCGAGTTCAGTCAACCTTAACCCAACTCGACTCCCGTTTACATGTAGTTGGAATTGGGTTCAACCTTTATAAGTACTAAATGCAATCTGACCTTTTTGTAGAAAAATCAAGAAGACGGTTCCGAGATGGCGGCCGTTTTTGCAATTATGTTCCACCGAGCCCACGACATGGGTATCAAATGAATACAGTAAACTGTGTGACGTAATTTTAAATCTAATAGACTAAACTAAACTAAAAAGTAGAAAATAAAATAAATGGTTAAAAAAAATTTTTTAAAAAAATTCTTTTAATTAACTAAAAAATGTACTGAAAAGTAAAAAATAAAAAATATTTAAAAGAAAGCGTGAAATTTCAATTTTAATGAAAAAGTTAATTAAAAGAATGGCGCATTTTTCATCAAAAAATTTTGTTAGAATTTTCTTCAAAGTGAATTGAGCAAAACAACAAGTTTAAATTATTTTTCTTTACTACGCCTTATAAATTAATACATAAAATCTTAAATATATTGAAAAATAAAACAAAATTAAAAAAGATGATTTTATAAAAAAAAATGTGAATTTGAAATTAACAAAGCAAAAAATTGAGGGTTATTGTAAATCTCACGCGATTTACAGTTATATTTTCAATTTTTGATGAAAAATGCGCCATTCTTTTAATTAACTTTTTCATTAAAATTGAAATTTCACGCTTTCTTTTAAATTTTACTTTTCAGTACATTTTTTAGTTAATTAAAAGAATTTTTTAAAAAAAATTGTTTAACTATTTATTTTTTATTAATAAACCCCAAAACAATACATATGTACATCTTTGCCCTTATCATAAGACATAAATATAACCTAAGCTATTTGGACTAGGATGACAACACGGATATGAATTTTCTTGTAAAGGTCTATTTACTTATGCATGAGGAAAAACTGGGATTTGTAGGTATTGAACACCGCACAGCATCTGTAAACAGCTGTTGATTCTTAAGTGGCCCTTACACTATCAATAATATTGGGCAACAATATTGAGAAAAATAATGACGGAAACAGTTGCCCTCCACCGGACTCTGTTTTGTGCGACAGCATTCAGCTCCGGCCAGGACCTTCCAGTTGTGGCGGCTTCTGCTAATAGGGTTTTCTTCCACGTTGTTCCAGTCAAGGGCTTGTTTGGCTAGATTATCGTTTTCGCGTCGCGAGGTGTGGCCAATCCAATTCCATTTGCGGCACGGCGCCACAGTTCTTCATTTGAAATTTTATCTTGCCAGCGTATTTTTAGGATACGACGTAGGCATCTGATGATCAAAACTTGTACGCAACTTAATTTGGTACAGCACTTTACTGTTGCCTGTGTTTACGGCGTTTCCCGCTTTTTCTGCGAGGTCGTTTATCTGCTGCCTTTTATCAAGCCGGACGCTTTCTATTACCTCCCGGTGCAATTGGAAGTATTCACGTTCAGGTTGGTGATGTTTGTCCGGGTCGCTTTTAGAGTTATTAGCTCTTCAATGTTATTTTCGTCAGAAACTCTTTGCTGGCTTAAGGTTTGTTGTAGTAGTCCAAGCAAATTCTCGCCTTTTAATGCTCTTCCGCAGATGATCTACGTTTAACCGTCTACGGTTTATGGCATCGCGTTGGACGTTTCTGATTGCGGCGATTTTGATTCGAATAGCTGCTACTACCAAATGGTGGTCGCTTCCAGTGTCTGCTCCCCTAAAGCTCCTGACATCCTCTAGAATAGCTCTCCATCTGCGGCTGATGGCCACGTGATCTATCTGGCTTCTGGTTCTACCATCAGGCGATACCCAGCTCTCCTTGTGTATCTTCTTGTGACAAAAGTAAGTTCCACCTGCCATGAGTTGGTGGATCTACAAAAGTCAACGAAAAGCTCAACGTTGCTGTTAGTGACCTGACCTATGCCTTGAATTCCAATTGTGTGTTCAAGGCCGGCGCTGATGGGGCCGATCTGTGCGTTTAGGTCACCCAATAAAACAGTGATGTCTCTCCTTGGAATAGAGCGAAACACCTCATTCAGTCGAATATAGAACTCTTCCTTGATGTAGTCTGCGTCTTCAGTTGGAGCGTACTATTGGACTACCGTAGAACTTCTTAGTCTGGTACGCAGGCGTACGGTAATAATCCTCTCAGAAACTGGTGACCAGTTAATGACGCTGGGCCTGGCTTCTTTGGTGGGTATTACGCCAACGCCATTCCTACGGCTTTCAGTTTTGTTTCTGCCAGAATATAAGAAGGACTCACCGTTTGGCCAGATATGTTCCCCTGCGACGGACTTTATCCAGCCGTCCATCAGCAAGCAGTGTTGGCACAATCCATGATCCTATTCGTGTCCTGGTTCGAATAGCAAAGGTCGTCGTCGTATTGCCCATCCGGTTCCGAGGCATTGTTTACCGATTCGTAGCAATTGTGTTTTTTTTGGGAGCGAGCTACCAACCCTCAGGCCAACCAACTTAAAACTTTGTTTTGTGGCGCAGAGAACTTTTGTGGCGCGGAGGTGGGATTAGGACTTGCTAACAGAGATGCTAGGTGTTCGTCTGCAGTAACTATCTCGGGTTCTAACAGAAGTGACAAATCGAGTGCCACTACTTTCCAAGGTCTTTGTTAGCCATTCCCCCATCAATAGATGGCCTTTCCTTTCGTTGTATCGACAACCACGAACATTTTTCTTCGTTGTTCTCTATCAAATCAAACGCCGTGTGTGTTGACAACGTCTCTCCAAAGCTCATGAAAATGATTGTCCCATTTTTAGAAGATTGATCTGATACTACATATTTGATGATGGATAAATGAAGTACCATTGCGATTAACTAACTGAAAGCTACAGATTGGGGGTGGAAAAACCATTTAAACGGAATAATACCTAAATTTACCGAAAAGAGATTAATTCCTGAAAGTTTGCTTAAATCTATCTGCTGCAGCTGTGAAACTGGTTGTGATAGTAAAAGATGTGGCTGTCGAAAGCATGAGGTAAAATGCTCCCTTTTATGTTCCAATTGTACCGGAGCCAACAACTGTTCTAATTCTGAAAATCAACCAATAGAAGATCTCAGCGATTCGGAGGAGATTATTAATAATGAAGATTGTGATGAGCTTGAGGACCTTCACGAAGTAGATGACTTTATGGAAGATTCTCAAGAGATTGAAAAATGTGTTGAGTTTCATGATCAACAGCATCTCTCCAAAAAAATGAGGTATGAATAATTCTTTTATCACATAACAGCATTTGAGTACGCGAACACACTTATTATTTAAAAACGGCATAGTCTTTTCTCATGGGCAATTGTATTTAGCAGCCAGTAGAGTGTAATACAATAAAATGTAATATATGTATGTATGACATTAGGAAATAATAAAAGTTGGTTTTTTGGCATTGCTTTTTCCAACTATAAAACATTTGTTTCATTTTTCAATTTTGTTTTATTCTTCTCGAAAAATTTTGTTATTGAACACTTATAGACTTAGAAAATGGTGCTCGAATGTCGAGTGCTGGATTCTACTAGTAAGTTTTAATGTATAAGCCATTACAATAGTAGAAATTTTTATTTTGGCCTAAAACTGTAGTTTTTCCCTTGATTTCGTGAGTGAAATAATTGTTTAAACCAATTTTTTCACATCTGAAACTGTTATCTGAAGCTCCCTTATAATATATTACATTAAATTTACAGTTTTGCACGGCTCTAAAAGCTTTATATCAAAGAGAGATAAATAATTAGTGAAGTTTACGGAAAAATCGATATTTGAAAAGGGATGTTTTTGGGTTTTCGCATTTTTATCGATGTTTTGCTATTGTGACACTATCATTTTTTACGCCATCTAAAAGTAGAGGATTCAACGAAAAAAAATGCGTCTTCAAAATTTTAAAAATCAAAAATTCGTTCGCCAACTTTTTTGATTGAAAATTAAGGTCATAAGAACAAAACGAAACAACCAATCGCTTTGAAAAAAATTGGGCCATTTCGAAACATGAAAATCTACATTTTCCTCAAATTTCATTAAAATTGGATCATTTTTGTGAAAGATAAAAATGATAAACGAAAAACTCGGTTTTTGACGTTTTTCTCCATTTTTTGAGGTTATGTCGAAAAATGGTTTGAACAAAAGCTCTAGATCTTTTAATTATCTACAACGTTTACATTTAACGTTTTTCGATAGGAGGTCTACTTTTCTCAGAAATCGTAAAAAAACACGTTTAACCCCCCAAAACCCACATTTTGGCTCCCCCGCACCCTTTCCGGTCATCTGCTGCGGTGCTCTCGATTTTTCCTTGTTTAAGTAGCATTTCTACTAAATTTTCCCGCCTTCCATATACTGCTAAGAATTTTTCTAGTTTTTGGCTTTTCAAAAGCGTATTTGCACTGGTCTAATATGGCAATCTGGTCTCAGATCTTAAAAGTTTCAACCGATATTTTTGAGACACTTGATAACAATAAAATTGCAATCTTGGTCCTACTCGATTTCTTAAAAGCATTTGCCTCCCCGTTGGTCCTATGATATTACTTGAAAAATTAGGCAGAAATTATGGACTCGCCCCTACTGCAGTCAAACTTATAACTTAAAGTTATCTCCACGAGCGTTCTCGAATTGTTAAGCTACAAGAATCTCTTTCCGAACCTGTGCTTCTGCATTGTGGAGTACCTCAAAGCTCTATCCTGGGCCCTTTGCTTTTCAGCCTTTGTATAAACGACCTTCCAAATGTAGTCAAACATTCTTCTATTCATTTATGCCGATGAAGTGCAGAACTATTTAAGCAAACCTTTTGAACTTATCTAGGATTCTAGTGTTCAGCGCAAGCGCGAGCCTTCAAGTCGTCCTGCCTTGCCGTCAGCAGAAGTCCTATCCATTTCGAAAATCTCTTCCCAATTAAAATTAATTGTAATGTTTTGCCCTATGTTGACTCTGTAAGAAATTTTGAAGTCAAGCTCGACTCCAAATTCAGCAGCTATAATCAAACCAGAATTGTGCTTTATTAAGCCACAAACAGATTGGCGTGAGGGCCGTGACGGCGAAAAGAGAAGATTTATCACGGCCTTCGCCAACTTTGGGTATACCCTAATCTATTACTTCTTGCCTTACTTATGCGTCTGTCGAAGGCCCTGGTAGTGCCCTATTTCACTTACGGTAGCATAATTTACGAGATATTTGAGAAAAACTGATTTTCAAGACTTTTAACCCTTCCGTTTAGGACTAGGTCGAAAAGTTGAGTCGAGATTGAGTTGAAATTTCGACCACCGTATAAGATGTTGAGATGAGTTCACTTAGAGTGGAAATATGTAGAGTTGAATTGTTATTAAAACATAACCTCAAATATTTGTGTAAAATTCTCATTTATAGATACGTAAAAATACAGAACGAAATAATTTATTTTTCCTGTACCAGAAAAAACACCGAACACAAAACTAACACCGAATGTGGACTTCACGGATAGTAAACAAACAAGACAAATGTCACTTCAACGCAATTTCAACCCAACCTGCGTATATGAGGTGAATTATAACTCGATCCAGATAGGAGAGCTGAGTTGGGTTGAGTGGACCCAGTTTCAACTCGACATCCGTTTATGACTGGGTTGAACTTGGGTTGAACCTGGGTTGAACCTAGTCATAAACGGGGCAATTACTGGCTGGCCACCTGGGGATGGTATTTCTTGAGGAATCGCCTTTTGTTGTATAACCTGTTTGGGTTACATTTACTTAACCTCACTTTGCTGGACAATATGGCTCATCAGAGGGACTTGAGAAAGATTTCGCATATAATTAATTGTAATTAAAAAAAGCGGAAAAGCATTTAATTAAATTAAAAACAACTATTATCTCTGATATTAATTGCGCAAAATTATTAATGTTGATCTTATCTGCAATTTTATTTGGCTTTATCTGAAATAATTACTATACCCAGCTCCTACACGATTACATTCCCACTGCGGAAGAATAAATGTGCTCACGCTCAATATATTTTATCGACTGCCACAATTAAGCTCCAGCAGAGATCTATGGAATCAAATTAATTAATGATTCCTTAAGGGACGCCTAGCAAATACGTAGATATTCTTTCTCCGTCCTTTTAAGATTCTGGGAAAAGACAATAGCCAGTCCCCTTCCTCCCGACCGATGCCGAAGATGAAGAAATTGTCACTAAAACATCTGGGCACAGTTCCTGAAAGGTCATCGTATGTGATAAATGGCTTCAACAGTGATATTAACAAAAGAAGAGTCACCTTTGCAATTTCACAGTGACAGGAGCCAATTAGGTTCCACAATATGTCCCAAAGTAATGTTTAATCAACCATGTCAGGACTTTTTAGTGGAGAAAAATAGAAGAACTAAGAAAGTTTTCCATGCATAGGACAGAGGAGCATATAGAGGTGCCAGACCTATCATGTGTAAGAGGTCGCATTACGGAGGCGTGTTTGTCATGTCTAATGTTGGTTTAAGTGTCAAAAGTTTTCCTTTTCGGCATTCCGCAAAATCTCATTATCTTAACTTAGATATCACCACTTGATAAATGGATATCACCATCATGGGGAATGGATGTCGTTTTAACTGTGGCTTGGCATTCATATAGAAGCATGGAGGGAGTCATAGAAATTTTGGATGTAATCTAGTTGCTAGGGGCTGCATTTAATTGTGGTCAAATCTTCTATATTATGTCCCATTGAGGATATTATGCAGATAGTGTTATAGCCTTGACAGTATAACAACATTGTACAAGGCAAAATCCATTTTCATTGCCATAATTAAACAGCTTGTGCAAATGGTGGCGAATACAAGAGCTACCACATTATCCGACTGCAAAGTACTTTTAAACATGAATTGAAATTAATTTATCAAAAATCGCTTTTCACTGTGTTGGCTATGTGTATTCTATATTTTAGCGGAAATTTCGGTCTTTTGTCTGTACTATCCCCCCACTCAAAACAGAGGTGGCGTGGGCCCCGTTTCCAATTTAAACAATTCATCCGTAAATTTCAATTTTACAAAATGGTGATATTAAAATAAATTCGAAAAATATAATCCTAGTATAAAACCAGAAGTTATTATGTATTTTGTAAATAATATTTAACTATAAGAGGTTAGCCTCTCGCATTCATCCCCAGCATTTGAAATTTTAACAATCCTCTTTCGGAACAATCTCTTTTGATAAGCAATCAATAAAAAAACTTGAAATTAATTCAGCAGCAGCAGCAGCTCCCAACAAGCACCGAGGGGTACTACCTAGTAATCTCATAAATTGTATTAGTGGTTCGTTCGGTGGTTCTCTAAACCTCCTTCTTAAGGGAGGGTTGCCGGGAGCTCTTGAGTTGTCTAGGGCCTTGTGAGAACCTCCTTACAAAAATAATATATCTTTATTGATTCAAAATCCTTATTTACTAACAATTTTAATCTCTTAAATCTAAGTAGCCATTTATTATCTCTGGATGCATGTTTCTTACGGGTATCGCTAAGAAACTATCTATTTATTATTTTTCTCTACAAGTGTGGTATGGTTAGTTCCCAGTGGGAAAAATTGGGAGCGTTGCATAGAGAAGCTTATTTGGAACACTGTTAAATATGTTTAGCCTAATTTTCAGAGACTTTGACCCAGCACAAAATGTGATATCGCTGAAAATTGGGTCATAGGTACTTTTTTTGGGTGTTGAACACGATAAAAAAATCTTTGCTGCTCTAAAGTGTATGCTAACTTCACAACATGAAAAGTTAAAGTATAGTGATGATAAGAATTTATTTTTTGTATGCCTGTTATTAATATATATCCTCAATTTTATAAACATCAGCGAAAATTTTAGAAATTCTAACTTCCGGTCCAGTTTTCTTAAAAAAAAAGAAAAATTAAAAACTAATGGCTTCCTTAGAAAGTTTAGAGTCTCCTCTTTAAAATCTCCTTTCTTGTTTTTATTTTGCGTACATTTTAGTCAAGGATATGTATAGATCTTTTCAAATGTCGTGACATTCCGCGCATCTACACCAGCAAAGCTCTGAAAAATGTTTGAAAGCTCGGACAAAGCTTTATTTAACTCCTCCTATCAAATTGCTGCCATTTAATCAGTCACGTCTGCGTATTGCTAGAAGGTGGTGTATTTTTCTGGGACTTCAATGATTATTCAAAAAATTTACAAATTATGAATGAAAAACGCCCCTTTTTATATATTTTTTTTATTTCAAGGTTTTTGTATTATACACATTTGCTACAGAAATAATTTGTAGCAATTTCTAATAAAAAATCCAAAATTTGTACTTTTATCATTTTGATTACTTGATTGTTGACGTTTTCCGCCAGTCGCATGCGCGCTTCTGCTCGAGGAGATTGCGCTGCTTGCGCAAAGGGATGAGAAATATTTCGTATGATTATAGTAAAATTATGCATATTATGATGAATAAACTGGATTGGTTGAGCAGGGGTTTTTCATTTATTTAAAAGCTCTATATAAAGCTAAATTAACTTTATTTATTCGGCATGCGCGCATCCCTTCCTAAATTATTTTGTTGAGTGAAATGATAGAATAAAATTGATAAAATTTGGCAACGAGGTGAGCAGAACTGTTAAAATTTTTTGTGTCACGGAGTTTGAAAAAATCTATACTTTAGTTTTTCCCCGACCGAATATTTGAATTCTGAGGTTTGGCACGCGTAGAGTTTTGGAATTCGCTTTTTTATTTTTAATAATTTTTTATAATAATAAAAAGAAATTTTTTAAATATATTATTACATAACTTGTAGTGATATTTTCCGCTCTTTCACTTGGTGCAATTATACAATTGTGGATCACATATCCACAGGCGCCCATGAATATTTCTGTTTTAAAAAACTCTGTTGTAATGCTGTAAGAACGCTTTTGAGGAGCATAGAAACGTATGATCCCCTTCAATGACATGCAATGTTAAAAAGTATATGGAACTGGTATAGGAACGGGAGCACTGCAAACTTTTTAAGGGGTGCTCAAACATGGCTATTGGAGCACTCCATTTACTATTGAGATCTAGGGGTATATGTGTATAATGGGGTGTTTGATATATTGTCGACGTTTGGTAGGGTCACACCCTGACACTAGTTTAGAAAACGCTGCCAGGAACATTGTCGGATCGTATGCCTCGACAAGGAATGAGAAACATTCCACGATTATTCGGTATGTGGTCTGACCGTTCCGGATCGTACACCTCGACACGGTACAGGAAATGCTGTCAGTAACATTGTCAGATTATACGCCGTTATATGGGATGTTGCCACAGCTATACGTTATGTCGTGTATGTTCTTACCGTGCCGGATCATACACCTCGACACGGTATAGGACTGAAGACGATGACCTCTCCGGAACAAGTCTGGAGAGAGACTGAATTTGGCCTGGTGAAGCAATTTCTTTTATAGCTGAAAAGCTCGTCGGGGTTGGAAGGTTTAAAGGCCCAATTATAATGAACGGATTTGAGCGCAACAAAACGGATTGAACTGTCAAAATGGTTTTCCCAGCATACATTTTAGACCTGACCGATTATAATGAACGCATTCAAGCGGATTCGGTCGGATTTGAGCGCATTCGTTTTTAAAAGATTACAAATTGCCGCAATGAACTGTCAAAAATTTGATAAACATAAGGTTAAAAGTTGAAATGTAAAAATGTTTACCGGCGACCAACTCGTCAACAAGGTTAAAAATTATGAAATTATTTATAAAAAGCGAAAAGTGGCTATAAAAACCACAAAATGAAGAATTTTTTTGCACTCTTGTTTACAATAGATTTTGACGTTTGAATCCGAGCAGATGCGTGATAATAACCAGCCAATTTCCCATCCGATCAAATGCGTTTTTTTGACATTCCAATCCGCTCAGATCCGTTCATTATAATTGGGCCTTAAAACTTCGAAGTAACACTTGGCCTGCTGGGTGAATATTTATTTTTCTAAAGCTTTGTTGGGAGAGTTTTTTGCTATTTATTGGTAGAGTTGAGCAAGTTGTTGGTGTAAAAATTTATCTGACCCTTAAATTTGGGGCGTCGGTAGTCTAGGGGTAAGGCGCCTGACTACCATCCCAGAGGCCCCGGGTTCGAATCCCGGCAGCGCTATGTTCCTTCGCCTCTCCCACTTTCCCACCTACATAACTTTCCTTCTTTCTTCTTCCTTCATTCCTAATTCCCCTATCATAGCCTTCACTAGTCCTTCGCCGCTTCAACAAGCACATGTCATAGGTTGGTTGATGAGATTCTACTCGTTTCAGGAGGCATAACACTCCATCTCGAGTTGTTCTCGATTTCCCGATGTCAGAGTCGCGAAATGGCTGAGAGTAGGTGGAAAAAATATCACGGCTAGATTGTGGCAGTTCCTTCCTCCACTTCTCTCTCCTCCCTCTATCTTCCGACTAGAGCTGCTTTTCAACATTGCACTCTATACGAAAAAATAGATTGTCGACACAAAGAGGTTTCCCCTAAGCCTCTATAGTCTATCACATAAAAAAAACCAATAAGTACAGTCAAAGCAGACGAAAAAAAGCTTTACCTGCAGGTTCACCCATGTGAACGAGGACCTGCAGCAATGCGGCAAGCTTTTTGCAGCCTCTCACGAGACTTTCCGAATACTACACGAAGGCAAGCCGAAATAAAGCTTTTGCCGTGGGACACGCAGCCCATGGGAACCCGGTTTTATTATTAATTAAATGAACGCATTTGAACTTTGAGTTCTAAAACGTCAACCTGTTTATATTTTGATTGTGTCACAACCTTTTTCGGCTGGTTGGCGGGAGTCTCTTGTTTCAGGAGGCATAAAACTCCGACGAGGCTGTCTCCTACTAACCCCGACTAATGTGGCTTAACCGGCTGCTAAAAAAACTTAACTCATTCAACATCCAACGCAAGGCTCACAGGCAGACACATGCATCATGCATCCTCCAGACTTCCCTTAGCCTATCATATCCTTTTTCTATCTTCGAGCTAAGCTTACTACCAGACATTTCACCATGAAATAAAGGATATGATGAACTGGCAGTATAAAGTATGACACCAAAGCTTACACTCTTCCACATAAGAAAAAAAAATTCAACGTGGGAAATAAGAATACCAGCTCGGACATTCTTCATATTCCACAGGAAACTTATTTTATTGCAACATATATGGTCCCCGTCTTGAATACAACTCGTATATCTGGGCCGGGGCCCCAAGAAACATCTTAGCTTGGCTGGACAAGGTGCAAAACCGCGCCCTCAAACTTATTGGTGACAGCGCCATTTGCTCTTCAATTGACTCATGAAGCCACCGTAGGAGTGTAGCAGCTCTTGCAAAATTTTATCGCTTTTTTCATAATGACTGCTCCATTGAAATAAGTAACCTCATGCCTCCACGGCAACATTTCTCCCGCAACACAAGACTTGCCCGCTCGGCTCACCCCCACAGTTTACAGCCCTTATCTTCGCGCACACTCCGATCTAGAAATTCGTTTATAACAAGAACAACTCGTCTGTGGAACAACCTTCCAAAGACAGTATTCCCGAACTCATACAACATCCAAGAGTTCAAACGCAAGGTTCATCGCCATTTTCTGCCACACCCCCTTGACTCCCCTAACCCATTATGTCCTTCTCTCTATATTTCGAGCTAAGCTTACTACTGGACATTGCACCATGACTTAAACGACATGACGTACTAGTAGTACAAAGGGTGACACCTGAGCTTAGACTATCATATAAAAAAAAAGGTTAATCTGACTCCAGAGCAGAAACTGTTCAACTATATACATAGTTCAACCCATGTACATATCGAGCAAGCGTTTAGTATTTTGTTTTTAAAAGTTTAGACTTCAGTTCAGAAAACTTCCTCAGGGATGTGCTACCAAGGACTTTCAGGCTCCAGAGGTCATGTGAACGAGGAAGAATTTACCAAGTTATGACCTTTGAATAGAGAAGATAAGGAACCGAACGTAGCGTACATGTATACGGATTCGAGGGAAGCACTTGAGCTCACGAAATTTTCTCTCTAATTCTCCCTCTCCACTGGTGCTACGACTATAAAGTGAATTCATTTTGAGCGTGTTGACGCGCTGATGATAAACTGCAATGGTAAAAACTTCATTTTCAATTCGAACGATTTCAGGAGATAGTACCAAAATTAATCAATGTAACGGATTTGTCAAACTTGTCCGAAAAGGCCTAACTGTAATCCCTGGAAATCTCGCGATGAACTCAATTCCCAAAACTGCAGGACATGGAAAGCAATCCGCCGTTCAAACAGTACTGAACTAAAGTTTGAAAAAAAGTTTGTATTTGTTGAATGGGTTTTAAAGAAAACTCGGATTTTGACGAGTGATGACTCTTTGGGAAGCTATTGCTCGGCTGAATCCATAAAAGTGAACTTCATTTTGAACGGGTGTCATTCCAACGCTTCGATCGGCACCTCAATGAAGTCAATATCATTTTTGGTTTGCGTTCTATCGAGCATGTACAAAAATCACTTAACTTACGCCCTTTAAACATAGATACCGCTTGATCGAATTTTATGAAAATCTTTTCAAAGTGTACTTTCGGTAATACGCTACGATCGGCACATCAAAGAAGTCGGTATCATGGTTGGTTCGTGCTATATCGTGCATGTACAAAAATCACTTACGTCGCTGTTGTGTACGTGGCTTTACTATTTACTAAAGTTCAGTGCATAGCTAAGAAAACCTTCTGCTCCTGTCATCCACCGCTTCCTTTTTTTAGAGAATTGTCTCCCACAAGATAGGACGTGTGGCTGCTGGTCGCTATATATATATACTAGCTGGGACCCGGTGCGCCTACGCTGCACTCATAAGTCAATAGCAAACAATAAAAACCATCCATTGACTTAATATTTTTCGAGATATGAATTTTACACAGATGAAATGCCTCAAAGAACATGGGTCTTGCGTCGGCCGCCATGAATCGGTATATTGAGTCTACTACATTTCTTATTGTATTCTACTTATCATACCATCATCATATCAGGTGGTTGTGAAGAAAGTGGTACCCCGCCCTCTTGAGACGGCCGCCAAGGATCTAAAGATATATTTTGTATACTACATTGCTTATTATATTCTACTTAACATACCCTTTCATTTGATACCCATGTTGAGGTGGTTGTGAAGAAAGTGGTAATCCGGCCTCTTGAGACGGCCGCCATGGATCTAAAGATATATTTTGTATACTACATTGCTTATTGTATTCTACTTATCATACCCTTTCATTTGATACCCATGTCGAGGTGGTTGTGAAGAAAGTGGTACCCCGCCCTCTTGAGACGGCCGCCATGGATCTAAAGATATATTTTGTATACTACATTGCTTATTGTATTCTACTTATCATACCCTTTCATTTGATACCCATGTCGAGGTGGTTGTGAAGAAAGTGGTACCCCGCCCTCTTGAGACGGCCGCCATGGATCTAAAGATATATTTTGTATACTACATTGCTTATTGTATTCTACTTATCATACCCTTTCATTTGATACCCATGTCGAGGTGGTTGTGAAGAAAGTGGTACACCGCCCTCTTGAGACGGCCGCTATGGATCATTTTAGTTTCAATAGCGTCATGGCCTACCTATTGTTTGACAGCTGCGTAAATTTGAAATTTTCATTAAATGTAATGATTCAATTTAACAACAATTTTACATTTGTCAAACAATAGGTAGGCCATGAAGCTATTGAAACTAAAATGAAGTGAAAATTCCTAAAATTACCATTTTTGTTTGGATTTTGCAGCTGTTTTTTTGGTTAAAGGTATAAAAAATAGCCTACGACCTATTCTCGGACCTACCAAATATACACAAAAAATTTCATGCAAATTGGTCAACCCGTTTCGGAGGAGTACGGTAACAAACACTGTGACACGAGATTTTTATAGATATAGATATATATATATTGGATTAGGTAATAAATGTATCAAGCTTAAATACGCTGTTTTAATACTTGAAGGTCCCTACATAATAAACTGGCGACGAGGATTTTACAGAATAATTTCGAACCCTAAGTGAAAGATTAGGAAGAAGTTGTCGGATTATTCCACGAGCATGTCAACTACAAAAGACGCAACCACAGGGCACCGGAGTGCGGAAAGAGAAACAGCAGCCACAGTCCGACACATACCTGCTAGTTTTAATATCGAATACTACGATGAAGCAAAGTGTAGATTCGACAGGTGGAAGCAGCGACTAGAAGGAGCCTTCGAAATTTTTAATATTACGGATGATGCAACAAAGAAAAATTACTTCTTACACTATATTGGTCAAGAAGCATTCGATTTGTTATGTGATGGATTATCACCAGTGCAACCAAACGCTAAAAGCTATGGAGAACTAGCAAGAATTCTATCAGATTTTTACAACCCAAAACCATTGGAGATGGCAGAATATTTTAAATTTCATCATAGAGAACAACAAGAAGGTGAATCTGTAAGAGAGTATATGGCAACTCTAAGGAAAATGGCCACAACTTGCGGTTTTGGTTCTTATCTTAATACCGCGCTTAGAAATCAATTAGTTTGCGGGTTAAGAGAGCGACGCATACGAGACAGGCTCTTGGAAACAAAAGATTTAACACTAGAAAAGGCGATCGATACTGCAACAAGCCTAGAAATTTCGCATAAAAATTCAATTCAGTTACATGAACAAAACATCCAGACTGTCAGCAGTATACAAAGAAGAGGGAAAAGTGATAATGTCAGTGCCAACTTCAGAATGACAGAGCGAAGCAAGTTTGGAAACGGAAACAAAGGGGTATACAGGAGGTTAGAACAAAATCATGGTGTAATAAATAAAGGGAAACCAACACAATTCAATAGAAGTGAAAACCATTCCACAAGAAAATGTTACAGATGCGGTCAAGACGATCACCTAGCTAGTTAATACTGCAAATATAAAACTACAATCTGCAAGGGATGCAGGCGGAAGGGGCACCTGCAGCGAGTGTGCTTAAGTGAGAAGCGATTCGTGAACTGTGTTCAAATTGAGGAGGATGAAACCCCGATTGTTTACGTGAATTCTTTAGACAATGAAGAGGAGGATAAGATATGGATTAATGTCAATATTAACGAAAAAACGATTCCGATGGAGCTTGACAGCGGGTCAGCAGTTTCGATTCTGAGTGCAGCAATTTTCAAGAAGCATTTTCCCAGATTAAAGTTAAGTAAACCAAATATTAGGTTAAGAACATATTGTAATTCACCACTTTCAGTTTTTGGGTTATTGTTCGTTGCTGCTGAGGTTAATGGAAAAACTATTGATTCGTTGCCAATATATATTGTAGAAACCAATAAGAACCCACTAATAGGTCGCGCTTGGATAAACAAATTCGGGTGGAATACCGTGTTAAGTGCAATTGATAAAAAAGAGGTTAGTAAGGTAGAGACGGTACACTCGGTACAGGTATGTCTTCAGAAATTACTTAGTGAATATGAAATAGTATTAACAGCAGATTTTGGTGAAATTAAGGGAGATAAAGTGTCGATTGAAATTAAACCGGGGTCAAGACCAGTGTTTAGGAAAGCAAGGCCAGTACCTTTTGCTTTACGTGATAGGGTTTCAGAAGAAATTGAAGATTTAGTGCAAAAAGGAGTATTAGTAAGGGTCGATCATGCAGATTGGGCCACACCTGTAGTCCCTGTAGTGAAACCCAATGGAAAAATTAGATTGTGTGGAGATTTTAGAAGTACTTTGAACCCGTGTTTACAAGTGGATAAGTACCCATTGCCCACTACAGAAGAATTGTTTTCTAGCCTTAGTGGAGGTGAAAAGTATACAAAAATTGATTTAATAAAGGCCTATTTGCAGTGGCCCGTACGTGAAGAAGACCAAGAAAAGCTCACCTTGAACACTCATAAAGGATTGTTCAAGAGTACTCGCTTACTTTACGGCTTAAGTTGTGCGCCAACGAAATGGCAAAGGAAAATTGAAAATATCCTTAAGGGAATTCCAGGAGTATGTGTATTTTTAGATGATGTGTGTGTTACGGGACCGGATGATGAAAGTCACCTGCAAAGTTTAAAATGTGTTCTAGATAGATTTCGAGAATATGGTCTCCGTATAAATAGGGAGAAGACCGTTTTTTTTGCTGAAAGTATAGAGTATTGTGGGTATAAGTTAGACCGAAGGGGTATTCGTAAAACCAAACATAAAATAGAGGCTGTGCGAAAAGCACCTAGCCCTACAAGTCTGTCGGAACTGAGATCATTTTTAGGATTCGTGAATTATTATGGACGATTTTTCAAAAATATGAGTGACACTCTCGAGCCATTATACAAATTATTAAGATCCAAAACTAAATGGGTTTGGGATGAAGATTGTGAAAGGGCATTTCAGAAAATTAAACGCGAGATGGAAGACGACGCATTTCTTGTTCATTTTCAAAAGGACCTACCCTTGTGTTTAGCCACGGATGCTTCACCGGTAGGAGTAGGGGCTGTTTTATCACACACATACCCAGATGGCGAAGAAAGGCCGATACAGTTTGCCTCTCAGACATTAAACGAGACGCAGAGAAAATGGTCACAAATCGATAAGGAGGCTTATGCGATAATCTTTGGGGTGAAAAAGTTTTACCAGTACATTTATGGTCGTGAGTTCGTACTGTACACGGACCACAAGCCTCTAACACAAATCTTTTCACCAGATAAAGCGTTACCGGCCATGTCTTCCACACGAATGCAGCATTATGCCTTGTACCTACAAAATTTCAGTTATAAAATCCAGTACAGGTCCTCTCATGCGAATGCAAATGCTGACGCGCTTTCTCGCTTGCCTATGTCATGCCAACAGAAAAATAGGCTTGAAGAATCCGATATATTTGAGCTGGAGCAGATCGGGTCCTTACCGGTTACGGCTAAAGATATTGCAAAAGAAAGTTCAAGAGACAAGTCCTTATTACGCTTATTCGAAGCACTTAGTGATGGAAGGCAGTTACCGGCCTCACAAAGGTTTCAGATTGATCAATTGGAATTTAAGATCCAATCTGGGTGTCTCATGAGAGGTGATAGAGTAGTAATCCCGTCATCTCTACGAAAAACAATTTTACGAAGCTTACATTTAGGCCATTTTGGTATGGTTAGGATGAAAGCACTAGCAAGGAGTTACTGCTGGTGGCCCGGTATAGACGCCGATATTGAGGGTACAGTTAGAAATTGTTATCAGTGTAGTAAAATTAAAAATAATCCTCCTAAAGTAGAAGTGCATCATTGGATGCCTCCTTTACATCCCTTCGACCGAATACATATAGATTTTGCAGGCCCTTTTCAAGGAGTATTTTTCATGATTGTTGTCGATGCATTTTCCAAATGGCCAGAAGTGTATGTACTTAAAAGAATTAATACAATGAATACAATGAATACAATTGCGGTATTACAAAACATTTTCACAACATTTGGCTTACCTAGAGTTATTTGTACGGATAATGGGGTCCAATTCGTTAATCAAAAGTTTCATGAGTTTTTACAAAAACATGGAATTACTCACAAACGTACTGCTACGTACCATCCATCTACAAATGGACAAGTTGAAAGGTACGTGCAAACTATTAAAAATAAGCTGAAGTGCATGATTACGGAAACGAAAGAGATGCAAGTCAAATTATATGAAATCTTAACTCAATATCGTATAACTCCGCATCCAAGTACGGGAGTCCCACCGGCAAACCATATTTTGAAATATCATTATCGAACGAAATTGGATCTTTTAAGGCCATTGGAGGTACCCAAAAAGAGTTGTAACTTCCCAAGTGTTAATAAAAATTTCGAATCTGGGGACCGAATTGCAGCTAGAAACTATAGCGATAAGGAGAAATGGAGGTTTGGCAAGATAAAACAAAAGAGGGGAAGGTTAAATTATGACATAGAATTAGATGACGGTAGGGTCTGGCATAGGCATGTGGACCAATTGCGATCGATTGGCAATGAGTTACGCGATACAACATTTTTCACGAATGAAAATATAAATGATGAAAATCAAGAACGTCCTCAGCTGCAACGAACGCCTGGTAACCAAGATTTAGAGCAATGTAAAAGTAATAATGAAGGTATTAAGGAGAATATAGTTAGAGATGAGAATAATGAAAAACAGGAAATTTGTTTAAAAGAGAATGAACCGCAGTTGAGAAAAAGTAGTAGAATTAGGAAACCCGTTCAAAGATTAATGTATTAATGTAAGAAGATAAATAGTATAAGAAAAAGCATTTCAAAATGTATTTTAAATTTAAATTTTCTTTTAATTGATGTATTGTGAATTTAGATACATAGAATGAATTATAGATTTATAAGATACAATTTGTTAGGCGAGCAGCAGCCAACTCATATGTAGTATTTGTAGAATTTATAAGAGGGGGAGGAAACTGTTGTGTACGTGGCTTTACTATTTACTAAAGTTCAGTGCATAGCTAAGAAAACCTTCTGCTCCTGTCATCCACCGCTTCCTTTTTTTAGAGAATTGTCTCCCACAAGATAGGACGTGTGGCTGCTGGTCGCTATATATATATATATATATATATATATATATATATATATATATATATATATATATATTGGATTAGGTAATAAATGTATCAAGCTTAAATACGCTGTTTTAATACTTGAAGGTCCCTACATAATAGTCGCTTAAACAAAAAAACGGCTGGACCGAATTTCATGAAAATCTTTTCAGATCATATTTCGGTTAATACGCTTCGAACGACACCTCAACGAAGTCGATATCAGTTTTGGTTCGCGCGATATCGTGCAGGAAAAAATGACCACATCCGCACGCACACACACACACACATACTTCCTCCCAATTTTTTGCTTAAAATGCTCCTGGGACCTTGAAAGATGAAAATACGTTGAAATTTTCGATTTCGATTTTCGGACCGATTATTACAATAACTTCCTATACTGGGAAGTTAAAAAAAAAAAATAGAACGCCTGACCATGCTATTTTTAGCATAACTGAAGGTGATGTCTTTTCTTCTTCCTTTTTTTGGATGGAATGGTTCACTCATTTGCGTGAAGGAAATCAAGTTCAATGATATACCTATAAAACACTTTAATATTCCCTATAATTATAACACTTCATTTAACATTAAGTATAAAAACAAAACCAACTAGTTTCGATTGAAAAAAGCGAGACGGTGGGGTGAATATTGCTAACCCCCATTTTTCATTATGGCTATCCGAAGAGAAATATGAAACTTTTGTCTGAAAATTGTTTTTATTCGAAGCTTTCTTGTGCTCCCAAATGAATGATTTTCGGGGGTAATTTTGATTTTTGATGATTTTTGGTGCAGGGGGCTTCGGATAAAATAAATTCAGACAAAAGTTTTATATTTCTCTTCGGAGAATCAGAATCCGTAAAAAAGCGGGGGTGGCCATTTGAAATTTCCGATTTACTCTTACCCCTGCGAGGGGTGAGAAGGTGGGGGTCAATTTCCGAATGGCCGTATAGCGTTTCAAAAAATATTGAACACGTGCCTTTTTTTCAATTACTTTCAGATATTGAACACGTATCTTTCCGAGATAATTGGGTGGTACCTATGGGTGGATTAGGATACCCTGTATAAAATTTATATGATTGCTATATTTATTTGGAGTACGAATAAAAGATTGAAAAAGCCAAGAACTCCTGAATTTTCCTCATCCTTTCCAAAAAAGAATCAATCTGGATTGAAATCACCAGGTCACTTCCAACCCTCCCTTCGGGAATAATTTTGTGTTTTGTTATTTGGCATTTAAAAATATATCTACCCTATTGGGAACTTCGCATGGAATCGAATATTTGCGGAGAAAAATTCCATCCGAATCAGCAACATCATCGGGAACTCCGCACGGAATGAAAAAAAAGATTCTGATGATGATATTTTCGTTTTTCGAAATCAGCTGTGTTATGTCAAAACAAATATTTTGTATACTTCAGCCACAAAATAATTTTAATTGCTTAAGAGAAAAAAGATTAAAATGGATTCCATAGCAATATTCCTTATGGAGGATGAAGAATTTGAAAGTACTTTACGGAATCTACGAAGAGAACGGAGGCTATTGAGAAGCCAGTTTAATCCGTTTGATTTGCCGGATGTAGCGTATGTAGTTAAAAGATTAATTACAATCTGTTTCTTTTCAGATTTAATTAAATATTCGGGTGTTTCTCTGTAAACTGGTAAATTTTTGCAAGAAACTTTTTTACGTGAATATGAAAAAAAAACTATACAATTAAATAGATATCTATCTGGTGGATAATAAACAGTAAGGGACCCAAATATATTTGTTTTATTTTAGGAATTATTGAGCAAATTTAAAAAATTCGCCACAGTGGACTGTTGCATATGTCAGAGGACTGTATATATGTATAAGTGAAATAAGCATTTATTAGTAGCCAGAGGTGGGGAACCTTTTTACCATTAGAGGCCACATTTAAATTAGGCAGCAATAAGAGAGGCCGCATAAGTAGATTGACCTAAGAAAGTGACTTTTGTGAAATTATTATAGTTTTTCTATAGATTTAACAATTTATTGCATTATATGCCACATTTCATAAATATACCTCGTTTCACCTTGCAGGAAAATATTTAAATTGTTTTGTTTTGTCATCATATCAGACAAAAATGCAAGGTTTCTGAGAAATACTTCATCTGATAGAGATCACATTGTTTTCCTTGTTCTTGATAAAAGTTTAAAATTTGTCGGCCTAGTTTTGGGGGGGGGGGGCTACTTAATCTGAAATATTCCAACAATTCTGATTTTTTTTTCTGGCTTTATAAATCAATAAAAAAACTCAAAAGTGCTAAGCCAGTGAGTCGGCCTTCAGTCATCTTAGTTCTCAACCATGTTTTTAATCTTCGAAGAGTCGAAAAAGAACGTTCCGATGTGGCTTTTCTCACTGGTAAAGTGTTAAAGTTCCGGAACGTAGAGAAAAGAATTGTAATTTTCACTAAACGAAATAGCTGTACCAACATCGTGGGTGTAATCATTCATGTTCTTAGGAACAAATAGAGAAAGACCAAAACATTCTAATGTCTTTTCAGGTAAACGGTCTTTCAAATCTGCGATGACGTGGTCCAATGCTGAAATATATATTGACCGCAAATAATACTGCTCCGGGTCTTGAGATGCAATGTTCTCACGATGTTGTTGACGTTTTGTTGTGCGTGGTACCGATATCTCGATGTCCAAGTCCTGGGCCAATGTTTGCACTTCTTCAAAAAGGTTCTTGAAATGACCTTTTGCATTTTGCCGACGATTTTCCAAAATTGCGAGAACGTCTTGGAGAGCATCGCTTGCTCCTTGAAGGTCCAGGTTTTCAGCTTGAAGAATAACGCTAAGTTGTCGAGTGATTCCCAGAATGTCGGAAAGGACGACGACAGAAACTAAAAATTGGCTGTTGACAAAACATTGTCTCCAGCATCCATCCTTAGCCTCAAAAGAGCCCGGAAGTTTTCCTCGTTTCGCTCTTCGATAGCCTGTTCGTCGATCCTACCATCATCTCTGTGGCCTCGGAGGGCGATGTTTTGACGTCCACAAAATATCACAGTTTCTGCAATAGAATGCAGTTTAGCCCGATTCTCTTCAGCCTGCTGCGAGCGGTGAGCAGAGATCATGTTCAGGATGTTTATATTTTGGGAATAATTACAAAGAAAATCTTGTCCGACGCGACGTCTACAGCATCCTTGTGATAATGATTTTTTGAGTGACATTCCAAGTGACCGTCCTTTCCTCACGTTGTGAGGGGCTTTTTGACGAAATAATTCAGCGGTGTGCTGGCTTGATTTCCGCCCAATTCAACAGCAGAAAAGAGTGCACAATAAACGCAGTAGAGGCCCTTCTCCTTTTGTGATAACACAAGCCAATGGTAATTGTCCAGATGTTGATTGCCCACGTATCTTTTCACTTGTTTTCCACATTTTGTGTGTAGCGACTTAGCGAGTAAGGAAACGTACCCGTCTTCGATGGTTTCCAGTGGCTTGTAAGGAGCATCTTTTTCGTCAAATCGTCAGTTGGCTTTCCAATGTAATCAGCAATATCATAAGAATGAACGGCAGAACAATTGGAATCTTCAACCGGCCCTTCTAATATTGATGGATTTGCTGGCCGCGGATCTGTGGTTATATCTAGGTTCGATAAGTTTTGTGATGTTTTTGGTCGCTTCGGCGTTGATGTACAATAGTTGTTTGAAACGAACTCTACCATTTTGTACTAGGTGGCAAAGGGCCGCACAAGAACCTCGCGGAGGCCGCAGGTTCCCCACCTCTGATATATACTTTAAAAACATCCTTTATAACGCATATATATTTAAATAAAAGTCTTCTTTGGTAGTTCCAAGTTATCTGTGCAGTTCCAAGTAAACTTGTGAACTTTTATTTCTTCTTTAGACACTTTCTTCTTTCTCGAGCCATGATTAAAAGATGGTTATAGACCTAAAACAAAGGCAAAAGTACAATAAGGACAGTCCCCTAATAAATGAAACAGTCCCCTGTTTCTGTATGTAGCAGGGGGCTGCTGACAGGGGACTGTTTAATTTGTGTAATTGTTACGGTACCATAAAATCCCTTTATTATTACTTTATTTTGTTATATAGAAACAATATAAGACATCTTATTTAAAACGATGCACAATATAGATAACTGGAACCCTTAAAAAAATAAATGGTTAAAAAAATTTTTTTAAAAAAATTCTTTTAATTAACTAAAAAATGTACCTACTGAAAAGTAAAAAATAAAAAATACTCCTATTTAAAAGAAAGCGTGAAATTTCAATTTTAATGAAAAAGTTAATTAAAAGAATGGCTCATTTTTCATCAAAAATTGAAAATATAATTGTAAATCGCGTGAGATTTACAATAACCCTCAATTTTTTGCTTTGTTAATTTCAAATCCACATTTTTTTTATAAAATCATCTTTTTAACTTCCCAGTATAGGAAGTTATTGTAATCGGTCCGAAAATCGAAATCGAAAATTTCAACGTATTTTCATCTTTCAAGGTCCCAGGAGCATTTTAAGCAAAAAATTGGGAGGAAGTATGTGTGTGTGTGTGTATGTGCGTACGGATGTGGTCATTTTTTCCTGCACGATATCGCGCGAACCAAAACTGATATCGACTTCGTTGAGGTGTCGTTCGAAGCGTATTAACCGAAATATGATCTAAAACGATTTTCATGAAATTCGGTCCAGCCGTTATTTTGTTTAAGCGACGTAAGTGATTTTTGTACATGCACGATATCGCCCGAACCACGAAAGATATTGACTTACTTGAGGTGCCGTTCGAAGCGTATTAGCGACAATATAATCTGAAAAGATTTTTATAATATTCGGTCCAGCGGTTTTTTGGTTTAAATGACTTAAGTGATTTTTGTACCTGCACGATATCGCGCGAACTATAAAAGATATCGACTTAGTTGACGTGCCGTTCGAAGAGTATTAACCGAAATATGATCTGAAAAGATTTTCATGAAATTCGGTCCAGCCGTTTTTTGTTTAAGCGACGTAAGTGATTTTTGTACCTGCACGATATCGCCCGAACCACGAAAGATATTGACTTACTTGAGGTGCCGTTCGAAGCGTATTAGCGACAATATAATCTGAAAAGATTTTTATAATATTCGGTCCAGCGGTTTTTTGGTTTAAATGACTTAAGTGATTTTTGTACCTGCACGATATCGCGCGAACTATAAAAGATATCGACTTAGTTGACGTGCCGTTCGAAGAGTATTAACCGAAATATGATCTGAAAAGATTTTCATGAAATTCGGTCCAGCCGTTTTTTGTTTAAGCGACGTAAGTGATTTTTGTACCTGCACGATATCGCCCGAACCACGAAAGATATTGACTTACTTGAGGTGCCGTTCGAAGCGTATTAGCGACAATATAATCTGAAAAGATTTTTATAATATTCGGTCCAGCGGTTTTTTGGTTTAAATGACTTAAGTGATTTTTGTACCTGCACGATATCGCGCGAACTATAAAAGATATCGAGTTAGTTGACGTGCCGTTCGAAGAGTATTAACCAAAATATGGTCTGAAAAGATTTTCATAAAATTCGGTCGAGCCGTTTTTTTGTTTAAGCGGCGTAAGTGATTTTTGTACCAGCACGATATCGCCCGAACTATTAAAGATATCGACTTAGTTGACGTGCCGTTCGAAGAGTATTAACCAAAATATGATCTGAAAAGATTTTCATAAAATTCGGTCGAGCCGTTTTTTTGTTTAAGCGGCGTAAGTGATTTTTGTACCTGCACGATATCGCCCGAACATATTGACTTACTTGAGGTGCCGTTCGAAGCGTATTAGCGACAATATGGGGGCCTCGGTAGCCTAGAGAGTAAGGCGTCTGGCTACTATCCCAGAGGTCCCGGGTTCGATTCCCGGCCAGCCCAGGGTCCTTCGCCTTTTCCACTTTCCCACCTACATAACTTTCCTTCTTTCTTCTTCCCTCTTTACATTCCAGATTCCTGCTGTCATAAACTTCCTTCGCCCTTCCCTGCTCCACCAAAGCGCATGTCATCGGTTGGTTGATGAGATTCAACACGTTTCAGGAGGCATAACACTCCAGCGAGTTGTTTCTCGATGCCCCGATGTCAAAGTCGCAATAGTCATGGTTGGAAGTAGGTGGACTAAAAATATCGGGGGTAGGTTGTGGCAGTTCCTTCCTTCCCCGACTAGAACTACTGTTCGACATTGCACTCTATACGAAGAAAATAGATTGTCGACAGTATAAAGGGCCTTCCCTGAGACTCTAGTCTTTCACATAAAAAAAAAAAAAAAAAAAAAAAAAATATAATCTGAAAAGATTTTTATAATATTCGGTCCAGCGGTTTTTGGTTTAAATGACTTAAGTGATTTTTGTACCTGCACGATACCGCGCGAACTAAAAACTATATCGACTTCATTGAGGTGCCGAAAAACATTAATACATCAATTTTATATACATTTTCGTCATCCTAATCTTGTAAGTGCGCACATTTAGTTTGACATTTTAGCGAAAATATTGATAAACAATTGTGATAAATTCTCGGTATTATACATATATTCTATATTGCCTATTGTTCATTTATCTATTATTAAAATATCCAATCATAATATTCAACATCCATCATACTGGGAAGTTGATCGTGTGGACCGAAAGGGTCGAACCCACATCCCAACTAGTTTAATTTTGTTTTATTTTTCAATATATTTAAGATTTTATGTATTAATTTATAAGGCGTAGTAAAAAAAATTAATTTAAACTTGTTGTTTTGCTCAATTCACTTTGAAGAAAATTCTAACAAAATTTTTTGATGAAAAATGCGCCTTTCTTTTAATTAACTTTTTCATTAAAATTGAAATTTCACGCTTTCTTTTAAATATTTTTTATTTTTTACTTTTCAGTACATTTTTTAGTTAATTAAAAGAATTTTTTTTAAAAAAAATTTTTAACCATTTATTTTATTTTCTACTTTTTAGTTTATTATATGTATTCCGCCATTTTATGATGGCAATTCTATTAGATTTAAAATTACGTCACACAGTTTACTGTATTCATTTGATACCCATGTCGTGGGCTCGGTGGAACATAATTGCAAAAACGGCTGCCATCTCGGAACCGTCTTCTTGATTTTTCTACAAAAAGGTCAGATTGCATTTAGTACTTATACATGATGAGTTGAACTCAAGTTGAACCCAAGTCTAACTACATGTAAACGGGAGTCGAGTTGGGTTAAGGTTGACTGAACTCGACTCAGCTCTGCTACTTGGGTTGAGTTTAAATTATGCATACGGACATGAGTTCAGTATTTGAGTAGTTGAATTTAGTTGACAGCAGCATCTCTGTGTTTGTTTGTGATTTTTTGTAACGTGTATTGCTTCTTTATTTTCAATTCACCCTTAACTCAACTATTCATCTCATCATTCATACACATTAATTATCACCCGAACTACGAGTGTGTGCAAAATTGGAAGTTGATCGGTTATATTTTCTACTTTTTAGTCTATTATAAGCTTTCCGCAATTTAGTGTTGCCACATAGCTAATTGTGTTCTACCTGTCATATCCTTTCATTTGATACCCATGTCAGAGGGCCGCGAAGCACAATTTCAAAAATCTGCCGCCATTTTGGAACCGCCATCTTGATATTTTTACAAAATGGCCTGATTGCATTGTCATCCAAACTAAATGTGTATGCAAAATTTCAGCTCTATCCGAAACCGGGAAGTGGGTCAAATTTAACTTCAAAGATTTGATCAGTCAGGATTGAAGTTAAATAAAAGAATTTAATAATAAAAAGAAAAATAACACTTACCAGGGGACTGTCCAAAGTGGCGTACCGATGCGCGCATGTGCCCCGCTAACTCGTGTAACACTAAACAAAATGAGGTGGAGCTACTTTTGGTGGTAACAGAGCTAACTTCATGGCGTTCAGGTTTCGTTACGCCCATTAACAAGTCTGTCTTTACTGTAGACGGTCTGGTGCGTAACTCGAAACTTTGACAGAGGACTGTTCATGAACTTCGGGGACCAACTTTAGGTTGAATTAAACTAATCAAAAAATAGTTTAAATAAATTAATATTAGAATCTAATAGCATATCATTTCATATTGATTAAATTGTGTTATATAAGTTAATTGTTTTTAGAATATTAGTACAATTAATGAACTCAATAGAAAATATTTTGGTTTGGTGACCGGCCAGGGGACTGTTTTTAGACCTAAAAAATATGTTATTGAAACCATATAGGTTTTTAAGTGAGATATTTTCTATATCGTATACTATAGTTTAGATAGTTATAAATTGGAATTTACAGAAATATAAATATTTATCCCCATAGTTTACGTAATATTTGCCAAAACAGCAATTTTACCACTTCGGTGAGAAACACCCATCCAATCAGTTTCTTTTGTTGTTTAGTTTTAAGAAAAACTTTCGCTTAGATAAGTCGGCTTTTCAATATGTTCTGGAGCAGTTGCATGGTGAACTTCCACCAACAGTGAAATCATTTGGGACCACAGCTAAGGAAAAGTTATGGAACATGAACATGGAATTGGCCAAGATTATGGTATAAGTTTAGCACAGTCGTCAGTTTCTGAATGCATTTTGCAGGTATTAAATATATTAGAAAAAAAACTGTGTCCTGTTTGGATTAAGCTCTGTATGACTGAAAGCGAAAAAGAATGTGCTAGGAAAACTTTTTATGATCGAACTAGGCTTCCCAGTGTAATAATGTGTGTGGATAGAACGCACATTAAAATACTTCCCCCTTCTGAAGATCCAAAAACTGTTAATAAATTCTTTTCCTCTTTTGACGTGACAACGTCTTATGGGGCCCATCCACTGGCCAACTGGTTGCCCAAACTGAGTTGTGCAAAGAGTTGGTGTTTTGCCACAAACACTTCAACTGAGTTGATACTTCAACTGTCAATTCAGTATTTTATAGGCAATTTGAACGTTAAATAAAATTGTAGAAAACCTGCGATTAAGTTTTATGATTATAAAAAATGGGTAGTAATGATTTTTTATGTTAATTATAAATTTTTTAATTATTAATATAAATATTTGTATGTTTTTAAAATATAAATTAAATCCTAAACATATAAATTATGAAAATAATTTAATATTATGTGAACTTTCATAATTTAAATTAAAAATTATACAATACATACAATGAAAATATAAACTTGCAAAAAAATATAATTTTCGAATTCTGGCTTAATTAATGCAAGTAGTTTGCCAAACTGCAACATACACAGCGCGACTAGTTGCCCAAACTCTAGGCCCCGCCCCCATAAAATTAAAAGATTTTGATTTATCCCAACTGCAACCCCAACTGTCAAATCAGTTTGCCAACTGCCCCATACACGTTGCGATTCAGTGCCAACACAACTCAGTTTGGGCAACCAGTTGGCCTGTGGATGGGCCCCATTATAAATCGATGAGTATAGGAAGTCATTGTGCCTGTTTAGACGGGTCGCGCCCACCACCTTTCAACACGAAATTTGCGGATGCGGGGGGCGTTCGGGTGGGAGGGAAGTGCGTATCGATTTTAAAGCGACTCACGCTCGCCTTTTCTGATCAGCTGTTTGTTCTAATTCTATTTTGTATCACTTTAGTGTTCCATTTTATTTTTGTTTCAGCCTCCGTGATGAGCAGACGTGTTTTAATGAGGAAAGAGATTCTTGTAAATTATGTTCTCTAGGGTTGGACAAAAAGAGCAATTGTTAAAATAAAAGTAAACACATAAAAAAAGTCTGTGGAAGTAATTATTAAAACGGATGAGCTGAAGCTAGATGTTAAATTAAAAAATTAATTTAACAATTATAAGAAAATTCAATAAAATAATAGTCAAAATAAAATAATAAAATCAACATTTTTATGAATATATTTTGACACCTTTTAGACCAGTGCAGATAATTTTTGAGAAAAAAAAATTCTTAGCAGTAACTACTTAAACAAGGAAAAATCGAGAGCACCGCAGCAGATGACCGGAAAGGGGGCGGGGGAGCCAAAATGTGAGTTTTAGGGGGTTAAGCGTGTTTTTTTGCGATTTCTGAGAAAAGTAGACCTCCTATCGAAAAACGTTAAATGTAAACGTTGTAGATAATTAAAAGATCTAGAGCTTTTGTTCAAACCATTTTTCGACATAACCTCAAAAAATGGAAAAAAACGTCAAAAACCGAGTTTTTCGTTTATCATTTTTATCTTTCACAAAAATGATCCAATTTTAATGAAATTTGAGGAAAATGTAGATTTTCATGTTTCGAAAAGGCCCAATTTTTTTCAAAGTGATTGGTTGTGTAGTTTTGTTTTTATGACCTTAATTTAAAAAAAAAGGCCCCATCTTCAATCAAAAAAGTTGGCGAACGAATTTTTGATTTTGAAAATTTTGAAGACGGGTTTTTTTTCGTTGAATCCTCTACTTTAAGATGGTGTAAAAAAATGATAGTGTCACAATAGAAAAACATCGAGAAAAATTCGAAAAACCAAAAACATCCTTTTTCAAATATCGATTTTTCCGTAAACTTCGCTAATTCTTTATCTCTCTTTCACATAAAGCTTTAAGAGTGGCGCAAAACTGTAAATTTAATGTAATATATTATAAGGGAGCTTCAGGTAACAGTTTCAGATGTGAAAAAATTTGTTTAAACAATTATTTCACCCAAGGAAAAAATTAGTTTTAGGCCAAAAAAATAGTTCTACGTATTGTGATGGCTTATACATTAAAACTTACTGGTAGAACCCAGCACTCGACATTCGAGCACCATTTTCTAAGTCTATAAGTCTTCAATAACAAAATTTTTCGAGAAGAATAAAACAAAATTGAAAAATGAAACAAATTTTTTATAGTTGGAAAAAGCAATGCGAAAAAACCAACTTTTATTATTTCCTAATGTCATACATACATATATTACATTTTATTGTATTACACTCTACTGGCTGCTAAATACAATTGCCCATGAGAAAAGACTATGCCGTTTTTAAATAATAAGTGTGTTCGCGTACTCAAATGCTGTTATGTGATAAAAGAATTATTCATACCTCATTTTTTTGGAGAGATGCTGTTGATCATGAAACTCAACACATTTTTCAATCTCTTGAGAATCTTCAATAAAGTCATCTACTTCGTGAAGGTCCTCAAGCTCATCACAATCTTCATTATTAATAATCTCCTCCGAATCGCTGAGATCTTCTATTGGTTGATTTTCAGAATTAGAACAGTTGTTGGCTCCGGTACAATTGGAACCTAAAATGGAGCATTTTACCTCATGCTTTCGACAGCCACATCTTTTACTATCACAACCAGTTTCACAGCTGCAGCAGATAGATTTAAGCAAACTTTCAGGAATTAATCTCTTTTCGGTAAATGTACGTATTATTCCGTTTAAATGGTTTTTCCGCTCCCAATCTGTAGCTTTCAGTTAGTTACTCGCAGTGGTACTTCATTTATCCATCATCAAATATGTAGTATCAGATCAATCTTCTAACTATACCTTCATAAACTCAAAAAATCATTTTATTAGGCAATAAATTAAATAAAAAGAAGTGCGCGGGCCGGCCTAAAACTGTAATTTTTTCCTTGCTTTCTTGGGTGAAATAATTGTTTAAACAAATTTTTTCACATTTGAAACTGTTACCTGAAGCTCCCTTATAATATATTACATTAAATTTACAGTTTTGCGCCACTCTTAAAGCTTTATGTGAAAGAGAGATAAAGAATTAGCGAAGTTTACGGAAAAATCGATATTTGAAAAAGGATGTTTTTGGTTTTTCGAATTTTTCTCGATGTTTTTCTATTGTGACACTATCATTTTTTTACACCATCTTAAAGTAGAGGATTCAACGAAAAAAAACCCGTCTTCAAAATTTTCAAAATCAAAAATTCGTTCGCCAACTTTTTTGATTGAAGATGGGGCCTTTTTTTTAAATTAAGGTCATAAAAACAAAACTACACAACCAATCACTTTGAAAAAAATTGGGCCTTTTCGAAACATGAAAATCTACATTTTCCTCAAATTTCATTAAAATTGGATCATTTTTGTGAAAGATAAAAATGATAAACGAAAAACTCGGTTTTTTACGCTTTTTCCATTTTTTGAGGTTATGTCGAAAAATGGTTTGAACAAAAGCTCTAGATCTTTTAATTATCTACAACGTTTACATTTAACGTTTTTCGATAGGAGGTCTACTTTTCTCAGAAATCGCAAAAAAACACGCTTAACCCCCTAAAACTCACATTTTGGCTCCCCCGCCCCCTTTCCGGTCATCTGCTGCGGTGCTCTCGATTTTTCCTTGTTTAAGTAGCATTTATCCTAAATTTTCCCACCTTCCATATACTGCTAAGAATTTTTCTAGTTTTTGGCTTTTCAAAAGCGTATCTGCACTGGTCTATTTGGTCGAAAGCGTGATTAATTTCTTTTTTAATGAATTTTGATTGCGTATAAGCTATTGAATTTAGCGAAATCATTATAATAAGGACTTTTTTGTAGAGCATACGATTTTCTACAAAACTGGTTTGAAGACATATTCGTTTCCTCTCTGTACTGATAGTCTGGTCAAATTAGACCAAAAAATAGGTATGAGGGTACAGAAATTCACACCAAGCTGAAAATGTTTAGGATTGTTCAAAGCACCGTTATAAATGAAATCTAAATAGTCCTCATCGATCCGGCACCTGGAACCTGGATTTACTCGGGGTCAAAGGTCACGAAAACGGGTTTTTCGCGATTTTCAGCAAAACGGTAACTTTTATCATAAAATAGTGTTTACAAAGTTTGTAGATTATGCGATTACCCACAAAAAAGGATCTAATACATTTTTCCGTACGAATTGTCATTCATGAGATATCGCCTTAAACTTTAATAACTTCTAGACCGATAATAGTAGAGCAACGTAATTAGGCTCATCTTTTAGGTAAATGTGTATTCTTTTATTTGAAAGAAAGAACAGAAACCTGAGTGACTCCGTTTAGAAGATATGTAGGTTCAAAGTGTGAGGAAAATCTGGAAATCTGCAGTGAAACCCTATAACATGCACACGTTTCCACGCCACCTATCTTCTTATGTTATAATTTTTCTTTATACAAGAATAGAAGATATTTATTTAATTTCAAATCCTTGGAGCCAACCAACTCTTGCTTCTAAACTCCTTCTAATACTATGTTGTTCTTATGAAAAATCTAAATGCTCTCTAAATTTATTTTTTATATTGTTGTAAGCATTTTTTTAATTATTTGTACAATTAAAAAAAAACACTCTTGAGTATCACTTAAAAAGAAATATTGCTCTTTTTATCCAGCCCTAGTTCTCATTCCGTTTGTTCCAGCTGTCTTAAAAGCGACTGGACTCAAAGCGAACCGTCTAAACATATTTTCGCTTTGGGGCGCCCCAAAAGGAGAGACAGAGCGATCCGTCTAAACAGGCACATTAGCGCAAAATGTCCCGTCCCGTTCCCGTCGCTAAGTAGTGGTGATTTATAAAACCTTGTCACGTCGTAAAATTAATATTGTAGTAATAATAACAGCGTTTTTTTGAAAATCCTTGAGCGATATCAGGATATTCCTCAAGTAGAGACACCAGTTTTTGGTAATAATGGAATTAAAGCAGAGTTCCCGATGTGAAAACAATGGAATCGAAACAAAATCGAATTAAAGCGGAGCTCCCAATAGGGCAGTATAAGTATATAGTTTCAAAAAATATAAAACGTGGTTTTGTAACTAGTAAAGAATAATTGAATGTAAAGTTTTTACTGCTCAGCCGAGAGAAGTAAAAGGCTGTTTGTCCCGGCTGTTTTGGGAAATAGAAATGGCGTTGAACGATTTCTTTAAGAGAAAATGATTATTTTAATAATATCAAAAAATCAAATTTTCGAAATTGTTTTCGATATTGTGAAGTTAGCATACACTTTAGAGCAGCAAAAGTTTTTTTTACCGTATTTTACACCAAAGTCAAAGAAATATTTCTAAATTAAGGTATATTTTTGAAATACCTTCCGCCAGCATACCAGGATATGGTACACTCCTTCGACAATATACTCACTCACGCATCATCTGCTTTACGTATGATATGCTTAACGGCCCACACTACCCAATGGCCCAATCTACACTAGGATTCCTTCAGCAGCAGTAGAACCGGCTCTTTACGAGAGAGGATAGAAACGACAAGAGAGTAGTGTAGTAACATGTTCACCAGAACATTTTGGCGTGAAAATGCTGAATGGGGTTTTCATTTTCGATTTTCGTTTAATTTTGTTCCTTCTTTTTTTATTGTATCAATTTCATATATGAAAAAAACTTGTGGGACAACGCAAAGACGTGGGGCAAAGCTACGGCCCTGGTAAATCGTATTAGGGTCTTAATTATTTAAATGTCCTACTTTAAAACTTATGGCCTACTAGTTATGAGCGTGTAAGCCTGCACCGTGACCCATCCAAACCCACGAACCTGAAGGGACACAAAAACACATTCGTTTTGACCCGTTCAGTCCATTTGTTGCATTGCTGAAACAATTTTCATAAAAATTAGTACCGATAGGGTTAAATAAATCACATCGAATCACAATCAGGCCTAAAACGTAGATGTACACAGGTTTTTGTGTACCCAGTGAAAATATACATTCAACTGCAGCATAAATCGAAAATAGCTGAAAATCGGAACAGCTCTTACAAACTTCAAGGATATGTCGAACTCCTGCTACGATCGACGGTGAGCAAAAAAAAGTATTCAAAAGGTAAAAAAAGCGGTGTTTTGCAAATATCTTTTAAATGCTAAATCGTATCATAAAATAGTTTTTCCAAAGGGTGTAGGTTATACGCTTATCTATAAAAAAAAGTTTTTCTTTGGGGCCCCCCCTCAACCAAAGCGAACGTTTGTAAAGGGTTCCCTTTGAGTCCAATCGTTTTTAAAACAGGTGGAGCAAACGGAACGAGAGCTACTTTGGGCAAAAAACAAATATATTTCTTTTTAAGTAGTAATCAGATCCAAACCAGCAAAGCAGAACCGACGCGACGGCCAGACAAATGTGGGCCCTGTGCAAAAATTCATCGAGAGGCCCCAAGAAGTGGAAACAATTTGTTCGCTCGCGGAAGGAAACTCCATAGGAACCCGTCCACCCGACAGAACTATGCAAAATGGGCCCTATGTGCGCCGATTGTGTCGTGTGGCGCATGCTGATTCTTCTTCTTTGAGCTCCTTTAATCCCTCATGGGACATAGGGCGGAAACAGTTGCCCTCCAGCGGACTCTATTTTGCGCGACAGCTCTCAGCTCCGACTAGGATCTCCCAGTTGTTGCGGCTTCTGCTAGTAGGGCTCTCCTCCACGTTGTTGTAGGTCTTTCTACTCGACGGGATCCTTGCGGATTCCAGTCAAGGGCCTGTTTGGCTAGATTTTCGCCTTCGCGTCGCAAAGTGTGGCCAACCCAATTCCATTGCCTTCGCCTGATGTGGTCGTCTATCCTTTCTTGGCCGGCACGGCGCCTTAGTTCTTCGTTTGAAATTCTATCTTGCCAGCGGATTTTTAGGATACGACGCAAAAGCCATCATCCCATGCTGATTGGTGTGGCCCATTTAATAAAGTAAAAATGCAAATACTGAATTCAAATGATTCTCATTGGCAGCAAGATTTTTCGAACGCTGCGCTCGCGAGCGCACTACACTATGCACGGCACATGTCAGTCGTCGGTAGAGAGTTGTTTCTATTGGCTTACGCTGGTAACCTGACAAGAAAAACAGCAGAGATTTTTGCCGCTGCTTTATCATCTCAAATCTTAATTTTGCTGCTTTGTGAAGCAGCATTTAGGTGGGCTAAACATATCGCGGGTAGGTTGTGGCAGTTCCTTCCTCCCCGACTGGAGTTGCTGTTCGACATTGCACTCTATACAATGCAAATAGATTGTCAACAGTATACAGGGACTTTCCTGAGACTGTAGTCTTTCACACAAAAAAAAAAAAACTCAGACATCTGTCACTTGACAAGTTGTTTTTAAATGACAAATGGACACGGAAAATGGAGAATTTATTGTTGTGTGCTTTTTTGGCAAAGAATCAGCGATTATTAAAACATCAGCTTACACTATATTCAGGAAAAATTATTATATTCGCAATCAATTTAATTGGATACTGGAAGCGACCACCATTTGGTTGTAGCAACTATTCGCCTTAAAATCGCCGCAATCAGAAACGTGCAACAAAATGCTAGAACCCGTAGACGGTTTAAAGCGGGAATTTGCTGGAAACCTACAAGACAGCAAACCGTTTCTGACTACACAAATATTGAAGAATTGTGGAGTAGGACAAAGGGCGCAATATTGACGGCTGCGGAAACGAGCAGCGGTTATGTCCAAAGAAACCAGCAACACTGGATCTCGGACACAACCTGGCAAAAAATAGAGCGCAGAAGGGCCCTCAAAAATAACGTAAACTCTACAAACGACCCGGAAAGACGTCACCAATTAGAACGGGAATACTCCCAATTACATCGGGAGGTTAAGAGAAGTGTCCGGCGTGATAAAAGGCAGCAGATAAATGAGCTCGCAGAAAAAGCGGAAAACGCGGCAAACACAGGCAACAGTAAGGTGCTGTACCAAATCACTAAACAGCTCTCGGGAAAACACTCTACTAAAAAGCATGCCGTTAAGAGTGCGGATGGAAGGCTGCTGTGCAGCGACGAGGAGCAACTCCAAAGATGGAGAGATTACTTCTTCGCCGCCCTGAATGGTACACTTACACAGGAACCTCAGGAAAACAGCCACAATGCACAGCCAATAAGAATCGCCACCCGGGCCCCATCCAAGACGGAAATAGTAACCGCAATTCATGCGATGGCCAATGGTAAAGCAGCTGGAAAAGATGGCATCCCGCCAGAATTGTTGAAAGCCGACTCAAGCCTCATAGCAGATGCGCTTCAGCCAATCCTAGATATAGCATGGAACACCTGTACCTTTCCGGAGGATTGGACGGAAGGTATCATAGTCAAAATACCAAAAAAGGGGGACCTAACAATATGCGACAACTGGAGAGGCATCTGTTTACTATCTACAGTGGGCAAAATTTTGTCCCATATATTACTATCTAGGGTAAGTGAGGCAGTTGACCGAACGCTTAGGAGGCAGCAGGCCGGATTCAGGAAGGGCCGCTCCTGTATTGATCATATTAACACCTTGAGAATAATAGTGGAGCAGTCTACTGAATTCCGATCCCCCCTTTACCTTGCTTTCGTAGATTATGAGAAAGCGTTCGACTCGGTTAATAGGAGCTTCATTTGGCAGGCACTACGGCGACGTGGACTGCCTGATAAAATAATAGAATTGATAAAAGCCCTATATAACAATTCCAAATGCAGAGTTCTCCATAATGGAAAATTATCCGACAGCTTTGAGGTGAGCTCAGGAGTACGACAAGGATGCCTACTTTCACCATTACTATTTCTTATAGTAATAAATGACATCCTTGTCAGCGCTCTAGATAATAGAACAGGCGGCATACAATGGGGTTTGGTAGACCGCCTTAAGGATCTCGACTACGCCGATGATATATGTTTGCTGGCCCACAGACATCAGGACCTCAAAAACATGTTAAACAATTTGGCAACAGAAAGTAGTCCAGCAGGCTTAAGGCTAAATCCGACTAAAACTAAAGAAATGCGGATAAATGCAAACACCATTGAACGGACAGCGCTGAATAACCGTGACGTGGAACTGGTAAATAAATTCTGCTACCTCGGTAGCATTATTACCGAAAATGGTGGGGCAGAAGAAGACGTCAGTTCCAGAATAAATAAAGCACGAGGCGCATATGCATGCCTGTCCTACATATGGAGATCAACGGTGATCTCCACTAACACCAAATTGCGGCTGTTTAACTCCAACGTTAAGGCAGTTCTTTTGTATGGTTGCGAAACATGGAAAGTCACCCAATTCATCACAGGGCGCCTACAAGTCTTCATCAACAGATGCCTTCGTCGTATCCTAAAAATCCGCTGGCAAGATAGAATTTCAAACGAAGAACTATGGCGCCGTGCCGGCCAAGAAAGGATAGACGACCAAATCAGGCGAAGGAAATGGAATTGGGTTGGCCACACCTTGCGACGCGAAAACGAAAATCTAGCCAAACAGGCCCTTGACTGGAATCCGCAAGGTTCCCGTCGAGTAGGAAGACCTAGAACAACGTGGAGGAGAACCCTACTAGAAGAAGCCGCAACAACTGGGAGATCCTGGTCGGAGCTAAGAGCTGTCGCGCAAAACAGAGTCCGCTGGAGGGCAACTGTTTCCGCCCTATGTCCCATGAGGGATTAAAGGAGTTTAAGGGTACCCTACCCATTCTCGGTTTCAAAAAATCGATTTTTTTTTATTGTCTTATTCGAATCTATAACTCTTCAAAAATATTTCCTGAAAGTTTCAAGTCGAAATTCGGAATACTCTTGGAGTTCCAGCAGATTGATGGTGGGCGCGTCAAATCGCAAATGCTTAGTTTCGCCGTGGCGCGGAAAATTAATTCAAAAACTTTAAACGCATTTTTCTCGAAACTATGTTTTTATGATTGGCGGGCATTGTAAGTCAAAAACTATAAAAGCGATCGTTCTGAAATTTTGATATGTGTTTCTAAACACCAAAAGCTATAACTTAGACTATTTGTAAAAAGATTGATGATGATCTTCTATTATTACAGCCTAATAGTTTTCAAAAAAAAACTCGGATTTTGAAAAAAAAAATTCATAAGTCCACCATTTTGTAAATTTTTGCACTAAACAAATAATAATAGTCTATTCCCTAGCCAAACATGAACTCTTTAAAATTCCGTTCGATTTTTTGGTTTCAGACGTTCCAGTCAATTACAATCATGCCCGCCATCCAAAAAGAGGACTTTTAGTTGACCGCAAAAAGAGGCTATAAAATGTTCATACACAACTATGTTACATTTTTTTCTTGTTCTTAAGGCTTTCAATTACATGTATAAATATATCCGTACCTCATAAGTCGATTTTTCACCATTTACCGGCCCAATGAAAATCACAAAAATCAGAAATCGAGAATGGGTAAGGTACCCTTAAGAAGAAGAAGAATCAATTTAATTTGATGTTAACTGTCACATGAAAAGTTTGCCGCTGCTTTAGTTGGAACTGATTCAGCTGGCAGAATTATGCATCTAAAGCTGCTCAAAAAGTTGGATCTGATACGGCCAATACTCGAGTCGAGTACCCCCATCACTAAAATCAAACTCACTCCTAAATGCCATTACAACTGCTTTTATATATCCAAGCCCCTTCCATATCCAAGATTCAGAGCTTTCCACCATATACTTGAACCTACTAGAAAATTCTTTAAAATACTTCGAGAAAATCGGAAGCTTTATCCGTTCGTTCTCATTCTAATATAATAGATGGCGCCATACATCCTTAATACTTCTGAGTACTCAAGATCATTTTGTCCTTCCTTTGTACCGGTCTGCCTTTATGACCTTTTTCCAGAGGTGGAGCAAATAGCTGTTGTTTAGGTAGTTCCTCTAAAGCTAATTGGCAAAATGTTTGGGGTGTTCTGGTACATAATTTACCTTAACCATACCTTGCGAATATACTGGTCACTTCTGCGCACCCTTTTCCTTGCTGACATTTTGGAACGGTTTCATCATTTTATATATTATCAAAACACCATAACATCACATATTAATGTACTGGAAATGTATGTGGAAATTTTATGTACTGAAAGGTATTTTAAGTTGATTTACCTGACATACATACATAATGTATGTATCTTGTTAGCAATAGGTGGGCTGGAGACTGCCAAAGAAAACTGTGTTTTGCCTCTACTTCATTACTTATGCCCCACAAGCCGCTGCTGCATTCAAATAAAATGTAAATAATGCAGACAAGTAGATATACGATGGCAGTTTAATGGCTACACTTATGGTGGGAGTTCTCTAAATCGATTTTTTATGTCGCTATTTTCTTTAATTCAAAACTTGTGTATACGGATGCTCTGCACAGAGAGGCAAAGCCATAAAAACTATGCAAATGACATGAAGGAGAACACGAGAACAGATCCACATTCCACAAGATTGTTTGCAGCTTATATTATTAATGCCAAGGCTTTAAAAATAGCTCTATTGTGCGAAATGTGAATCGATTGAATGAAATTGGAATGGATGTGTCTTATAGGAAATAAGATTTTAGAACCTTTTTAATGTAGGCGAACAATACAAACTAATAAAGTCATGTGAAAGTTCTATCGGCAATAAATATTCTGGATGACCCTAAACAGCAAATAAAAAATGGAAATAAATAAAATATGCGCTGATAAAACACAAGGCTATTCGCAGGACTTTTGATTTTGCTGTTCAAGCGAATATCGACTGCTGGGTGGTTTTAGCAAGGTTGAATTGACTCTTGTTCCCACTTTTTCTGCTGGTTTGGCCGGAACTGGTCATTGGTTTTGACCAATGGATTTGTGGTGCCAGGGTGATCCTAGAATTGCTGGATTTAAATTGTTTTTTGCATTTTGTCGTTTTCGGGCGGGTAGCTACTGGCCTGTAAATATCAACAGAGATTTTCAATATATTTTGAATAAAGGATTACCTTAAGCTGCAAACTGTAACATTTTAAAATATTTTGTGAAGGCTTGCCCGCCCCGATGCACGTTTGATTAGTATCAATTCAATTCAAAACTCTTGTTCTGTAGCATGCAAAATATTTTGTGAAGGCTTGCCCGCCCCGATGCACGTTTGATTAGTATCAATTCAATTCAAAACTCTTGTTCTGTAGCATGCAAAATGGTTTTCCCATTTCCATCGGGAGCGTCGTTAAAAAACTAAAAAATACGTTTTTATTTCAAAATGAACCAAAAAGTAAAAAACAAATTTTGAATGTAAAGTTTTTATTGCTGCAGCCACTTACTTAAATATAAAAAAGTGTGGGGCGCTGTTAATAAATTAAGAATACAGATATTAATAAAATAAGAATATAGGTAAAGAGCGCTTCACGCATTTTTACATTTAAGTAAGTGGCTGCAGTAGTATAAACTTTACATTCATAATTTTTTTTGGTATTTTAAACTATTTATTTTTATATATTAAGATTTAATTATAATTTAATAGTATGCATTCCTTCATTTAATATGAATGCTAATAATAATGTGTAGCTTGACAAAGTCAAAGTGGAACCTCTATTCCTCAATGGTGTTATTTTCACAGAAACACTGAGTTTCGTTCGGGAAGACGAATCATCAGAATCGGATGATAATAGTGTTTGTCAGAATTTTTCAAGGCTCTTGATAAAGTCTTTCTTTTCGTCTTGGTCTTGCTAAATGTGCAAGACCAAGCCAAGACTGGAGGCCCAAGCCCATTTTTGCTCGTCACTAATCCATGTAGGGAATAGGGGTGTGATCTATTGCCTATTCTTGTTATGGCGCACCTTGGCGGGCACTGTGACCTATTATTTGGTCTATTGCACCAACCCCGTATTAAAAACTGTCTAAGTTAAGGCTTTTAATATATCCTAAAACTGATTTAGGGTTCATATCCCATAACTCCCTGAAAGTAGGGAAGTCGCGATGGACGATGCTCCATGTCTTCCTCGCTGTAGCCTCACAATGACAGTTTTTTGTGCTTTAATACACAAGTTCTTACTCCGACACTAGCTATGCACATATGACAGAGCGACTTACATACATGGAGTCTGAAATGGCGTCATCATGACCACCAATTATCGTTAAGACGATATCGCCTGCATAGGCCTGTGCTTTAAAGCCCCGGCTATTAAGGTCGGCAAGAAGTTCGTCGATTACGATTGAGACCATAAGAGGAGTGATAGGACGCCCCTTGAAAACAGCCTTTAGCAGCCATTACCGTAATCGATTCGCCATTCATCTCAGCAGTTATCGATGTGCTGCTGAGAACCAGCGTGATCCATCTCGCAGTGAGGGGTTGAATGCGTTCTTTTACTGCTGCTTCATTGATCGCGTCGAAGATAACGTTGTCAAACGCAGCCGCAATGTCTGCAAAGGGGCAAAGAGACACTTCCATGCCTCTCAGGGACTTGTCAATATATCTCACTAGCACATGAACGACAGTTTCTGTAGATCTGCCTGGCTTGTAGGCAAATATGGCTTGAAGGTGCCAATTTCCAATTCAATCTTACCCGCAGGGAAAAACCTGTTTGTCAGGCCTTTGTTCCTATTATAAGAATGGTCTCCCTGGTGTTCTCCGTAAAGGATCCTTCAGGAGTCTTGAGGGAAACAATGCCATTAAAGTGATTCTTAGGCAGGACTTTGTGTAACCTCGTGAAGGGTGGAAGCTTGTCTATTTCTTAGCAGAAGGCTTTTTATGGCCTTCAAATTTTTGTTATAATTGGTGGGCCTCTTGGCCCAGTTAGCCAAGACCTTAGCCCGAAAAAAAGATTTCTTAACTTCTTTCCTGTAAGATCTATGGAATGCGACAGCGAGGGAGACCCTACCTTCGCTGGAAGGATGGCGTAGACCAGGACGCTCAGAGCTTAGGGGTGCCGAACTGGATGACATCGGCTCAGAATCGGGACCGGTGGAGAGAACAGTTGCGAGCGGCCAGGACCGGATCCCGGTTGTACAGCCGTTAAAGAAGAAGAACTTCTTTCCTTTGCCTGCAGAGATCATTGTTTCACCACGCATCCGTTCGGTAGTTACTCCGTGTTTCGCAGGACAGCTACTTTCAAAGGCTGTAATGATCGTTTCCTGCAGATTTGCAGAGACAAGGTCGAGATAATGGGATTATTACCAATGTGGCTGACTCCTAACCTGAGGGCTGTGCGATCGGCCTCCCAATCAGTTTGCCATGTATTCCTAAATGTTTCCAAGGAAATTGCAGAAGCTCTCAATTTAAATCTTATATGTGTGTCTATAGTTGTCTTACCGGGGACTGACTGCGGCCAGACTCTGAAGGCCCTCAAAAAATTTGAGTGCACCAGGCTGCGAAGCCAGCAGTTGTGTTAAACGGCTCTTTGAGGAAAATCTGTACCGCTAGAGCAGGGGTTTTTTGGTTTCGGCGAAGCTGAAGCGCAGCGCAGCGACTTTATGTGAGAGTGTTAACTTAGAAGATGCTGTTCTATTCAGACTAAATTGGGTGGTCTCAGTCTGGTAGAACTTGGAGGTCTGGCTCTCGTGCTGATAGAACTCGGGTAGATTGAACCAAAGTCTAGAAATTAACAAGTCTTTCATCTTCATATGGTTAATGAGTGAAAGGCGAACAGCTGCATGCACAAGTTTTTCAAATGACGATGTCAGGCTATCAGAGAGAGAATGCAACATTTTTATACGCGCTGGAATACAACCATAAGTCGGAAAATTTTATGAGTTTATATGGGGATGTATTGGTGCATATTTGCTCGTTTGCTGTGATTTATGAAAGAGAACAGCTGATTCAATTTTCTTTCCTTTTCTGTTCTGTATACTTTATCGTAAAGAGAGAATCTGGCTTTGTCTTGCCGAGTTCACAAAGTATGCGTTGAGTTTTGCTCAGCAGTGATGTTCATATATGCACGCACACAATCAACGGTCGGAAATTTTTGTATGAAGATGAAAGACTTGTTATTACTAGACTTTGGCCAGAACCTGGTCGTTGAGGCCATGTCAACTTCCATCCGACTTCCATGTTAGTCCGGCCGCTCTTCCTCCAGGCTTAGCAGCGACTTGTCCATATACACAGTGTAACGGCCAGTTTTGCACGAAATCCCTAAATAACTACTTGACTCAAAATCACTGTCGGGAATGAAATCGAGAAGTGTTCGGGAACAAAAAAGTAGGCGTAGAAAAGAAAACAAAAGAGGGGAAAAGAAAAAAAATTGGGGGCAGTCAGTCAGGAAGTGAGTCATGGAGTATCGGTCCTCGGTGTTCAGAGAATTTTCGCTAGTTTGCTTAGTAAAAACATTGTAATTGTACTGAAAGTTCAATTATAAATAATAACATTAAATGGTGCATAAGGTTGTACGGCATCGATTTTATTAATTAAACTAGTGGGATGTTGTGCCTAGAGACTAGCCACTAATTACGCTTTTTCATGGTATTCTTTCTGTTGAATAGCACTTCAGACTGGATGACAATATATTAAGTGGAGATTGTGAAGATTCACGAAAACAATCCAACAAATAACTTGAAAAACTAACGCATCTTTCAAGAATATGCTGCTGAAAGAATTATATAACATATTTGACCAATGAACGAACCCAAGGTCGTTCTAATGTAGGGCCGTGGTCCTAAGAAAAATTTTAGTGTAGGCGCTAGATCGGGGTGCGACAGGACCAGGGTTCGATACTTGGTGATGGCCGCGTACTATTTTTTTTTAAGTTATGATGATTTTGGTAGTGTTTGTTAAATACTTTGTTAAGTTTTAGATTACGCAAAGTCTCACAACTTATAACCTACATAAGCCTTTAACAAAAACTTTGCAAGATTAATTATAGCGTCAGTGTCAGTCAGTGTAATAGGTACTTACTTACTTACTTAGGCCAAACTAGGATACAGCATTATGACAAAATTAAATCAATGCAACGTGAAATAAAAGTTTTAGTTAAAAACGGATTTGGCTTATTTAGCTTATTATAGATTGAGTTATAGCTCACAATTGAATATGTCCCAAAGGTTTTAATTAGTCGCCGCTTTGAGATTTTATCATCAACGCAGGCTTAGTTTATTATACTAAAATAAATCATCATAACTAAAAAAGCTAAAAAAAAAGTACTTAAAATTCATCAAGAATCGAACCCTGGTCCTTTCGCACCCCGATCTAGCGCCTTCCCATTACTCCAAACACTAACTTGTAGTAATGTGGCAATAAACCTATTTATTCATGCTTACATAGAAAGGTACATTCCAATGCAAGATATGTATAAAGTTTCGAAGGAAGTAAACAACTGAATTATGACAACAGATTTTCTATTATTTATGAAATGTTTTTTGTATATTTTATGGAAATTGATAATCATAGGTAAAACGAAGAGTAATGTAATATTGCCATAGATGGTGTTCACTATTCTTTGTCATAGATGGGGTGCAATTAAAATATATCAATTCTTTCAAATTCTTGGCGGGCAATTATTGTATAATTCTTTCAGCAGCATCTCCATGAAAGATGCGTTAGTTTTTCGAGTTATTTGTTTGAATATTTTCGCAATTCTTCACAATCTTCACTTAATATATTGTCATCCAGTCTGAAGTGTTATTCAATAGAAGGAATACCAAGAAAAAGCGTAATTAGTGGCTAGTCTCTAGGCACAACATCCCACTTTTGTTTTGTTATTCTGAAGAGATACATACAAATTTAGTTAATAAAAACTTAAAAATATGCTTTTAAACAAAGGGCTGCAAAATTTTTTAGATATGGGGCAAATCGTTTGTAAAATTTTTGTAAAATATTAAAAATTCTGAGAAAAATCACTTCCTTATATTCATGGACTATAAGGACGGTCTTAAATACCCTGAGATAGGACTCCAGCGCCTTACCTCTAGGCTACCGATATATGGACTTTATTACAAATCTCTTTTTTGTTGTTAAATATACTCCTGGTTGAAATTTCCAGACCATTTTCTCAGTTTTTGGTCTTTTGACCAAGAGCTACATTTTGAGATATTTCCCAAGTCTGTAGCTGCAGTACTTTCAGAGATGAAAGTAGGCTTCAGACGGACAGACGGACAGACCCTCTGTATAAGCTTTTTTTTTTTGAAAAAGCTAAAAATCAGCTCGACTTATGTGTGAAGTTTTAACAAGGATCGCCCTGCCCGAGGAGGAGATAATCTTGCTGGATTGGGAAAAGTGACACAACAAACATTTTTTCTACAAATAAAATAGAATAGAAATTCTCAAGCTATCCAGGATCATTTCCCGGTAATTTTTCTTTTAATTGGAACAATTTGCAGGAAAACTAACTGAACGCTCATAAAAATTAACCATTAAATAAAAAAAAAAATATGAACTATATAAACGCAGGAATCCCAGTGCTATCGTCAAAAACAGACTTTTACTAATTAAATGTGTGAGATAGGATGCCACCATCAATAGTCTACATCAGCAGCCGATTATTAATTGTTAAAAAACGATGAAAGTGATATTTCAACAATATTTTTCCTTGTGGTACGATGATTTTGGGATTTCAATATAGACAGAAAAAATCAAATGATAAAATTGACGTGCCGGTGCCAACGTAGTAAGCTTTTGCACCTGTGTGTAGCTCGTATCATAATAAAAAAAGAAGACAAAATAATAACCGACAATCTGAAATATGTATATTAAAAGACTATTTAACAGCAATATAATATCTAGCGACCGCTGTGGGTCAAACGATTGGTATGCATCAACAACAACAACAACAACCATCTACTAGAGGTCCCGCCAAAAAGAGTTGATGCCGGAGCGCGCAGCTGGGGAAATTAAAGCTGCACACAAATAAAAATTGCGCACATATTGATAAGAAATGCGCTTATGTATTTTCAAATTTCCCCTTCGAAATTTGTTGCGACTAGGCTAAGGGACGGGAACGGCATGCGGGGATTCTACTGCGCATGGAAAACGTGACTTTCTCGGCATCAACTCTTTTGGCGGGACCTCTACCGTGAGTAGGGTAACATCAACACTATAGATTTTAATGTTCTGGTTTATAATTATATTTTTGACTGAGAGAGTCCGAGTACACGGACAGACAGGCACACACGGTTGTGGTGGGGGAACTGCCAACCATAATATTTTTTAAAAAAGAAAAAAAAAACAGAAGTTATTACACTTTATTTACATAAAGGTTACAGGTGTTTGTTTTGGTTAATATATTATTAAAATCAACTTTTATACTTTTTTTTACTTTTATATTTGCATTTAAGAATACTATTATTTCGGGTAATATCTTCCACTCTTTAAAATTTTTTTTGTTGGATTTTTTTTGTTGCGTTAGATGTGGATTTCTCTAATTAAGTGATATTTATGATAAATATATATACAAGTGTAACAGTTGATGTACAAACACGACGTACTGGTACCAATGCGACGCGTTTTTTTTTTTTTCAGATTAATGTTTTAGAATATGAGTATGTTGACATGGCATTTTGAATATTGCTCTTAACTCTTTGTGTTCGTGAGTGGATATTTGTACTTGAAATAAACCAGGAAATTAAATAATTATAATGATTAATTCAATGTGTTAGATTTTTTTTTGGAATGGTTGGGGCGGATGATTTTATTTCTTCTCAGGGTTCTTAGGTGGTGTATTTCCTTGTCAGGTGATGGTTGTCCATACTATCAACTGGCAAGGGAACGGACTACCATAACACGGCTCAGGCGATGCCGGGAGGAGGATTGGAACGGAATATGAATTTGCATAGTCCCAGGTAAGTGGTGAACCCTAATACGTATAGGCCCGGTCATACACCCCACGACCCTACCCGGCGAGCTAGTGAACTCCGTGTGGCCGGCAGCGTATCCCCCTAACAGTAGGATCGGCGGTTGGGGAGGATAGGAGTTCCGATTTGTTTTATGTTTGGGATTGCGCTCTTGGTCAGGCTTTTCCGGGCTTCTGGCTGAGGGGCAATACCTCGCATAAATGGCGCCCAGTATATAGTCGCGCCATTATGCTGTTACAACAGTAAAGAAAAAAAAATTCATAGATAATTACAGTTTTCCTAGATTCTTTTCAATATCGAATATTTGTGTTTAGTTAATTATTCGTTTTAAATTAATTATTTCAACCAAAATGATTTTCAATAAAATGTCATACACAAAATAAAATAAGGACACTGTCAACCAGAATTCAAACTTTGGAAAACAATAGTCCTCTTCTATCCCTTTTGTTTGCCCACAAGAAAAACTTTTATTTTGTTCATCTTTTGCAATTGTTTTTTTCTTTCCAAGCCCGAGTAGTGGCTTTCCCAAAGCAGTCCCCCAACTAAATTCTAACCGCTTCCAAAAGCTGCTTGTCCTCCTTATCGAGCGAGAGCCGGGCTATTGAGTACGCAATATATGGTCACGAAGATAATTGCCCGTTTTCTGTTGTTCTATAAAATTTATGAAAACTCCAGTAAAGCTTCCTTGAGAGTGCTCTAAATAAGCTCCACTGTGATCCGCCCCCAATTTTTCCCACTGGGTACTGAACAAAAATACCATGACAGTCCCTCCTGAAAAAGTACCCCTAAATGGATCCTTTTATGTAAAAATGAACGAGTATGAAAAGGAACACAAACTCACGCTGCGTTACTCTTGTATTGGAAACGTACCCATTTTAGAGAAATTTAAAAATGAAGATTGGACTAATAGTTTCAATTTCAGTTATTGAGAGAGTCCTAGGAATAATTGTTCTGATTCCTTGCGTCACAGATTGACAGTGAAAATCAAGAAACGGACCATATTAAAAATTAAATTGAATCAGACTTAAAATTGTGAAGTTTACCTACGTTTACACACGTGCCCAGGTCAACTTTAAATTGCTTTTCATCAAGTCGTTTCTTCATCATTCCATCTCAATTATTTGTGGATGATGGCAATGAAGCTTTAATGAATTCATGCACGTACCAGACCTTAAATATTATTCCCTCCTGAGAAAATTAGTTTGTGGAAAATATGGATTTTATTTCGCAAACAATTGAAAAACTGTTTTCATTAAAGTTGCCTCCAAAGTTCATAATTTGAAAATAACTTTGTGAACTTTATTATTTTACCTAGTGTCCATGGTTTGCTAGACTTTTAGAGATGGAAGTTTTTATATAAATAAAAATAAAATTTTAATGTGCAAGTCGTTAAAAACAAAAACTGAGCTTATGATGATCATTGAAGTTTAAAGTCCTAAATTCGTTTTTGCTGCAATAAAATTCTCTTTTGTGTGATTGCATTTTTTCCGGTCGTTTTCAGTGCCTGTCTTGAGTCATTTCTGATTAATTTGACAAATTTTAAATAAACATGATGTATGTACACACCACACGTTTTATTCGTTTTAGATCTTGCAAATATATTCACAGTTATTAAAAATTCACACTCACAAATTTTCATGTCTATCTGCATGGTGTTAGGAATATGGTATGGGATTATAAATCTGCATGGGGCCAGGAGAAATTATTTTATACTTTTTAGTTCGTTTTAATAACGTGGTATATTAAAAAGTTTTTTTATTTAAATAATTTTTTTCTGCCAAGTCTTGCGATTTCACACACCATCAACTTTGAAGATCTGGGAGATATTATGACAGATACACGCGGCAAATTGTTACCTTAATCTACTAATTATAATATCAAGCTGTGTAATTTTTATTTTCCTGAAAAATTAAATAAAGACACAAGCCAATTTTATTTTATATGATTTTTGTTTCAATATTGAAACTGATTAATACCAGATCCTCCTTAGTTTATGAGCGACACTATTCGCACCATACACGTACAACAGAGGTAGCCCGTGTCACGGTTAAGGAGACAGTATCACGGGGCTATACAGGATACGGTGTTACCATGTAACGGGGCTGGACGGAATACGGAGGGGGGTCGTCCATTAATTACGTGAGGTATTTAGGGGAGGGAGGGGTCGGGCCGAATCTCACCCAATCTCACGTAGGGGAGAGGGGGTATCTAGGAATATCTCACATAATTTTTTTCCTCAAGAAACTAGAAAACTGGGTAAAATTAGGTAAAACATGTTTCTACACTAAATAACTCCATTCAGTTACAGGCCGCAGGCACGCCAGGTCAGCAGGCATGGCCCGATCAGTCTGACTGAAGAATGAGGACTTCAGGTAACCGCCTGACAGGCCGTAGCATGCAGGTGACGTCATGATTCCACAGGCAGGCGAAGACGACAGTTTAGCATAGCAGGTTGTTAATTCAAGTGCAAAAATGCTTACGGCAAACGGAAACGTTGGCGGCCGGGAAGGTGTGTGTGCAAGGGGGCCTTAAGATATGGCAAAATCCTACACAAAAACTAGTTGGGATGTGCGTTTGACCTCTTCGGTCCACACGATTAACTTCCCAGTATTTTTTTTTTTTTTTTTTTTTTTGTGGCAAGATGAAGCTTAGGAGTCACCCTTTGTACTACTAGTCCGTCATGTCTTACAAGTCATGGTTCAATGTCTAGTAGTAAGCTTGATCTGAAGGAAAAATGAGATAGGATAGGTTAGGGGTCTGGAGGGTGCATGAGTAGATGTCGATGAACCTTGCGTTTGAACTCTGAGATGTTATATGAGCTCGGAAACACCGACTGCGGAAGAGAGTTCCACAATCGAGTTGTTCTATTTATAAACGAACTGCTAAAACGTAATGTGCGTGAAGGGGAGGGCTGAAGGGTGAAGGGGTGAGCCGAGTTGGCTAGTCTTGTGTTGCGGGAGAAAGATTGCCGTGTAGGCAGGAGGTTTTTGATTTCAGTGGAGCAGTCGCTATGATAATAGCGGTAAAACTTGCTGAGCGCTGCTACATTCCTACGGTGGCTTAAAGGATCAATGCAAAGGGTGCTATCGCCAATGAGTTTGATGGCGTGGTTTTGCACCCTGTCTAGCCAAGCCAAGGTGGTTTTAGGAGCGCCCGCCCAGATATACGAGTTGTATTCAAGGCGTGGCCGAATGTAGGACTTGTAGATTGTAGCCAAGGCAGTTGGATGAAGGAGAAACTTGCATCTCTTAAGGAAGCCGAGGCATTGGTACGCTTGTTTGGTGACTTGGTGTATGTGATTATTCCATCGCAAATCGTTGGATAGAGTCACGCCGAGGATGTTAAGGTATGGATCAGCTGTTATATTATCCTCGCCCACTGAAATGGAGGGAAGGTTGGTGCAGGTTTTAGTGGAGAATAGACAGTACTTGGTCTTGGTTTCGTTGAACTCAACACGATTCTTGCGGCCCCAATCACGAATGAGTTTAATGTCCGAGTTAAGAGACTCGGACATGAGTTCACGTTCTAAGAGACAAGGTCTGGCACTTGCTTGTCCTGTGTTGTCGGAGGGGTATGAGTAACGCAAAGTACCGTCATCGGCAAAACTATGAAGTGGATTGGAGGGGATTGAGAGCAGATCATTAATGAATATAAGGAAGAGAGTAGGTGAGAGAATCGCCCCTTGGGGAACGCCGGCCGAAATGGGATGGGGGTTGGATTCGACGCCATCCAATACTACCTTGATTGAACGGCCAGAAAGAAAGCTCTCAATCCAGTTCCTTAGAACTGAGTCAATACCAATAGCTTGGAGTTTCGACAGCAGAGCGGGATGCCATACTCTGTCGAAGGCCTTGGAGATATCTAGAGCAACCAGACCAGACTCACCGTAGCCATGGATGCTTTGGTTGATGTGTTCGGTCAGGCACACAAGAAGGTCGCCAGTAGACCGTTTTGGTCTAAAGCCATACTGCCTGTCGTGAATAATTAGGTTAGATTCTAGATATTTCATCAACCTTCGATTGATTATTGTCTCCATAACTTTGGAGAGAACAGAAGTTAATGCTATTGGGCGGTAGTTTAAAGGGTCGCTGGCTTCACCTTTTTTGGGAATGGGCTGAACATGAGCTAGTTTCCAAGAGTTGGGATAAACTCCGGAGAAATATGACAAGGCAAAAAGTTTGCGCAGAGGTTTAGCCAAGGGTGAGGCACACTTTTTGAGTACCATAGGGGGAATATTATCGGGGCCAGTGGATTTATTGACGTCGAGTTCTTTGAGACATTTGTACACCTCTCGTGTCCTGAAGAAAATTCCGTCCATTGAATGGGCGTTGCGATCGAGGACCGGTGGTGACGTATCAGCTTGAGGTAACGAAGAATTTGAGGCGAACAGAGATGCCAGTAAATCGGCCTTGGATTTGCTTTCTGTTATCACCTCCTTTCCATTAATGAATGGAGGGGTTGAGGAAGAGGTAAAATTCTTCTTGATGGAAGTTACCAAGGACCAGAAGCTTTTGCTGCCTACGTGTGTGTTGAGGATCTTACTTCTCAATTTGTTGTCAAATGATGCTTTGACCTTCCTGATGATGGAATTACAGGAGTTTCTCGACTTGATATACTCACGCCGAAGTGACTCGTTGGGGGAATGTTTGTACGCTCTATAAGCGGCTTCCTTAGCTTGAATTGCGTTCTTACATTCCCCATTGAACCATCTATTTGGCCTAGGCTTTATAGATATGGTAGAATGAGGAATGAACAAACACATTCCTGCCCGTATTATTTTAGTAATACAGGAAGCGGCATAGTTCGCACTGGCACTGCGGAAACACAAATTCCAGTCTGTAGCTTGAAAAAAGCGTATAAGTCCCAACCAGTTGGCTTTCCCATAGTGCCAGACAGTTTTTTTAGGAACTGCGTTGGTTGGAGTAGAAGATGGATATGGGAAATTAGCGCTGACTAGATTGTGATCCGAGTTACCAAGGGGCGAGCTAACTTCGACGGAGTATCGAGTTGGATGAGAAGTAAGAAACAGGTCAAGAAGATGGGCTCCATGACCTTCAACGTCCGGAACTCGTGTTGGACAGTTCACTATTTGGTGCAGATTATTTAGGTCTGCAAAGATCTCGGCGTCTTTGCCAGAAACACTGGTGCCATTAGAGTAATTTAGCCAATTGACATTATGAACGTTGAAATCACCCGCAACAATGATTTCACACTCCGGGTGGGAAGATAAAAATCCGGAGATTTGTTCAGAGATAGCATCGAAGGCTAACGTTGAGGCTTCATTACTGATATTAGGGCTTCTGTATAGAAAACAGAAGAATATGACGTGGCTACGAAGCATAATTTTAATCCATAAAAGATTAAATTCGGAGGATGTACTATTGTACACCTTTTGAAACGCCACGTCATTCCTAATATACATGGCGACTCCCCTATGGTCGGAAAAAACGTTTGGTACTAGTGGAAAATTGGCTAGTATCAGAACTGATGACAAAGCAATCCCGAGAGAAGCTAGTTCAAATAACTATAATAGTTGTAAATCTACAAGATTTTTCTAGAGAATTTGTGTTTCCTGAACGTTAGCAAACAAACATTTCCTCCGTATTTCGTTCGCTGCACTAAAGCGGGTGTTCAAATTCGTATTGAGCGGGCTGAAGCGCCATTAACAAACTGAGAAGCGAATGACTTCATTTGGAAATTCCAAAGCTTTCCGGATATTAGCAAAACTGTAACTGTTAAGTACTTGTCAGACTTGACCAAAAAGAACAAATTTTGCGGTAACTACTGGAAATCCCGGGATGAACCGCAATTTTCTGAAACTGGATCACGCGTAGAAAACAATTCCCCGTCAAAAAGTGCTGATCCAAGGTTTGAAAAATTCGCGCTGTTTGTAAAGGGTAACGAAATTTTTGCACGATTTTGAAAGGTTGTCGGATTTTGACAAGTGATGTTTTGTTCGAAGGCTATCGCTGTGCAGAACCCAAAAAAGATCACTTCCTTTAGAACGGGTCTCATTCCATCGAGTTTATTCGTTATTAGCAAAACTTGTCAATTTAAGGTCTTCCTGACAATTAGCCGGAGGCCCGACCGAATATTATGAAATTTTTTTCAGACCATTTCTTCGTTAATATTCTTTTTTCGGCATCTCAATGAAGTCGATATAGTTTTTAGTTCGCGCGGTATCTTCTTCTTTCTTCTTTTTTAAACTCCTTTAATCCCTCATGAGACATAGGGCGGAAACAGTAGTTGCCTTCCCGCGGACTCTGTTTTGCGCGACAGCTCTTAGCTCCGACCAGGATCTCCCAGTTGTTGCGGCTTCTTCTAGTAGGGTTCTCCTCCACGTTGTTCTAGGTCTTCCTACTCGACGGATTCCAGTCAAGGGCCTGTTTGGCTAGATTTTCGTTTTCGCGTCGCAAGGTGTGGCCAACCCAATTCCATTTCCTTCGCCTGATTTGGTCGTCTATCCTTTCTTGGCCGGCACGGCGCCATAGTTCTTCGTTTGAAATTCTATCTTGCCAGCGGATTTTTAGGATACGACGCAGGCATCTGTTGATGAAGACTTGTAGGCGCCCTGTGATGAATTGGGTGACTTTCCATGTTTCGCAACCGTACAAAAGAACTGCCTTAACGTTGGAGTTGAACAGCCGCAATTTGGTGTTAGTGGAGATCACCGTTGATCTCCATATGCGGGACAGGCATGCATATGCGCCTCGTGCTTTATTTATTCTGGAACTTACGTCTTCTTCTGCCCCACCATTTTCGGTAATAATGCTACCGAGGTAGCAGAATTTATTTACCAGTTCCACGTCACGGTTATTCAGCGCTGTCCGTTCAATGGTGTTTGCATTTATCCGCATTTCTTTAGTTTTAGTCGGATTTAGCCTTAAGCCTGCTGGACTACTTTCTGTTGCCAAATTGTTTGACATGTTTTTGAGGTCCTGGTGTCTGTGGGCCAGCAAACAGATATCATCGGCGTAGTCAAGATATCGTGAAGGTACAAAATTCATAAACGTCGTTTAAACAAAAAAAAAACGGTTCGACCGAATTTTATGAAAATATTTTCAGATCATATTTTGGTTAATACTCTTCGAACGGCACGTCAACTAAGTCGATATCTTTTATAGTTTGCGCGATATCGTGCGGGTACAAAAATCACTTATGTCATTTACCAAAAAACCGCTCGACCGAATATTATAAAAATCTTTTCAGATTATATTGTCGCTAATACGCTTCGAACGGCACCTCAAGTAAGTCAATATCTTTCGTGGTTCGGGCGATATCGTGCAGGTACAAAAATCACTTACGCCGCTTAAACAAAAAAACGGCTCGACCGAATTTTATGAAAATCTTTTCAGATCATATTTCGGTTAATACGCTTCGAACGACACCTCAACGAAGTCGATATCAGTTTTGGTTCGCGCGATATCGTGCAGGAAAAAATGACCACATCCGTACGCACATACACACACACACATACTTCCTCCCAATTTTTTGCTTAAAATGCTCCCGGGACCTTGAAAGATGAAAATACGTCAACAATTTCGATTTCGATTTTCGAACCGATTACAATAACTTCCTATACTGGGAAGTTAAAATTTATGCGAACGCCAGAAACGTTTCGCGCGTTTCAAATTCGCTCGAAAATGACTCAGTTTGTATTGAGCACAACTTTCAATAAAATATTGTTAAATATAATTTATTAAACAAATTAGAAAAATTACCGAATTTCTTTTTTATTGTTACTAGCTGGAAGCCTTTTCGATTCGCTACCCAAATTTAAAAAAAAAGCTAAATTGGTGCAATAGAAACTGAGTCCTTTTTTGAGCGAATTTGAAACGCGCCTTGCATTCCTGGCGTCGCCGAGTTAGCAATTTTTCTGGGAAAAACGCCTTAGTTGCAGTTTTTTGCCAAAAATTTTAAAATATTTAAAAATAAAAAAAATAAAAAAATTTAAAAACCAGAATTTTTATGATTGGATATTGTAAAGAGAGAGATTTGACCGACAGATATACATAAGTTAAACATGCCTTAAACTATCTAATCCTAAAATTAAATTGGAAAATTATGGTCTTTTCTTTTCTTGGGATAACTTTAAAGTGAGGTACTTTTTTTCGCAGTTGCAAAAATTCAAATTTCAAAAATCCATCTTAGGGTAAGTTTTAGCAAATCCAATAACGAACAAAACAGGCTTAACAAATTTTTCGCCTAGGAGCCTTCGTTAAGAGATATTTAACAAGAAAGGTCAAAAACAGGGAACTTTTAGTCAATTTTTCAGTGTTTGGGCTACCACAAATTTTCCAGGTAGTTTCATGCTTGTGCCCCCTCTAGATATTGTTGGGGATGCCATTTCTGACCGATTTCACCAAAAAAGTCCGTTACATCATGGCAAAACCACTGTAAACGCTCCAGCACCCGGACTAACCCTAAAGTTTTTTAGAGCAATTTTACTCGGGAGCCCCAATTATAAACATTTACGTAATGTCCGCCAAAAAGTACTACAAATTTACAAGTACAAATCTACTTCAAAAAACACTTTAATGGACACCACAATTTCTTGATTGTGAAAAGTGTCCAAAATTTTCCACCGACAACCATGATACTGTTTAGTCGAAAGAAGCCGTATCGCTGCATTCGCCAACTATGATACGGAGTACAATGACAAAGACAAACGGCCAACCATGCCGCGCCAACAATGATCAGACCTTCGGTCTGCTGTTACCTGCAGGCCTCTCTGGCTCGATGACATTGAGCGAGTTTACAAGCTACTAGCCGGCGAATTCACTAGCTGCTCGTAAACTAGTGCAGTGTCATCATGTTCCCTAGCTAACTAGCAGATTGTAAACAATCTGCAAAGAAAATTAAAAGCCGGGCTACTTTACTCGCTGCTCTCTGGCTTATCGGCTTGTTTGGCTCGTAAACTAGGTATGTGTCATCATGGTTGCTATTGAACTAGCTGCGAGTAGCTAATTTTTTGGTTTCATTATAATATAACGGAAAAAATATATATACAAAATGACGGAATTAGTTCGCGCTAGCTAGTTGCATTCTGAGCGAGTTGAAAGTTTTGTGTGTCATGGTCACTATCGCATTAGCTAACTCGCCGGCTTCAAAACTCGCCGCCTAGTAGCTTGTAAATTCGCTCAATGTCATCGAGCTTTTGGTGACAACACGACCTCAAGCTGAGGTATAGTTGTTTTCAAACCTCGTGACATCCCGCGCATGTTCCCCAGCTAAGCTCTTAAAAATGTTTAAAAGTTCAGACAAAAGCTTCAGGTAACTCCTCCTATCAAATCACTTGCTGCCATGTAATCAGTCGCGACTGCGTATTGCTACCGGGAGGTGTATCTTTCTGGGACTTCAATGATTATTTAAAAAATTTACAAATTATGACTGAAAAACACCCGCTTTTATATATTTTTTTTATTTTAAGGTTATTATATTTTACACATATGCCACAGATATAATTTGTAGTAATTTCTACTAAAAAATACGAAATTTGTGTTTTTATCACTTTGATTACTAGATTGTTGACATTTCCTGCCAGTCGCATACGCGCTTCTGCCCGGGGAGGTTCTGTTGCTGGCGACTGCGGGGAACTGTCGGTTTATGAATGAAAACGCTCATTTATTCAAAGGAATTTTTTTCAGCATTTTTTTTAAATTATTTTAAATTTAGAAATGAGAAATATTTCGCATAATTAAAGTAAAATTATGCTTATTATGTTGAATAAACTTCCTTTGTTGAGCAGGGGCTTTACATGTATTTAAAAGCTCTGCTCAACACATAGAAAGATAAATTAATTTTATTCATTCGGCATGCGCGCATCCCTTCCCAAATTATTTTGTTGAGTTTTTTCAGTGTTTGTTGCCGTTTTAACTAAAAAGAGGGGAAATGATAGAACATTATTTATAAAATTTGGCAACGAGGTGCGCAGAACTGCTCAAATTTTTTGTGTCACGGAGTTTGAAAAATTCTATACACACCTATTCGCGGTTCAAGTGTTTACTTAGGCTTATCAGGTCTATTCTGAACTCCGCTAGAATTTTCATAAATTGGTTGCGTCGATTTAAAAAAAAAAAATCGAATCGAATCCAGCATATTTCAGAATAGGTCCGATAATTCCAAACAGCTCTAACATCTTTATTTTCTCAGAGAGTCAAAATGCCCTGTTGGCTATTACCGGGGGCCTCGGTAGCCTATGGAGTAAGACATCTGGCTACCATCCCAAGGGTCCCGGGTTCGAAACTCGGCAGCGCCACGGTCCTTTGCCTTTTCCACTTTCCCACCTATGTAGGTACATAAATTTCTTTCTTTCTTCTTCCCTCTTACATTCCTGATTTCTCCTGTCATAGTTTCGTTAGTCCTTCCCCGCTCCACCAAAGTGCATGTCATTGGCTGGTTAATGAGATACCACCCGTTTCAGGAGGCATAATATTCCAGCGAGTTGTTTCTCGATGCCCCGATGTCAGAGTCATGATAGTAATGGTTGGGAGTAGGTGGAATAAAAATATCGCGGCTAGGTTGTGGCAGTTCCTTCCTTCCCGACTAGAGCTGCTGTTTGACATAGCATACGAAGAAAGTAGATTGTCGACAGTATAAAGAGCTTTTCCTAAGCCTCTGGTCCTCCACATATAAAAAACTACCATAGAGTGTCATCACCCTAGGCTACGAAGGCCGCATCGGTATTGAAATTAGGTCTGTTCCAGTACTTTTCCTACAAAAATTTGTTGGGCAAAAACTTACTTGAATGGTGGGATAATTTTGTCAAAAATCCAGAAAGTAAAGAAACGATTTTTGGTCAATTTCTTGCAAATAAAGAAGAAGACAACATAAATGTCGATTGTCTATGTGTATGCCGCTTTTTAAGATACCCATATACATACAAAAAAACGAGTGTGCGTAGGACCACACTTTAGAAGTGTTAACTTCTATGGCTAGTCTAAATGTCCAAATCAATCTTAATACAGGACGATAAGGATTAATATATTTTATTTATGATTATTCTGTTAAAGTTTATTTAATTGTTACTTATATGCACTCACTCCAAAATATGTTGCAATGTTTTGGAAATTAAACTATTTGTCTTAAACTTATCACACAAAGATCGGACGATGGATGACTGGGATAATGTAGTTTTTAGTAAAAATAGTAGATAATATATAGTAGATAATATATAGTAGATAATATATATAGTAATAAATACATAGTACATAGTTCATAGGAAATATTTAGTACATAGTACACAGTACTTTTCGTCGGGTTGATGCAATAGTCACGAAACAGAAATTTTTGCTATTTTAAACATTGTGCAAATATGCAAAAAAGTCATATTATATTCAGCCAAAGTCACGGATCTAAATTTAACATGAATCTACTGGATTCAATTTTAATTTTTTCAGAACATGTATGTTGCTTGAAAATAAAACCACTTTGATTTCTGAACAACAATTAAAAAATTTTATTTTATCACAAATCTATATACATATATACAAATTTTGCTTATTAATCAAAAACATAAACAATAATAAATAACAATACTTTAATGCTGGCAGTGAACTCACGTGCCAGCAGCGAAGTTCATTAATTTCGCGAAAGTGCATAAGGAAGCAATTGCATCACCTCGAAGTTCACTTACTTATAAAAATGCTTATGCGCAAATTGCATAAGTGCATTGACTTTGCTTCGCGAAATGAATGAAGCTTTACATATTATTAAGTGTATTAGAATTATATGTACTGCGTACATTCTCCCGCCTCAAGGTTTAGTGATGGAAGCTCTATTTGTGATTGATGTTCAGCATACAGGTTCTTGGTGCGGGGGTTGGTTTTGCCTTGGTGTATAATTTGACGCCTCGTCTTCGTTTGCACCATATGTAGAGTAAAAACGCGAGAATGCCAAGAACCAAAATATACGTGCTGCTGTAATGATGTAGGTCATGGATATTTAAGGTTGACATACTTTCCACTTGTTGTTTTTGCAGTTTAATTGCTTTATCCAGTTGAGCTAGGTCAGTAGATTCAACCTTCCTGACTATTTGTGGAATTGCTAGCCAGGATGAATTACTGATGCTTTGGTTGATATGATCCGAAATTAATTTATTTTCAGTTATAACTGACAATTCAAGAGTGGATTGTAGGTGATTGGCGTTGATGTGTAGAGTTTGATGGTTAATCACACAGTTGGCCTTTAACTGAAGAACTCCAGTTCCACTTAAAATTTGAGGGTATATTACATTGTTACAGTTGATCTCAATGCGTAACTCTTCTCTAAGGATAAACAGCCATTTGTTGTTGGTATTTAATTTTATCCACTGGTTTTGCATGTCTCGTTCCCTTAATTTACAGAATGGTGAAAGTTTCCTTCCGTTATTCAACATCTCCATTTCACAATGACTCACGTTGGACCTTAATGTATACATAGGTACCTTGAGGCTGCAGATTAGTTGATCCTCTGCTAGGCGTTGACAAGTTCTTAGGTCCTCTTCGCTTGTGGGGCTAAATCGGTCCTTTCTGGCGTTCACTGTCAAATATCTGCTGCCAGGTTCAACATAAACAAATTTGTCCTCGTAAACTGCAGGAATGTGAATGAGTTCATATAGGCGATATGATTCTGTGCTTAGCAAAGGAATGCGAACGTCAAACAGGATCTTATTTTCGGTGACTCTTAAATTAACATGCATTGAGTTGTAGAGAGTCCGTAATGAATGCGTGGTTCCAGTGCCTGGAAGTTGCAAGTATTGAGGCAGGTGTTCTCGTATTACCTTTAATTGTTCATTGAGCTGAACAGGTGTTAAAAGTAAGGGATTAATTCTTCCGTGTTTGGTGTCCATTACAACTGATATAATACTTCTTTGTATGTTGTGAAATGATATCAATGTTAGGGTTATTAAGACAGCGGCTGAATTAAATGCTTCGGTCGCCAACATTTCGTATTGAGAGTGATTCAATCTGTTCACGATAGTTTCAATCTGTAGTTTTACTCTCGATAGCTGTAATTGCACTGCTTCATGATTCTTCTTAATGACATTGATGGTATTCTCTACAATAGACGTCTGATTTTTCAACAATAATTTCCAATAGTTCTCATCTTGTGCAATTTGGTTAATTTGAGCTTCAAATTGTTCTGCGTACTCTTTATCTAGAACTCCGAAGAGTTTGTTGAGGACTGTGCCTACAATTTCTAATGGTGCCCTTTTGCTGCGAACGTGAGGCTGCTCGTTTTGTTCATACAATAATTCATTAAGATGTTCTGCTTCAAGTGCTTGAAAATTCAGTTGCGTGATTGTGGCCTGGCAGAGTTCTCTTGATAGTCTGCTTTCTTCTTTACAGATTGCGTTTAGCCGTTTGATTGAATTTTGTATAGCAGAAAATTCCTTCCAGTAAGTTGTCAGGTTGTAATATATAAGAAGATTCCATTCACTAGAGTATAGACTGACTTCAGAGATGTCATTAAAGTAAATTCCCTCATTTCCAGAATTCTTGGTACGTGGTCTCAATAAGCAAAATTTGTATATATATAGATTTGTGATAAAATAAAATTTTTTAATTGTTGTTCAGAAATCAAAGTGGTTTTATTTTCAAGCAACATTTTTGGTCCTTCGAGCAAAAGTAATTAACCTGTAGAACTAGGGTCTTCAGGTAAAAATTCAACCTCTGGAACTAGGGTCCAAAGGAAAAACATAAAAATTGAAGAATTTTAGACACCTCTAGAACAAGCGTCTTGAGGCTTTGCTAGAATCTTCAATAGCTATTTTTAACTAATAATTAAACTCTCAGGTACAGCTGTTAATCTACCAACAGTTAAAAAGGCAATTTCTGAGACAGCAGTACAGCATGGATCAACTACTGAAGGAACAAGCCAAGCATGTCAAATTGATTAAGAAGATCACTTCCCAACTAAGCAAAGATTCGTCAGCCAGAAAAACGGTCGCATATGGTGAGGCAAGACTGTTATCCCTAAACAAGGCATGGGAGGAAATTGACAACATCAATAGTCAAATCGAAGCAGTGAAGGAGCAGAACCCTGATCACAAATACTTCACCGAGGGGTATTTCGATCAAGTTGAGACACTCTGCGATCAGACAAAGGAAACTTTAGAAGGCGTGATTCGAGATGCAATCGAAAGAAAGAAAAGCTCTGAGGAGATTGCAGAACAAATGCGATTAATAAAAAAGCAAATGGCAATAATCGATACCCTGAAAAAGAACATAGTCAACATCGAAGCAGATATGAAGAAGCAGTTATCGTCAGTTTATTATTCCCAAAAATCAAACTACTAGCCGATTATTGGGAATTGATCGTACACAATCATGCGAACATTATGGCTACGGGAAAATTCAGAGATGATTATTTTGAGCTGGATGTGTTTTCGACAACTGAAAGACTCTACCAGAACTCCGTGATACAAATGCAAGAGAAATTGGGCAATCAATCTACACTAGCAACGACTCAGGCACCCGTAATTTCAACTGATAGAAAATCAACAGTGAAACTTCCAAGCATTGACATCCCAAATTTTACCGGTGATTATTTAAAGTGGCCATCGTTTAAAAATCTGTTTACTGAGCTAGTGCACAAAAATGAAAGAATTACTAGAGCCGAAAAGCTATTTTATCTAAAAGCAAATGTAACTGCGGAGCCAAGCGAACTTATCCAGCATTTAAATATAACTAATGAAAATTATGATGCGGCATGGGAAATCTTGGATCGCAGGTACAATAACAAACGAATACTAATTACGGCACAGCTACGAAGACTCTGCAATCAACCAGAATTATCAAGAGAATCTGCTACTGGGTTAAAGAAAATTCACGATTCAACACTAGAATGTCTAGAAGCAATCAAGAATCTAGATATCGACATTCAAAACTAAGACCCACTCATAGTGCATCTACTAATTGACAAATTAGATAAAGAATCTCGACGCATCTACGAGCAAACGTTACAAAACCCGAGAGAAATTCAGTCTCTAGATGAGTTTCTTAACTTCCTTGAAAACAGATTTCAAGCTTTGGAATCTATGGAACCAACGAAGTCTAATCAAGCAGCAAAAAGGAATGATGTGAAGGTATATCATGGTACGGTCGGGTCAAATTCAATATGTGCTTTTGCAAAGCTAATCACAAGATATACAATTGTGAGAAATTCAATAAATTGACTCCTGCCCAAAGAAACGAAGAAGTTCGGAAATTCAAGCTCTGTATCAACTGCCTCATAAAAGGCCATTCCTTATATAATTGTAAGAGCTGGAAAACATGTAGAACATGTAACAAAAAGCATCATACTTTACTACACACAAATTCAGTTCCTCACAAAACAGAGTCAAATAACCAAGAAACTAGGAAAAGGAGTCGAAGATACCAACTAGTAGTAATATACTAACAACTCATATGGCAGAAAGCAGCCTTCAGCAAACTGTACTACTACCCACGGCAATAATTCAGGCAGTAGGCAAAAACAACAGCAGAGTAATGTTGCGAGCGCTAATTGATCAAGGATCTCAAGCCAGTTTTATAACCGAACAAGCAGCGCAGAAGTTAAAACTCCCAAAAAGCCGAATCCACGCAACTGTGACTGGAATAAATGAAACAAAGGTGAACGGTATTCAGACATGCGTCGAACTGACGATACAGCCAAGATTTCCGTCAGAATTTATGACAACTACAACAGCCGTGGTTCTCAAAAAACTGACAAGACTATTGCCGTCATCTAATACCATAAACAAATCGACTTGGGAACACACTACGAACATAGTACTAGCAGATCCTGCGTTTGATGAGCCAACAAAAGTTGATGTAATACTTGGAGCAGAAATAATGGGAAGAATTCTGATGGATGGTGTACTACGAGGGCCACCAGGAGCTCCCATTGCCCAAAAAAAACGGAACTAGGTTGGATACTATCAGGTGAATTACAACAGCGTGCGCTCACCACATCACCTCAATGCTACGTGTGTGAAGTAGATTTACAACAAGAACTGCAAAAATTTTGGGAAATCGAGGAAGTAAATACGGATCCAGTCATGACAAGTGAAGACTTAATATGTGAAACTCATTACAGAACTACTCATCGAAGACATTCCGATGGACAATATGTGGTAAGATTACCATTTAAAAAGGACCCCATAGTCGCCAATCTAGGTGGTTCAAGAGATATTGCCATGGCAAGATTGCTCCAAATGGAAAAGAAATTCAAAGGAAATAAAACTCTAGAAATCTTGTACAAGGATTTCATGAATGAATATTTGCAACTTGGTCACATGGTTTTAGCAACTGACACAGTCGACACAGCATATTATCTACCTCACCACGCAGTACTGAAACATGACAGTACAACAACAAAACTAAGAGTGGTGTTTGATGGCTCCGCAAAACGGTATAATCAAGAAAGCCTAAACGAAATACTTTTAGTTGGACCACAAATACAACAGAACTTAGTTTCAATTTTAACTAGATGGCGCAAACATAAGGTGGTATTTACATCTGACATCGAAAAAATGTATCGTCAGATAAAAATAGACATTCGAGACCAAAAATTATCAAAGAATTTTTATGGCGAAACTCTCCAAACGAACCTGTCAAGGAATATAAACTAACCACAGTCTCCTATGGAACCGCTAGCGCCCCATTTCTCGCAATACGAACGCTGCAACAATTAGCCAAAGATACAGCCAAGGATTATCCGCTTGCAGAAAGGATTATTTTGAGAGACACATACGTAGATGATATTGTCTCCGGTGGGGATACCTTGGAGGAAGCAAGTAAAATAAGTACCGAGCTCATCAGGTCTCTAAAGAGCGGAGGATTCAATTACGGAAATGGAATAGCAACAATAGAGAGCTGTTACAAAAACTGCCATGGGAATTACGAGAAGCAGCTCCAGAACTAGATTTCGATCACGAAAGATCCATTAAAGCACTTGGGGTTCATTGGAGTCCTTCTACTGATTACTTCAAAATAAAGGTGAAACTTCCAGAAGACCGAGACCCGCTGAGCAAACGGAATTACTATCCGAAGCTGCTAAGATATTTGATCCCATTGGACTACTAGCGCCAGTAACCATTACAATAAAATTACTATTTCAAGAAATTTGGCAGAAAACATAGACTGGGACCAGACGCTCCTGAAAAAAGGAAATTAAAATGGAAACGAATCAAACAAGAATTGCCTCAGCTATCAAAAATTCAAATACCAAGATGGATCAATTACAGATCTAACGCTGGATACTACGAGCTGCACGGATTCTCAGATGCTTCAGAAAAGGCGTACAGTGCAGCAATTTACTTCAGAGCAGTTCAACCAGGTAAAATAAGTGCATCATTGCTAACGGCTAAAACTAAGGTTGCTCCACTTAAGGCAAAACTAACGCTGCCACGGTTAGAACTGTGTGGAGCACATCTGCTTGCAAGGTTACTGAAGAAAACAGTAGCTAATCTAGATGTTCCAAATTTGAAATGTTTTGCCTGGACAGACTCAAAGATAGTGCTCGCATGGATTATGGCTGATCCACACAAATGGAAAACATTTGTGGGGAATAGAGTCGCAGAAATACAATCGCAAACAAAAAAAGAAAACTGGTATTATGTAAGATCATCCGAGAATCCTGCAGATGTAGCCTCGAGGGGACTATATCCGTCACACTTAGAAGCACATTCGCTGTGGTGGGAAGGCCCACAATGGCTGAAACATGCAAGAATCACATATCCAGGAGTAGAAATTGAGGAAACAGAATTGGAGAGAAAAAAACTTGCAGCTCATTCACTGATATGTACAGAGAAACGGATATGTTCGAGCAAATATTACAACGCACACTTCACTCTGGAAAATTCTACGCATTGTTGCATTTTGTAAGCGATTCAT